>LPNX011179816.1:4521-50945 GCA_001517045.1 Pseudotsuga menziesii
AAGATTAATGTTTGTGCCCATCGTTTCCATTAATGCTGACGGTTAGTTTACTATGATTTTTAGTTTGAATTGTGTTAAAAGTGTAATTAATGGAATTTTGCTACTTGAATACATTTGGTTTCTAAATTAAATTTAATATAAAATATGTTAGATTATTTAAAATATATTAAATTATATCTAAAAATGTAGTATAAAATATGTAAACAATTGAATATAAAAAACTTAATTTAACATAAAATATTTAAACAATTAAGTATTGTCTATTGGCTTTGGCATTCTTGCTTGGCCTTGTGCTTTGTCCGCTAAGCTTTAGTTTACCCCTTATAAGTCTTTAACCCTTTAAACCATTCACCATTAATGTCTAACCTCATAAACCCTAACACCCTAACCCTTGACTACTATATCCCTTAACCCCTAGCACCCCTAACCCCTAAAATGTTGGGTATATGTTATATTCTTTTCATGTGTGTGTGTAGGGAGGGTGCACCTGTCAGCACTGCGTTTGACAATCCCACCAAAACAGGTCGAAGTCTATTTCCATTCAGAAACAACATGACGACCATTTCTGACGCGAGCACAACGAGCTCAAATTTTTGTTGTTTTTGGCTATTTTGGGGAATTTTCTAAAAATATGTAATTTAATCCTGGTTAAGGGAATGGAGTCTATTTTCTAATCCGGGTTAACGGATTATGTATTGGATGTTGCTGAATACCTATATTTTGTATTGTGAGGGATTCCTAATGTAATGAGAAAATATGAGGCGCATCTCTAAGGTTTGCTGGTTTTCTTGATTAAGGGTTTCCAGGGTAAATATATGTGTTTATGTGTGAATATTATGGTGAAATCTCTGTTTTGCTTAAAAGAATCTGTATGCTTTGCTTCTCTTCACAGGTTTAAAAAATTACATGTGGTATCAAAGCTTGATTATTAGCATCAGGGGGACACCTTTGCTGCTAAAGGTTCGACGTCGTTGATAGATCTTGGGTCTATGATAAACCTGGGTTTAGTGGGAGCTTTGGAGTTTAGATTTGTGCATTGAAACA
The DNA here is from genome assembly GCA_001517045.1 of Pseudotsuga menziesii. Taxonomy (NCBI): domain Eukaryota; kingdom Viridiplantae; phylum Streptophyta; class Pinopsida; order Pinales; family Pinaceae; genus Pseudotsuga; species Pseudotsuga menziesii. The sequence goes on from LPNX011179816.1 coordinate 5,566, forward strand.
AAATGCCGAGTAGTTTGATAATTGAGATCGAGAAATTTAGCAGCCAACATTTTGATCTATGGAAGCTTAAAATGGAGGATCATCTTGTAGATCGAGAACAGTGGATTGCTATGGATTTCGGTACTAAAACCATTACAACATCACAAGATGATTGTGATAAATTAGAAAGAAGGGAAAGGAGTACAATACAATTGTTCTTATTAGACTTTGTGTTTTTGAGCATATTTGGTGAAGATAACATGATAAAGATTTGGGGGAAAATAGGGAGTTTGTATCAATCAAAATCCCTTGTGAACAAGTTGTTTATGCAAAAGAAACTCTTTCACCTCATAATGGATGAAAACGACACTGTAAAAATGCATCTGAATGTTTACAAATACTCTCGTAAGTCAAATAACCTCTGTTGGTATTAAAATGGCTGAAGAAGATACATGCATTACATTATTGTGTTCTTTGCCAGATTGCTGGGAGTATAGGACAACCCAATTGTTGCAATAGGTAGTGCTAGCTAAGCGAGCTTAAAATTTAATGAAATCACATCATCCCTACTATTAGAAGAGATGAGGAGGAAAACCATGGATAATCATAGCATGGATTCCTTGTCTATGAGAGGTCTCCCCCAGGAGAGAAAAAAAAATAAAGGATCTGGGGGGAGATATAAATCTAAAGGTATATCTAAATCCCTAGGAAAAGGAATAAGGAAGTGCTAGAAATGCGGTAAAGTTGGGCACTATAAAAAGGATTGCAGATCTAAGAATGTTGAGAAAGAAAAGGGATCTAAGGATACCCCTTCCATAGAGGCGAAGAACTCCTCAGAAGAAGGAGGGGATGTGTACCTAGCTTCCACAGGTAATCATTTAGAACATGATATATGTCTGATTGAATCAGGTGTGTCATGTCATATGACCCCTCATAGGGAGTGGTTCTATGAATATGAAAAATACAATGGAGGAGATGTGTACTTGGGAGATGATTCACTAACCAATATCATTGGATGTGGTAGAGTCAAGATAAAGCTGAAGGATGGAAGGATTAGAACTCTATCTGGAGTGCTACAAATTCCAAATCTAGCAAGAAACTTGATATCTGTTGGAAAGATGGATGTTGTAGGTGTAAAGAATGTGTGTGGAGATGGTGGTTGCAAAATGGTTTGTGGATCAATCGTATTAATGAGTGGATTTTGGTATGGGACTTTGTACAAACTATTGGGAGGAACCATCATTGATGAATGTAACAGTTCTGTTATGCTTGAGGAAGGAGGTAAAGATGATAGAACCCTGACTACATCAGGAGGAAAGACAATTCTATGACATCAAATATTGGGGTATCGAAGAATAGGGACTTTGAGCATTACAAGGTAAAGGCATCGTTGTAGGTTGGACTAATTGCACTATGGATTTTGATTTCTATGAACATTGCATATACAGAAAACAAAATCGAGTAAGATTTGCATTTGGTGCTACAAGAGAAAAGGAAATTCTATAATTAATACATAATGATGTGTTTGGACTTGTTTTTGTTCCATCATTAGGAAATCTATGTATTATGTTTCATTTATAGATAATTTCTCAAGGAACACACGAGTCTATTTCCTTCGAAAGAAATATGAAGTATTTTCTAATTTTAAAGAATTTAAGGCTCTTGTAGAAAATTAGTTAGAAAAGAAAATAAAGGCATAGAGGACTGATAAAGGTGGAGAAAATGTGGGAATGAATTCAAGGACTTCTGTAAGAAGTGCAAAATAGCAAGGCAGAAAACTACTCCACAAACACCTCAATAGAATGGAGTTGCTAAGAGGATGAATATGTTGGTAATGGAAAAGGAAAGGAGCATGCTAAGCAGTGCTGGGATAGGACAAGAATTATGGGAAGAAATAGTGGAGACAACATGTTACTTGGTAAATCGGTCACTCACATCAACATTGATTGATAAAATTCCACAAGAGGTATTGTAACGTCCCCAACCCTCCGACCGACGAAGAGGACACTACTATATGTCAAATCATTCAGGCATCTAGCCCCATGAACATGAACATACATACATATAGTGCTGAAGCATGATACTTAAAACATAAAACATTTTACGAAGCATAATCATTCATATACACAACGGAAGCAAAACATATGAATCCACATTCATGCATATATAGATCAGCATTTAACATGTATATCATCATTCATCAATGGTAAATATATAATTGCAGACATAAGTTAGGCAAGAGTACTTATCTTATAGAGAACTTGTTCTGCAACCAGCTATGTCGTTGCAATGTTCCACCCAACCATAGGCTTGCGTGCTCCTTAATCTCTCAAAAATACTGCCATCCCCGAGCTGGGTATGATTCCCCAAGGAATAAGGAACTAATAGGATCACATGCAGTCAAGGATAACAACACCACTAGGGTACACAGTTCAGCCAAGCCAACACAATTGGGTTTATCAGGTGAACAACAGATTAGCCAAGCAAACAATGTTGGGTTTATCAGGCCATCCAGGAGCTGGGAAAGGCTATATGCTAAGCTAGTGAGCCCATTGAAGAGCTACAGACACCAACACCAGAACCAGCCTAGATTCTAGAACACCCACATACACCCAACACAAGGAATCGGCCCTTTCTCTGTAACGTAGTCCCTCAGAACCTGATCTCTCTTCCAGTGCTATTCAGGGGTTGTGGAGAAGAAAGCTAGCTCAGTAGCTCTGTCTGTGTGGTTCTCAATCCACCAGGTTTATCAAGCACCTCAGGCCCTCATTCACCACTCCAATGTAGTCCGAGGAAAAAACCACTGCATTTAAGCAGCCAAGCAGCTATTCAAGCTTTTATAGGGGGAAAACAAAGTTAGCCAAAACGTAGGAACTCACATCAGTCCTTCAAGCGATACCACCACAAAAGGAAAAAACACAACCAAACAAATCATGGAAAATGATAGCCCACGATCAACCCTGAGCTCACAGCACACAAATCTCACTACAGTCACTGGGAAAACTTACACAGTCCAGGAATGGAAAAAAGAAAAAAACCAGAATTCCAAACTCTGTGTGAGAGACAAAACGCAACCCACAGAACTATGGATGCAATTATAGACACAATTTCAATGATGGGAAGAACAGAACATTAATAAATCTACCAATGGTGGAAATAGACACCCTCTCTGCGTGATCAGAGGAGAGAAAACAATCCACCAACCCTCGAATTCGTGAGGCAGAGGAGAACCAACATCCCCATAGGCCAACAATCTATGCGAAAAAGGGAAGGCGAACCCCCAACAATCAGAATGTGGAACCTTTAACTTAGTCCAAGTGAAGGAACTAAACAACCACGATAGGGGTAGTGGACAGGCCAACAGACATGTCATGGAGAGAGAGTGAGTGGGCGTGGGCATGGTGGTGGTTTTCATACTAGCTAATCACTGTCCCAACTAACAATGGAAATACTTAAGGGTGGTGGTGACACATGGATTTCCGCCATGACTCAATGTTCAACATTCCCCTTCCTTATCCTTTGGAATCATGCCCCTTCTCAATTTAGTTTCCACGAACATAGCTAGCTGGGTTATTTAATTAGAATGTGTGTTTACATGATGCCACAATTAAATATATGTCGTATGTCCCGATATAGCATCGGTGACCATTCCCAAAACATAAACACAACATAACCAAATCGATGGTGGGGCCTTGGCCTTTATCTCCGCACCAAGATTGTTTACAATATGTGTATCATGTATTTTTAATGCAAGTAGGGTTAAAACCGGGGTATTACAGGTATGGGCTTGTAAGAAACCCTCTATTAAGCATCTAAAAGTATTTGATTGTGATGCTTATGTACATGTTCCAAAGGAGAAAAGGAGCAAGTTGGAGAACAAAGCTAAGAAGTGTATCTTTATTAGATATAATATGGTGTGAAAGGTTATAAGCTTTGGAATCCTGTAAATAAGAATACTGTTTACAGTCAATATGTTGTGTTTAGAGAGGTCAAAGAATTCCCTAGACAAGAAGTGAATCCAAATGAAAAGGAAGCAAAGAAAATAGAGTTTGAGTTAGAAGGTGAAGAATCTAACTCAATAGAAGAAGTTGAATCAAAAGAAGAAGAACCAAATACCCTATTTTTGAGGAGATCATCTTGAGAAATAAGGAAACTAAAAAGGTATTCCCCTCCTAATTTTCTCTCTCATTTTCTTTGTCTATTACTGATGCGGATGTTAATGTATTTGTAACTTCGGAATGTATTCACTTGTATATATTATGTATTGTACCCTGATGTTTATTCCGGGAAGTGTCTGTGATGTATTGGAGGCATGTCATGCCCCGATGTGCCTATTGGGAGATTCAATAATGTAAACAAGTCATGTCAAGTCATTGTGGGTAACCCTCCTATTGTTCAAGGAAAAGTCCCCCCACAGTTGTGGGGCACTAGGGTTATTAGACTCTCCTAGAGATGTTGGCTCTAGTAAAGTAATTGTTAAGTTAGGCCGACATGATGGAGTGGACATTAAGTGAACGAAAGAATATAAATAGAGAGTGAGCCTCTCTATTTATCACACACACACTCACTCACTGGGGTGCATGAGTGAGAGAAGAAGTTGTTGGGACAAGAGAGAGAGAGACTACTGCTGTCATGAGATCATCTTACTATTTTTGGGGTTTTACTTTTGGTGCTGATTCTATCTTTGAGGAAGTTGCGAGGTTTTCTCCTTTATGGTTTCCCCGAGGAAAATCTTTGTGTTCATTGTCTCTTGTGATTTATTGCTATGCATGTTATTCTCTGAGATAAGATCCTAAGATCATAATGCTAGATTGAATGATAAAAATATAACAACGGATCCTAGAAATTTGAAGGAAGTTGTTGATTGAGAGGATAATGATCTCTGGAAGAAGGACATGGTTGAAGAAATGGATGCCTTGGACAAAAATGAAGCTTGGAATCTAGTCTAGTTACGAACTGGAAAAAAAGATGTTGGGAGAAAATGGTTGTTTAAAAAGAACTTGAATGCAGAAGGTAAAGTGGAGAAGTACAAATCCCACTTGGTAGCAAAGGGATATTCTTAGGTAGAGGGAATTGATTTTGTGAAATATTTTCTCTAGTTGAAAAATTAACTTCTATTAGATTTGTTCTTTCTATTATTGTTGCTTTTGATATTGAAGTAGAGCAGATGGATGTGAAGACATCGTTCTTACATAGGGATCTAGAAGAAGAAATCTACGTGAAAAAACCATAAGGGTTCACAGTAAAGGGAAATAAAGAGATACTATGTAAACTAAAGAAGTCCCTTTATGGTACCAGAAGTTTGACACATACATAGTTGGATTAGGGTTTGTGACAAGCAAAGTTGATCACTGTGTATACTCCAAATAGGTTGGTGATCACTTCATTAACATAGTACTATATGATGATGAAATTTTGCTGATTGGAAACAACAAATATGTTATAAAGGAGGTGAAGTCTCATCTGTCCTCCAGATTTGATATGAAATATCTTTGTGTTGCAAAATTAATTCTTGGAATGTAGATAAGAAGAATCGTGAAAACAAGATGATATGTTTAAATCAAAGAAATATGTTGAGACGATACTACAGAGAGTTAAAGTGTAGGAAAGTAAGCCAGTCAAGTTTCCTATTCCTATAGATGTAAAGTTATCTGTAGAGGAGTGTCCCAAGACACAGGAAGAAGAAGAAGATATGTCACAAGTTCCATACGATAACGCAATTGGTAGTTTGATGTATGCAATGGTATGTACCAAACCCATCATTGCTCATGCAGTGGGATTTTTGAGCAGATATATGTCAAAACCAAGAAAGTGGCATTGGACAACTGTATTATTAGCATAAGGGGGACACCTTTTTATTGTATTGTGAGGGATAAAGCTTTGTAGTCATGTACTTTATGAGCACATGACTCATTGCTATGCAAAGAAAACAACAAGTGGGATAGGTTTGGGTATATGTTATATTCTTTGCATGTGCATGTGGAGGGGGGATGTGTTTGTCAGCACTATTCCTAACAATCCCTATTGACACCTTCACGTAAATGATCCATGTTGACACCGAGCCAAATTTTTTTGGCTATTTTTGGAATTTTCTAAAATTATGTAATTTAATCTCAGTTAAGGGATTGGAGTCTATTTTATAATACGAGTTAACGGATTAGGGTATTGGATGTTGATGAATACCTATATTTTTTATTGTGAGGGATTCATAATGTAATGAGAAAATAGGAGGTGTGGCTCCAAGGTTTGCTGGTTTTACTGGTTAAGGGTTTACAGGGTAAATCTCCGTGTTTATGTGTGAATGCTATGGTGTAATATATTTCTTAAAAGAATATTTATCCTTTTCTTCTCTACCATAGGTTTACAAAATTACATAAACACCTTAACCACTTTATGTCTAATCCAATAACCCCTAACCCTTAATACCTAGCCCACCCCTAATACCTAAACAACCTAACCCATAATACTTAAAGCCCAAATCCCTAAATCCCTAAATCCCTAATCTCTTAACCCCTAGAAACAATTAAACCTTTAACAACTTGGGCCTTAATGTCTACCCCCCTAACCATTGATCCCTAGATTCCTTAGGCCCTAAATCCCCTAACCCATAAAATGTTGGAGGTTTTGCAGTCATATGGAAACTGATCAGAGTGTGATTTGGTTGTCATTGATGACAATGTAGTTTCAAGCATATGATCCAGATGAGAAGAGGATGAGCATAGGACTTAGAAGAATCCATGATGTGTGTAGAGATCTGATGGCCATGATTGATCTTGCATAAGAAATCAACGATCAAAGCAAAGTTTGAAATAAAATATATTGAATAGTTTCGACGGTCAGGTGTAATCCCTTACAAGAAACCAACAGTCAAGAGAAAATATGCAAAAGTTTGAAAGGTAATCAGATGAACAAATTCGACGGTCAGGAGTGAACCCGACCATGGAATGAGTGTTGCAGTGCGGGAGAGGAAAGGTGGAAATGCAAAAGTTCAAGAATAAGAAAAGTTAGATTTTCAATTTTCCGAAGTTGGAAAGAGGAAAGCGGGAGAACAGGAAAGGACTAAGATTGGAAGTTGGGTTTTCCTATCCCAAAGTCCGAAAGACAAAAGTGCGGAAGTGCAAAAGTGCAGAGCTGCGGAAGTGCGGGAAGTTGAAGTTCGAAAGTTGGGGAAGTGAGGTTCCCGACTTTCAATTTCTTCATGCGGAAAAGGTGAGTATAGAATGCGTACAATAGAAGAGAGTGTATGGAAAGATGAAAGTATAGAAGCTGTTTAACAAAATGTTGAAAACCTAGGATCTACATCCCACATTGTATCTAAGATCAACGATCCAGAAATGTTGTACAAGAAATGAATGGTGCGGATTGATTATACAGAAAAGGATTTGCGGAAGACGGAAAGCAGAAATCTTGAAATTATGTCAAGAAAAATCACTATCTGACATTCAATTTCCTCAGCAGATCAACGGTTATGAAGACCCCAAAGAAGATCAATGGTGTAGAATGATTGGTTCGGAACTTGTACTGCGGAACCAGGAATGTAGAAACTATGATTTGTTGTAGAAAATGACAAGTGTGAAAGAAGCCAAATGGCAAAGATGCGTTGCAGAAATTTAGGAATACTCAGCGATTGGACTTATTTCCTGTCATAAGGCATCGAACGACTTGATCGGTTATGGAAATGGACCATCAGGCATACAAATAGGTAAAGAGTTAAGGATAGAGATGTATAAAAGGATGTGCACGATGAATGGATGGTTGCGCTCTTTGCAGACAGAGAACTAGTGCATGGATCTTCGTTGAACTGGAGATTGTAGAATGACATAGGACTCTAAGCTCTTTCAAGAATATCCAGAACATAGATGATGAGGGGAACCAAGATGTATAATAAAATTCAATAGTAGATATGAAAAGAGCTGGTTTGAATTGTTATATATGTTTTTCTTAATATTGTACTGTACATGTTTTAAATTTGAGAAACAAGGGTGGTAGGGTGATGCTAGGAAAAATATGTTGTCTTATCTGTACAAGCTGAATCCTATACAAGTGGAAGTTGATGCTTTCACTCAGTTGTAGCTGGAGAATGTTATTTTAGTGGGTGCAAGAAAAGCATGAGGGTTGTTGCTCTCTACAAGAAGGATTTTGTAAAATAGAGGTTGCAGCCTCTTTTAAGTAGGTGCTCAAATAAAAATGAGTGTTTGTCTATCTCTATCATACATGTGTAATTTATAATATTCATCTCTTATGTTATAGTTGTTGCATTATCATAAATATAAATCAGTAATCAGTAATAAGGGTTTAAATTTTGAAAAATGGTTTAATCTTTGGAAATAACTGATTCACTCCCCCTTTCAGTTATTTGAGTAATTTCAACAATTGGTATCAGAGCAGGTTACTTTTTTCTAAAGGTAGATATGAAAGCTTAAACATGACAAGTTATGAAGGGACATCATCCAATAAGGTTCCTCTGTTTGATGGAACAAACTTTTCCTTTTGGAAGGTTAGAATGAGAACCTATATAATGTCCTTGGGAGGTGATGTGTGGGATGCAGTAGAGTCTAGTTATGTAAATCCAGTTGTGCTAGCCTTCAGAGATGACAAGCTAGAATTTAGTTTCAATGCAAAGGTAATGAACGCTATTCTAAGTGGTGTTGTAGAGGCCGAGTTTGTTAAAGTAATGCATCTTGATTCTACAAAATAAACGTGGGATAAGCTTGTAAACAGTTATGAAGGAAATGAAAAAGTAAAGGATTCCAAACTACAGACATATAGACTAAAATTTGAACGCCTAAAAATGAATGAGGATGAGATATTCAGTAAATAATTCCTAAGAGTAGAAGAGACTGTGAATTCCATGAAGGGTCTTGGTGAAAAGTTTGATGAAGCTTTCTTAGTTCATAAAATTTTAAGATCTCTTCCCGAGATATTTAATCCCAAGGTCTCAAAAATAGAAGAATTGAGTGATCTAAAAACTTTTCCCATTGACCAAATCCTAGGTATTCTGATAGCCTATGAAATGAGGATTGGTAAAGACAAATCCACCACTCTAGAATATTCTTTTAAAGCAAATAAACATATTGATTCTGAAATGGATGCGGTTGAGGAAACATTTGTAAGGAGGTTAAAGAAAGGTTTAGGTAAATACAAAGGTAAGATGCCCTTTAAATGTTTTAAATGTGGTAAAATAGGTCATTTTGCATCAAAATGTTCTCACAAGCACAAGAGGCAGACCTCTGATGATGATGAAAAATATACATTCAATAAATACAATAAAGAGGCTAAACACAAAAAGAAAAGCCTATGTGTAAATGATGTTGATTCTTCAGAAGAGACAGAGATCGATTCATTAGATGAAGATGAAGTGAATAACTTCATTGTCATGGCCATAAATGACTTTGGAAATGAATATATAGGGAGGGAATTGAATGAGGACAAAGCCATGGTTGATATGGAAGGACAACTAATTAATGCTTTGGAGGAAATTGACAGTTTCATATTAACGAAAAGGAAACATAAACAATTATTGTTGCAGTATAAAACAAATGAGAAAGAACCAAGTGAAGATATTTCCCTGTTAAAATTGGAACTAAAAGAGGAAAAGAAAATAGAAGATCTTCTTAAACAACAATTAACATAAGGGAAAAAGAGATGTGAAGCTTTGGAAGAAGAAGTAGTAACCACTAGGAAGGAATTGAAGAAATTTCAAGCTATGTACCACCAGAACCTGTCAAGTATCAAAGCCTCATAAGAATTGAACAGCATTCTCAGCAAGCAAAGGTATCCATGGTTGAAAATAGGTCTTGGCTATGAAGAAGGTTCATGCAACAACCAGTCAAAATGCAAAAATACTGTGCAAACAAAAGGAAATGAAAAAAGTACCAGAATCAGAAATTCAGATCAGAATTATTAACCAAGGATAGCTCAAAAACATAGTCAACAAAAGGAAAGACCTCCAAGATCCATGTACCCATTTTTTTTCCATGGTTACTGTTATTGTTGCTCTAATTTTGGTGACAAATCTGTAAATTGTGATTTTAATTTTAGAAATATACAATCAAATAATAGTAAATTGCTGCAACATAGAACAAGACAGTTAGCAAGCAAACAAGAACATCATACAATTCAGTCCACAACTAAGAGAATAACTCATTATAGAAATAACAATTATTTTGTTCTACTATACAATGAGCCAGAATGTTATGTTTTTCATAACTTTGGACACAAGGCCTCAAACTATCATTTGAAATATTACAAAACAGACCCATGAATGAATTACTCTGTTGAAAGAAATAAAGTTTGGACGAAAAAATAATAAATGTGGCCTAGTCCTTTCCGTTCAAAACAAAAAAGGCCCCTGGTATATGACAGTAGATGTTCCAAACACATGAGCTGTGACAAAAGTAAGTTCATGTCTTTAAGTGAAAATAAATCAGGAAATGTAACCTTTGGAAATGATGCTCCACGGAAGATCAAAGGAAAAGGAATGGTCAAGTTGAATAATGGAAAAGGGAAAGCCAAAGGTGTGGTGTTTGTAGATGGACTAAAACATAATCTTCTTAGTGTCAGTCAGGTTTGTGACAAAGGATGTGAATTTGTGTTCACTTCTAAAGATTGCAAGATAAAGTTTGTACCCTCAAGACAATTGGTTGCAAGAGGTATAAGAACTGAAAATAATGTCTATGTCTTGAAAGAAGAAAAAGAATAATGTCATCTAAGTAAGTATGATGAAAGCTGGTGAAACAAAGTGCTCGGAAAACAAACTTGAGGAAGTTGGAAATAAAATTTGGAAGGGGAGTGAAGGAATGGGAATCAATGCCAGAGGATTTACGGGAGGCCTAGGGATAATGTGGGATCCTACCAAGGTGTCTCTAGGGGGTTTCCAAGGTATCAGATATCTTTTATCACCGTAATTCAAAGTGATCGATTTTTTGGTATAAGGAATGATCACAAATGTCTATGGCCCACACAATCCAATGGAGAAGAGATATTTTCTCACATCCCTCTAAAGGGTCAATGAGCACAGGCCCATGGACACTGGATTGTGGGAGGGGACTTTAATCGCATTACATCCTTGGAGGAGAAGAAAGGTGGACAACATAGACTGGAGGATGAATGTGAGGCCTTCAGGGACACCATTGAGGACCTTGCACTGATGGACATTTTCCCAAGAGAGGGATGCTTCACTTGGAACAATAAAAGAATAGGAAAATACCATATAGCCTCTAGGCTTGATAGATCCCTGGTCTCAGAATCAATCATCGATTTGGGAAGTGAAATCCACTCAGCTACCCTCCTGGGAGATGGTTCAGACCATTCACTAATAAATCTAATGTGGAGTGGGTTGGGATCCCAATTCAATAAGGCGTTCATACTTGAGAAATTTTGTTTAGATCACTTGGGCTTTGATGAAAATATCAATACATGGTGGGAAGAGTTGTGTGAAGAAGGTGGCCCGAGCATGTACAAATTTAAATATAAATTGAAGGCCCTGAAAGCCAGAATAAAAAACTGGAACAGGGAGGAGTTTGGAAACATTTTCGCAGATAAAAGACCTATAGAGCCGCGAATCCACGAGATCCAATCAATAGGGATGACTGAGGGTTACACTCAAGACCTGAAAATGGAGGAACAAAGGCTCAACGAATGACTGGAGGAACGAGAAAAACAAGAGGAGGTTTTATGGAGGAAAAAATCCAGAATCTATTGGATAAAGGAGGGGGAAAGAAACATAAATTTATTTCATCGCTTTGTAATTCAAAATAGGATGCGAAACAAAATATACTCTTTAAATAACTTGGGAGGGGAGCGAGCAGAATCTAGAGAAGAAATAGAGACAACCTTAAACAATTTCTTCAAAGACATTAAGATGGATCCGAGACCGGAGAGAGGTGCATACATTGATAAGATTACTAGGATCATCCCCTCTCTGGTCTTGGGTGAGAAAAATGATCTTTTGATGAAACCCACAACCGTCTAGGTGATGTTTCAAATGAAGGAAGGGACAAAATTCATTGTTAAATTGTTTTGTCACTATTCAGATCTCATAAAAATGGAGGTGTGGAGAATTGTAGAGGATTCCATGATTTCTAAGAAGTTACCCCTAGATTTCAATGCCACTTTCATTACCTTAATTCCAAAATGTGAAGGAGCAAACTCCCCAAACAAATTTAGACCCATCCTCCTGTGCAATGTAATTTACAAAATCGTTACCAAAGTTATAGAAAACCACCTTAAACCCCTGCTACCAGGGCTTATCTCTCCAGATAAATCGATATTTTTCGAAGGAAGACAAATAACAAATGGAATCATCCTAGTGCATGAATTACTACACTCCATAAGATTGAAAAAAATGCTAGGAATGTCAGTTAAGATGGACATCGCCAAGGCCTATGATAAGCTGAATTGGCACTTCATGCGGCATATGCTTGAAGACTTTGGGTTTAGGGGAGATTGGATTAAATGGATCATGCACTTGCTAACCTCAACCTTCTACTCCATATTTATAAATGAGGTACCATCAGGCACCTTCTGACCATTGAGGGGAATCGGGCAAGGGGATCCCCTATCCCTTTTTCTGTTTATCTTAATGGCAGAAGGGTTGGGGAGGGAACTAACACATGCAAGGGAAAAAAATTAGTTAAGAGGAATTAAATCCCACCATGGGGAGGAGAATCACACTAATCAGAAGTTTGTTGATGATACGATGCTCACATGATATCCCTCTGTCGAAGGAACCCGATGAATCAATACATGTCTCTCAGAATTTGGTGCAGCAGAGATCAATGCACATAAATCTTAGGTATTCTTCTTCAATACCTCCAGGGTCACTCGAAGGAATATATGTAGCATCCTGGGTTTCCAAAAGAGCTCCCTTCCATCCAAATACCTGGGTACACCCCTGGTGACGGGCCTAGCAAAAAATGGCTCATGGAGAGAACTTTTGGATAATATGAAAAAACGCTTGACAAATTGTACCTTAAGGCCTCTAAAATTCACAAGTAGGTTGGTTTTGGTAAATTCTGTCCTACAGGAAATGCCCTCCTACCTCCTATATATGCTAGTAGCCTCGAAGATGATTCTTAAGGAAATTCAACAAATTCAATGGGAATTTTTTTGGAGTGGAAACATTGATAAGAGGAAATGGCCCTTGGTTAGCTAGGACACGATTTGCACTCCAAAACCCCAGGGAGGCTTGGGCCTGCAGGATCTGGAGAAAGCAAGTATGGTTAGTGGTACAAAATTATGGTGGAGATGGGTCACGCACGATAAGGAGCCCTAGGAGGAAATATGGAACTCAAAATATGTGAAGGGTTGGGATAAAATGAGCCTGATATGGTTCTCAGAAGACAAACAAGGGTGCATATTTGGTGCACATCTTGGAAAGGGAGAGTCCTTGTCCAATCCCATAGATTTTGGGAAGTGAGGAATGGTAGGACGGTCTGAATATGGGAAGATTCATGGCAACAACTTCCACCATTGGGGTAGGAGGAGGAATTTCAACATACAAAGGAAGCATGCCTCAACCAGGGTATGGCTCTGGTAAGTAATTTCTAGAAACCACTGAATGGCCACCAGGATTTTAGGACCTAGGTGGACAAGGAATGGTGGGAACGCATGGGACCAGTAGAAGAGGTGGAGAGACTTATGGAAGCCTTGGACAACAGATGGATTAGAAATCACCTAGGAGAGGATAAACTTTGATGGGGGTATACCCCATTAGGGTCTTTTTCAATTAAAGAAGCCTATAATATCCTGATCAACACTATGGATCCACCCACATAAAACAAATGGGGAAACCTCTGGAAGAAAAAAATATGGCCCAAAATGGAAAATTTCAACTAATTGGTAATGGAAAACAAAATTATAACTAGAGAAAATCTCATAAAAAGAGGGTTGATAGGCCCTTACTATTGTTGCTTATGTGAAGGAAAAGAAGAGACAACTAGATACCTCCTGGAATCCTTTGCGTTCACCTCCTCAATCTAGGAAAAGGGGGGGGGGGGATCTTAAAGAGATCAGATATGATTGGACAATGACCAGATAGAACACTCAGTGAATGGTCACACAATACTTTCTCTAACAATTTTTTGAACTGAATCTAGGAATTATCCCCCCACCTCGTCACATGTGAATTCTGGAGGGAATGAAACCAAAGGACGCTCCAAGGGAAATATAACCCAACTGCAACAATATGGGAGGCAATTCTATCGAAATCTAGGGAAACTGTAAGGGCAGAGACTTGGAATGACACAGAATGGGATGCAAATTCCTTTGAGAAAATCATTCTCCAAAATTGGGGTCTGTCTCACCCAAATAATCCAACGGCCACCACAACTAGAAGGACCAAGAAAATTTAGAGTACGAAAACGTGGCTACCTCCACCAAAGGGGGTTTGGAAATTAAACTTCGATGGGGCCTCAAAAGGTAACCTAGGCTCGACACGATATGGGTTCATTGTCAAAGATTGCAGGGGAATATTACTGGGCTTTGGCTCTGGATACATCGGCTGGGAGATGAATAACACATTGGAAATTGAGGGCCTCCTCCAAGGTTTCACCTTGCTCAAAGAACAAGGATGGTTTTCACAGTATTATTGAAGGAGTCTCTAAAGTAGTCATTAAAATGGTTATCAAACTTTAGAATGGTTCACAGAGTCTCAAAGTAGCCTGGTCTTGGTGTCTACAAGCAAGGGTGGAGGCCCTCCAAACAATGATCCATGAAGGGATGGCTATGAATTTCACTCATGTCCATTCGCAGGGGAACAAGGTGGCATACCTTTTGGCAGGATGGAGTATAGAGAACCGTTAAGGTGTCAAGGAAATAAATTGGAGGGAGGTGATGAATGTGATGGTACACGCCAGGTGTGTGGATGTTGTATCCTTGGACATGCATGGAAATCAGGATCGTGAACCTCCATCTTAAAGGGTGGGCCTTGTCTCCCCGTTAAGGCACGTGGATGCGATGGAAGACCAGGGGTGGCCATGTGATGAGCATAGGCTGTATATGGTAGTTATACACCCCCTAGATCCAGCATTAACCCTTCCTCCCCTCATTCATTGAGTTTTTGTTGCACTCTGGTTGTTTTGGAGCAATTCTTGATTGTTTTGGAGTTGTTTGGGTGCTTATCATATTCCTTTTGATTTTTGAATGAAGGGAGTGTTGTAGGTATTTTCTATTTTTCTGTTTATAGATCTAAAAAGAATATAGATATAAAGTTTCATTTTGATACATGCATTTGAAAAATAAAAGTGCTTCTTTACTTTGTTTTGTGCATTGTTAATATGTGTAGTATCTTTGATTTCATTTGCACTTTTTAGACTATTATTGTAGAAAGATAGAGGTAGGGCACTCTAGGAAAGAATTATCATTTTCTTTATTGTTTAGATTCATGTTTTTTTGAAGAGGAAACTCAATCAAAAGAGAATAAAAAAAAAACAAGCCCTTTCTCGTGTATGAATTCATAGGTCTTTTCAAGAATTGTATTTGATGTTGATCTTTAGAATATTCATAGTTTCCTTTGAATAAAAAATGGTTTTCTTGGATCTCTGATTTCTATTTTGTTTTATTAGATAAATCTTTCCCTACCTTAGGTAGTTTTCATCAAAAGAGAAATGTGCATTATTATGTAGCTAGGATTTGCATTCTTTTTACATTTCCTATCTACACATCATGCATCCACATAACCGCTCAAGATAAAATTAACGCCATCTTAGGTTTAAAATCATTTAATAACTTTGTGTAAGTTAGTGATGTGTTTGTCATCATAAAATGTAGCAGCTGTTGTTAATTTGTCTGCACTACAACCTGGGACTCGCGTGGTTCTTACACGTACCGTCGGTATATCGAATGACCTTTCACATACCCTTCAGGTATATAGAAAGGTACTTCACGTACTCTATTGTATATCAGAAAGCCCCTTGTGGACGATTGCACATTAGAATTGATGCTTTCCTTTTCTTATTCTAGTATTAGTAGCTAGAGCATGGTCATCATCTCTAAGTAGTGGTTCTCAATTAGCTACTCTGGATTCTTCTTGAACACATTCTTCCCATAGGATATCAAATTTTAGGATTTTCTTCCTTGCACAGATTTTTTGGATGAAGGAGTCCCATGGTTTAGTAATACCATTGAGAGCGGTCATTACTAGTTCAATATCATCAATATTCTCTTCAATTTCTTCTAGTTGTTCTTTGAATTGAGTGAGCCTTGCGAAGTATTCATGGATAGATTCACCCTCTCATCTTTGTCCTTTTGAGTTGGACTCTCAAGTTCATCTTCCTGTTGATGTTTCTTCCTTCATACATTCCTAATAGGGCATCAAACATCTCCTTAGGTGTATCCTTAGAGGATACTTGAGGAATCAAGTGATCCTTGATTGAATCAACTATGATCCTCTTAGCTCTAATCATGTCTTTCTTGTACTTTTCTTTTGCTTCATCTTCTTCGGGTTCCGACACAACTCCCTTGATAAAATTTACAAGATCATTTTCTTCTAGAATGAGTCCTATTTTGTATTTCCAAGCAAGAAATTTTTCTATACCTTCTAACTTGTCTTCAAGCTTAGTGCTTAGAGACATCTTGTCCCACAGATCAGAAAATGACAAAAAATGAAAATTTCTCAGAAATGAAAACTGTACTCACCAAAAGATGTGCTTGACTTAGGAGAGTATGTTGGTACAATTAGTTTCTGAAGAATCCAAACTCTAACCCTTGAAACTGGTCTTGCAAGATATTAGACTGCGGTTTCTGAAACTGTTTCTGGTTTTCTAGTTTTAAGCCAAACTAGGGCTTGAATTTCTGGAGGATCTACACACTCAAAAAATTCAATCTTGGAGCTAAAATATGTGCCTAGGAGGGGAGCACTTCCCTATGCCACTTGCACTCAAAAATTCCATTTGATTAGAAAACCCTAATTTCCTTGTCCAGAGAAGGAGATAGAGATTTACCTCATGAAATATTCTCTTTTCAGGATAGCTTTGATACCATGCTAAGTGATCTATGCTGCGATAGCTTAAGTCTTAACTTGATTAGCATTTAATAAATTTTCATATTAACGACATAAATAGGATCACTAGAAGAAACAAAATCATAAGGTACACAACAATTTATCTGGGGGAAACCCTAAAGGGAAAAACCCAACAAAAATTCCTCAATATAGATTACCATTATGTAATAACCAAAGAACAAGGTCTCATCAAGTGAGAGACCAAACCCCAAGCATAAGATCCAAAACACCAAAGAAACTGGGCCTCCTCCTTCTTTGTTTGTCCTTCTTTCTCTCTCTTGTGCTATACAAGTGTGAGTGTGTGTGTATAAATGAGGGAGGTCGCCTCCCTATTTATACTAGTTTCACAACTGACATTTTACCTAACTAGTTTCATGGCCCTCCTTCAATGGGTCTATTTATGTCGACTTCAACTTCTTATCCAGGAATTAGACTTAGAAACCAAGTCAAGTACCTTGGGATTGCATGCCTTAATGGCAGGTTACCTCACTTTCAACATGAGTTACATCATTGGATCTTGATTGAAAGATCTCATTGAGTGTTTGAATCCAAGTCTTTTATTCACATTCGATGGAATGTAATGAGATAACTTGGGAATCATTGTCATCAATGGTGATTTTCCTCGCACTTGTTAACAGTTTACATCATTAGCTGGTAATCAAGTGGTTTCTACCATGTTCGACGTCAAGACATTGTAATCACGTGGTTAGATTCGTATCATTGTGGGTTTGTCTTGAAGACTCTGGTTTGTTAGATATCTTCATCGAGGTTGCGATGGAGTTTTCTTTGAGTCATATTACATGGATCCACTTTTGTACTGGTCTTGGTTGTTTTATCATCTCATCATGGATCTACTCTTGTTTTTAGTAGCCATGATTGTGTTCAGTCCGTCTCTACTTCCATGGATATGCATTGTATTGGTCGACAACCATGTTATGAGTCATTTGAGAGTGAGTCAATGGTACTATGACAACAACTTCTAGCCAACATCCTTGACTTAGATCTCTTCACTTTACAAAGCATTCACCTATTGCATTCCTCTAACTTCATGCTTTGGGGGGCATTCTGTTACACCAAAATCTTGTCATGGTGAGCCATGTGTTAACCCTATTCCTAATCCCCAAATTTCTCTATGCTAAAGTTTATTGAGATTGAGGTTTTTCCTACCTTTTTTCCCTCTCTAAGAAGGTCTATGCTCTTTTCCTTCATGCTAGGTGCACCGAAGGTGATTTTTCCCTTAATTCTAGGTGCGCCGATGCCAGCGCTCTATCTCCCACTTCTAGGTGTGCCGATGTTGCTTTTTACCTTCATTGAAGGTGCGCTAGTGCTATTTTGAGGGAAAAAATGGAGCTTCGAGATCCTTCTCGAAGGTGGATGAGGTGGGTGTCTATCCCTATCATTTAGGTGAGGTGGAATTTAGTTCCTAACCTATAGGGAAGATCCCTTAGACTCCTCCTCCTAATCCTCAACCTATTCTATCCCTTTAGCTTTATAAATTAAACCCTCTCTCCATTTGGAAGGGAGGAAGGACTATGGTACTCTTATGTTGGTGGAATTTCTAGGTGATCTCTATCATCCTTTTGAGGCTTTGGCTTGGATTGTTGGATGGAAGATTGCAGCATTAAGGATAGGTTGTGATGTTCTTTCCTATGTAATTCTATGTATCTCCTTGATTACATTAATACAAATCTCTTTCCATAAATATTATTGTGTTGATAATGTTTAGAGATTTCTTCCTTAACTGTTAGCTTATATCATTTATATGTTTGGATATGCATATGCTGTTTGGTTGTTTCCACTTGATTAATAGGGTTTTGCAGTTGAAGATATGAATATTCTGGAGCTTGGATCAACAAAGAGAGAAGAGGATTTGCATATTACAGGTAAGCGATCTATCTGTTAACTTGCATTTCCATTTGATATAGGAAAGTAGATTATATTATGTATTTTATTTGTTCTAGATCCACTTGGACTAGCGAGATCTGCCTTGATTCCTATTGAGTAGATTTATTCGATAATAGGCCTTCCAGGGAAATTCAATAGCAGGTGAACGAAGCTGAGCAAATCCTCTAGGATTTTCTGGACGAGGAGACCCTAAGAGAGAAGCCGAAAGGTGGAAGAATGGATCTTGGATACAAGACACACATTGGTCCGTGCAAGCCAGTATGAGAAGATGATGGCTCTCTTCTGGATAATGAAGAATCTCCTGGGACAAGCAACTTAGGATAAGGAAGTAGACGCAGTCAAGCTGGGGAAGTTGGAGAAATGGTGGGTAGACGTCAACTCTAACCTCAAGAATTTGAAATTCAAGGTGGATTTGATCCTAAAGTGGCTCGACATAGTTCTCCCTCTTGTGATTGCAGTTTCCCAAGGCGAGTGTCCAACGAGTGAGGTTTCTATGGCGGCGGAAAGAAGGGACCCCCCTTTCATGTTGCGCTAGTGGCATTGGAAATGTGCTCCTACGACCCTTGAGGTGGTGGTTTGTGTCAAGAGGATGGATTTTATATTTTAAGGTTTATGTTAGTTTCTACATTTCTTGGTGGTATCCTGTTCAGCTTTATAGACAGGCTGGTTGGTCGGTGGTTTTGTCGGATATTTAAAAGTTATAGGAGGGTGTATGTTATTATCTCTGTATGTATGACTGTAAGGCATCTTTTGTTGGTGTCTTTTTTGTAAAGTATGTGGGAAATGTTTCAGACAAATACCATCATGTAAATATTTTCAGGTCTAGAGAGCCGCATGTGTTAGGCTTGGCTGCAAAGAAGGGCCATATTTTTTAATCACTTTTTATCTTTAATACAATGTTTCTATCTTACTTCCAAAAAAAAAGTATGATGAAAGCTAGCTTTGGCATATGAGACTTGTGCATTTAAGCTTTGATCATATAATCAAACTTGTGAACAATGGGGCAATACGAGATATTCCAAAGATATCAAATTCACATGACTCTATTTGTAAACCTTGTCAAATGGGAACATTGACTCACACGTAGTTTAAATCCAAGAAATTCACATCAACAGACATACCACTTTAGCTAGTACATATGGATCTGTGTGGACCATTAAGAAGAGAAGGCACAAGATGAGAAATATATTTTATGTTGATCATTGATGATTATTCTAGACTTACATGGGTTTCTTTTCTAAAAGAAAAATCTGAGGCACTTGAAGGAATATTTCTCAGAAATAATGGGTAGAAGCAATTCACACAACTGTCCATATTCTTAATAAATCTCATCTAAGGCCGAACAATGATAAGAATCCCGATGAACTATTGTATGGAAGACTTGATTATATAAAAAACTTTAAATAGTTTGGAAGTAAATGTTATATAAAAAATAATGATGAACATCTTGGGAAATATGATGACAGGGATGATGAAGTTATCTTCTTAGGATATGCTTCAAACAGTAAAGGGTAAACTTGTTATAACAAGAGGATGCATAAATTGGTTCATATTATTGACATCGAAATCTATGAAGGAATTCCTATAAAAAACATTCAAATAAGTAGTGTTGAACCAGATACATAAGACACAGTTGAATTTAAAGAAGAACAGGTCCAAGAATGAAAAAAAGAAGATCCAGAGTCAGATGATGAACGTGCAAACAATCAGATAGATTCAAGACAACAAACGGAAACAAAAGTACCTTCCAGAATTGTTTAGAAGAATGATCCTAAAAATCAAATAATTAGTGACAAGAATAAAGGAGTGAAGACAAGAAGAAAGTTGGTCAAAGCTTCAGAACAATCTCTGATTGCTTTCTTATCTATGATGGAACCTAAAATTTTTGAAGAGGATAGTGAGGATGAATATTGGGTTAAAGCCATGAATGACGAGCTTAATTAGATTGAGAAAAATAACACTTGGGAGTTGGTTCCTAGGCCTACAGATAAAAATGTAATAGGCTCCAAGTGGGTGATTAAAAACAAGATGAATGAACAAGGACATATTGTAAGGAATAAATCTCGATTGGTGTGTAAAGGATATGCCCAAGTTGAGGGACAATATTTTGATGAAAATTTTGCACCAGTATCAATGTTGGAAGCTATCAAGATGTTTCTTGCCTATGCCACTCACAATAACTTTAAAGTGTATTAGATGGATGTTTAGTCAGCCTTTCTCAATGGACATCTAGATGAAGAAGAAGTCTATATAGAGAAACCATAAGGGTTCCAACTGATAGACAATCCTGACAATGTTTGCAAACTAAAGAAGGCTCTATATGGATTGAAACAAGCACCAAGAGCTTGGTATCATATACTGGATAAATATTTGCAGGACAAAGGATTCAAGAAAGGTACCATTGATAGTAACTTGTATATCCAATCCGAAGATGATAATCTATTAGTATTTTTGGTGTATGTTGATGACATTATATTTGGATGCACTAATGATTATTCTGTGCAGTGGTTTTCTAATGCCATGCAATCTAATTTTGACATTTCAATGATAGGAGAACCGTCATTCTTTCTTGGTATTCACATTATCTAGAGTCTTGAAGGCTTATTTCTCTCCTGAGAGAAGTATTTGAAGGAGTTGTTGAAGAAATTTCAAATGGAAGACTCATTACATGTCAGTACACCTATGGTTTTTGGTTGTAAATTTATAAAGGACGATCCCTCACGTGATGTTGATCAGGGAACATATCGGTCAATGATAGGAACTCTCTTATACATCACAACATCTCGTCCTAATATAATGCAAGTCGTTGGAATGGTAGGAAGATTTCAGTTTTCTCCTAAGCAAATTCATTTGGTGGATGTGAAGAGGATATTTAAATATTTTAATGGCACAATGACTTATGGTCTCTGGTATCCTAGAAATCAAAATCTTCAGTTAACTACATATTCAAATACTGATTGGGAAAACTGTGTGGATGAAAGAAAGAGAACAAGTGGAGGTGCATTCTTTTTAGGTGATTATTTAGTTGCATGGATGAGCAAGAATCAAGCACGGGGACTTCACTTAGTGAACATATCACATAGAACGTGCGATCGTGGGATATTAAAGAATACCCTTAATTTCTAGAGATATTGACCCAAACTCTTTTTGTTGAAACCCGTTCCCAATACTTAAAACCTCCTCTCCACCCCTTTTTATACCTCAATCCTTATAAACCACCCTACCCAACCCCACCTTAAACCCCTCATCCCCCCAATACTTGCAATATATTGGTTCAATTTTTAATAATTTTAAAACCCACAATATGAACTAATGTGATAGGATATTGGTCAAAAAGTGAAGCCCCCGTGGAATCAAGGCTCAATATCTTTATCCACTATAGAAGCCTAATACATTATTGCTGCCACCTGTTGTACACAAATTCCCTAGATGATTTAGACACTGGAAAACCTAGAGGTAAAATATGTTGATCCCATTCCTCTCCATTGTGATAATATCGACGTCATTAGTATGTCCAAGAATCCAGTGTTACATTCCAAGACTAAGAAAATACCTATTAAGTATCACTTCTTAAGGGAGAAGGTTACAAACAAAGTAGTCCAATTGAATTTTATTCCTTCTACCAAACAGATTGCTGATATATTCACTAAACCCTTACCAAAGACACAGTTTGAGTACCTATGCCATAAGCTAGGTATCATATCTTATTCCAAATAATGTGATCACTTTGATAGGGGAAGATGTGCTATAGAGTATTCTTTGACATTGATGTCAACGGGGGAGAAGTTGTTTGTTACAAATGACAAACATATTGATGATTACTAGTACAACATGTGTCCATAAGTTGAAGATTTCCATCAATTCCAGAGGGGGAGATTGTTGGAGGTTTTGCGGTCATATGGAAACTGATCAAAGTGTGATTTGGTTGTCATTGATGGAAACCTAGTTTCAAACATATGATCCAGATCATAGAGGACTCAGAAGAATCCATGATGTGTGTAGAGATTCGATGGTTAGGAGTGATCCTGCACAAGAAATCAATGGTCAAAGAAAAATTTGGAAGAAAATATATTGAACATATCCAACGATCAGGTGTGATCCCACACAAGAAATCAACAGTCAAGAGAAAATCTGCAAAAGTATGAAAGGTAATCGGATGAATAGATCAGACGGTCAGGAGTGAACCCACACAAGAAATCAATGGCATGGGATAAGTGTTGCAGTGCGGGAGTGAAAAAGAGGAAATCCAAAAGTCTGAGAATAAGAAAAGTTAGGTTTTCGATTTCCAAAGTCAGAAAGTAGAAAGGGGAAAGCGGGAGAACAAGAAAGGACTAAGGCTGAAAGTTGGGTTTTAGGATTACTAAGGCATTGCAGAAATTTAGGATTACTGAGTGATTGGACTTCTTGTTCTCCAGAAGGCATCAAACGTATTAATCAATTATGGAAATGGACCATCAGACATACAATTAGGTAAAGAGTTAAGGACATAGATGTATAAAAGGATGTGCGTGATGAATGGATGGCTACACTCTCTGTAGACATAGAACTGGTGCATGGATCGTCGTCGAAGTGGATATTACAGAATGATAGATGAATTTGAGCTCTTTCAAGAATATCCAGAATAGAGATGATGAGGGGAACCAAGATGCATAAGCAAATTCAGCAGCATATCTGAACATAGTTGTTTTGAATTGTTATTTCTTTTTTTTCTAAATATTGTACTATACATGTTTTAAATCTGAGAAACAAGGGTGGTATAGTGGTGCTAGGAAAAACATGTTGTCTTCTCTGTACAAGTTGAAGCCTGTACAAGCGGAAGTTGATGCTTTCACTCAGTTGTAGCTAGAGAATTTTATTTTAGTGGGTGCTAGAAAAACATGAGGGTTGGGTCTCTCTACAAGAAGGATTTTGTAAAACAGAGGTTGCAACCTCTTTTGAGTGGGTGCTCAAATAAAAATGAATGTTTGGCTGTCGCTATCATGCATGTGTAATTGATAATCTTTGTCTCTTTTGTTGTAATTGCTGTATTATCATAACTATAAATCATTAATCAGTAATAAGGGTTTAAATTTTGAAAAATGGTTTAAGCTATGGAAATAACCAATTCACCCCCCCCTCTTAGTTATCTGAGTAATTTCAACATAAAACCCACTAACTCCCTATCTGCTTAACACCCTAACCCATAAATATTTAATATTTTTAACCACTTTATGACTTTACCTCTAAACTCTTAACCCCTAACCCCTAAGTCCTAAATAACCCCCTAATCCTAAAACCCCTAACCCATAATACCTAAACCCCAAAACCCATAAATCCCTAAAAAACTCTAACCCCTCATCTCCTAGAAGAAATTAAACCCTTAACCCCCAATCCTTCAATCCTTTAACCCCTTGAAACTTAAACCTTAATCAACTCAACCCTAACATCCTAACCCTAGAGCCCTAGATCCATTAGCCCATAAATATATTGACCCCTAAAAGGTCTCACCTTTGAAATAACCACCAATCCCCTTACCCTTATGGCCTTAACCACTAAGCCCTTAATCCATTAATCTCTTACAAGCCCTTAAGACTTAAACCCTTCACCCTTAATACTTAAACCCTCTTGAACCCTAACCCCTTAACATTTGTTCCCTCAATCCCTTAACCCCTAAATCCCCTAACCCTGACCCCCTTTTTCTCTAATCACTTAACCTTGAACACCTAAGTCATTGTTTATTCACAAACACTTAATCCATTAATGTCTAACCACTAAAACCCTATCCCCCTAAACATGGAGCCCTAAATCCCATTTAAGAACTAAATCCATTAACCCATAAGCCCCTAGACCCCTAACCCCTTGACCTATTTACCTATAACGCTTCAACCACTAACTAATTACCCCAAGTTTACCCCCTCACCCTCAAACCACTTAACCCATAATCGCTTAAAACATAAATACCAACCTTTGAAACACTAACGCCCTAACACTCTAGCCCTAAATCCATTAACAACTAAAGGCCCTAAATCTTCAAACCTCATCCTCTTAACTCTAGATAATCACTTATTATCCCTTAACCCCTAACTCCTAAGACATTATCTCCTATCCCCTTAAGCTCTAACCCAAGAATATCATAAACCCTAAATAATATAACCCCTTAATTAATCCCAAATACTTAAGCTCTTAATCCCTGGACCCTAATTCCTTAGATAATAACCCCATAACCTCTTAGCTCCTTAGCCCTCTAACCCTAGAACCGCTAAACACCTAAGCCCATTTATCCCTTTAACTCTAAACCCTTAACCCCTATCCCCAAATCCCTAGTTAACCTCATAACCCATACAACATGAAGGAAAAAACGCTTGAAGGTAAAAATGGATACAAAAAAGGAAATATTATATTGGTAATGAAATATTGAATTATAAGGTCTCACGGAAATGTAAATTGTGTGTAGAAATCCATAACTCTATAGCGTTTATTATGAATATAACGCTCTAGCGTTTTCGTTCATTAGACATTACCTAGTCGTACACCAAACATATTAAATATTTGGGAATTTTTTTTATTAAAGAAGGAATGCTCGAGCGTTATGGACATAAGAAACACTAGACGATTTTCTGCTATAGAACATACGAGCATTATGGATTTAATAAATGCTATAGCATTTATAAATTTACAAATAATATGCATACTCTTCCTATTTTATCTCGAATACTTTGTGTATTGTCTCCCTGACAACATTGCAAACATACCCATGTAAATGAAGATTTTTAATAGCAATCTATGCAAGCTTGAAGAATCTATGTTCACAATCAAAAAAGATTCTGCATTCACAATCAAACAAACTTGAATAATATATGTTCACAAATGAAGAGGAAACTACGTTCATAATTAAGCAAGTTTGAAGAATCTATATTCAAGTTTGATGAAGAATTTGTATCCACAATCAAAATAAATGTTGAAGAATTTATATTGAGCAAGCTTGAAAAATCTATACTCAGGTTTTAGGAAGAAGCTATGTCCACAGTGAAAATCAAGGTTGAAGAATTTATATTCACAATTGAGGAAGTATCTATATATTCAGAATCGAGAAAGCTTGAGGAATCTATATGAACAGATTTGAAGAAGAATCTACACTCACTACTTAACAAGCTTGAAGAAACTATATTCACAAACGTGGAATGTTTTATATGCACAAGTGAGCTAGAAGTTACTTTCACAAATGAGCAATATTAAGAAATTTATATTCAAAATTTGTTGGGTATATGTTATATTCTTTGCATGTGCATGTGGAGGGGAGGTGTGCCTTTCAGTGCTATGTCTGACGATCCCTGTTGACACCTTCATGAAAACAAGACGAGAGGCATGTTTCTATTCATAAACAATCGTTAAGCCATTTTTGATGTTGGAAGTTAGGCCATTTCTGACGCGAGCGCAACCGAGGCACATATTTTTGATTGTTTTTGGCTATTTTTGGTAATTTTCTAAAAATATGTAATTTAATCCCGGTTAAAAGATTGGAGTCTATTTTCTAAAATGGGTTAATGAATTAGGGTATTTCATGTCGTTGAATACCTATATTTTGTATTTTGAGGGATTCATAATGATAATGAGAAAATAGGACGCGTGGCTCCAAAGTTTGTTGGTTTTCCTGGTTAAGGGTTTCTAGGGTAAATATCTGTGTTTATGTGTGAATGTTGTACTGGTGTAATATATGTTTTTCTTAGAACAATATGTATGATTTTATTTTCTACACAGTTTTAAAACTTACAAGTGGTATCATAGCTCAATTATTAGCATCAGGGGGACGTCTTTGTTGCTGAGGGTTTGACGCTGTTGATAGATCTTGGGTCTGTGATAAACCTGGGTTCAGTGGGAACTTTGGAGTGTTGATTTGTGCATTGAAAGAGAATGGAGAGCAGTTTGGGAATTAATATTGAGAAATTTGATGGCCATAATTTTGAGCTATTGAAGCTCAAAATGGAGGATCTTCTTGCGGATCAGGGACAATGGATTACTGTGGAACCGAGTATTAAACCCACTACAACATCACAAGATGATTGGGATAAATTAGAAAGAAGGCCAATGAGTAAAATATGATTGTTCTTATAAGAATTTGTGTTGTTGAATGTATCTGGTGAAGATAGTACGATAAATATTTGGGGGAAACTAGGGAGTTTGTATCAATCAAAACCCCCTGTGAACAAGTTGTTTCTACAAAAGAAACTCTTTCACCTTAGAATGGATGAAATGACACTGTAACAGAGCATATGAATATATACAATACTCTGGTAAGCCAGATAACCTCTATTGGTATTAAAATGTCTGAAAAAGATAAATGTATTACACTATTTTTTTCTTTTCCATATTCTTGCGACAAACTAATTGTTGGAATAGGTAGTGCTAGCAAAACGACCTTAAAATTTGATGAGATAATATCATCCCTACTATCAGGAGAGATGAGGTAGAAAACCATGCATAATCATAACATGGATTACTTGTCTGTGAGAGGTTTCCCCTAGGATAGCAACACAAATAAAGGATTCAGGGGGGGGGGTATCTAAATCTAAGGGTAGATTTAAATCCCCATGAAAAGGAATAATGAAGTGATGGAAATGTGGTAAAGTTGGGCACTATAAAAAGGATTGCAGATCTAAGAATGCTGAGAAAGAAAAGGGATTTGAAGATACCCCTTCCATAGAGGCGAATACCTCCTCAAAAGAAGGAGGGAATGTGTACCTATATTCCACAAGTAATCTTTCATAATGTGATATATGGTTGATTGAATCAGGTGCGTCATATCATAATATGAACCCTCATAAGGATTGGATCTGTAAATATGTAAAGTACAATGGAGGAGATATGTACTTGGGAGATGATTCACCATACAATATAATTGAACGTGGTAGAATCAAGCTAAAATTGAAGGATGGAAGGATTGAAACTTGATATCTGTCAAAAAGATGGATGTTGCAGGTGTAAAGACTCTGTGTGGAGATGGTGGTTTCAAAATGGTTCGAGGATCAATGGTATTGATGAGGCGAGTTCAATATGGAACTCTGTACAAAATATTGGGAAAATCCATCATTTATGAATGTAACAGTTCTGTTGTGCTTGAGGAAGGAGGTAAAGATGACAGAACCCTCACTGCATCAAGGGAAACACAATTCAATGGCATCAAAGATTGGGGCATATTGGAGAAAAGGGGATTCAATCATTATAGGGTAAAGGTATGGTTCAAGGTATAACTGATTGCACTCTAGATTTTGATTTCTATGAACATTACATATATGGAAAACAAAATCGAGTAAGATTTTCATATGGTTCTACAAGAGTAAAGGATTTTCTAGAGTTAGTACACATTGATGTATTTGGACATGTGCATGTTACATCATTAGGTATATATGTGTATTATGTTTCATTTATAGATGATTTCTAAAGGAAAACATGGATTTATTTCCTTCAAAAGAAGTATGAAGTAATTTCTAAGTTTAAATAATTTAACGCTGTTATAGAAAATCAGTTAGAAAAGAAAATAAAGGTGTTGAGGAAATATAATGGTGGAGAGTTATGTGGGAAGGAATTTGAGTACTTTTGTAAGAGGTGTGGTATAGAAAGGAAGAAGACCACTCCATACACACCTCAACAGAATGGAGTTGCCGAGAGGATGAATAGGACTGTGATGGAAAAGGAAAGAAGAATGTTAAGCAATGTTGGGATAAGACAAGAATTCTAGGTAGAGCCAGTAGAGACAACATGTTACTTGGTAAATTGATCACCCACATCAACATTGGTTGACAAAACTCCACAAGAGGTATGGACTGGTAAGAAACCCTCTATTAAGCATCTGATTTTTTTTGGTTGTGATGCTTATGTACATGTTCCAAAGGAGAAAATGAGCAAGTTGGATAATAAGCCTCAGAAGTGTATCTTTATTGGCTATAGAGATGGTATGAAAGGTTATAAGCTTTGGAATACTGTAACTAAAAAGACTGTTTACAGTTGAGATGTTGTGTTTAGAGAGGTCAAAGAAGTCCCCAGACAGAAAGTGACTCCAATGGAAAAGGAACAAGATAAAATAGAGTTTGAGTTAGAAGGTGAAGAATCTGACTCAACAAAAGAAGAAGAACCTCATACCCCAGTTTTGAGGAGATTATCTCAAGAAAGAAGGAAACTAGAAAGGTATTCCCCTCCTGATTGTTGCTCTCATTTTTCTTTGTCTATTACTAATGATGATCCTAGAAATGTGAAGGAAGTTGTTGATTCAAAGGATAGTGATCTCTGGAAGAAGGCCACGGTTGAAGAAATGGATGCGTTGGAAAAAAATGAAGCTTGGAATTTAGTCTAGTTACTAGCTGGAAGAAAATACATTGGGAGAAAATGGTTGTTTAAAAATAAGTTGAATGCAAAAGGTAAAGTGGAGAAGTACAAATCCCGCTTGGTAGCAAAGGGATATTCTCAGTCAGAGGGAATTTATTTTGGTGAAATATTTTCTCTAGTTGTAAAATTAACTTCTATGAGATTTCTTCTTTCTATTGCTACTGCTTTTGATATTGAAGTAGAGAAGATGGATGCGAAGAAAAAATTATTACATGGGTATCTTGAAGAATAAATATGCATGAAACAACCAGAACAGTTCATAGTAAAGGGGAAGAAAGAGCGTGTTTGTAAACTTAATAAGTCCCTTTATGGTCTAAAGCAATCTCCAAGGATGTGGTACCAAAAGTTTGACACATACATACTTGGATTGGGGTTTGTGAGAAGAAAATTTGATCACTGTGTATACTCCAAATAGGTTGGTGATCTATTTATGAACATAGTACTATATGTTGATGACATGTTACTGATTGGAAACAAAAAAGATGTTATAAAGTAGGTGAAGTCTCAATTGTACTCCAACTTTTATATGAAATATCTCAGTGCTGCAAACTTCATTTTGGGAATGGAGATAATAAGAGATTGTGAAAACAAGATGATATGTTAAAGAGAATATGTTGCGACATTACTACATATATTTAACATGTAGGAAAGTAAGCTAGTTAAGGTTCCTATTGCTATAGGTGTAAAGTTATCTATAGAGAAACGTCCTAAGACATGGGAAGAAGAAGAGGATATGTCACGTGTTCCATATTCCAGTGTAGTTGGTAGTTTGATGTATGCAATGGTCTGTACCAGACCAGACATTACTCATACAATGTGAGTTTTGAGAATATATATGTCAAATATAGGAAATGAGCATTGGACAACTATAAAGAGGGTCTTCAAGTATTTGTGTGGAACCACAAATTATGCAAGTTGCTACCAAGGAAGACCTGGACCTGGACCACACAGAGTAATAAATGTAAATGGATTTGTTGATGCATACTTTCCCCGAGATCTTGATCACAGAAGGTATACAAGTGGGTATGTGTTTAACCTATTTGGAGGATCTATCAGTTGGATGAGCAAGAGATAAGCTACAGTTTCACTCTCAACTACAGAAGCCGAATACATGGAAACCACTCATGCAAGTAAAGAAGTTGTATGGTTGCAAAGATTGTGTTTAAGTATTGGTTTTATACATAAATCTATAATGTTATATTGTGATCGTTAAAGTGCAATATTCCTGGAAAAGAACCCTTCTTATCATTCTAAGACAAAGCATATTGATGTGCAATATCACTTTGTGATAGATATGGTTGAAGGCTAGAAGGTGCTGTTGGAAAAGGTTGATGCCTTGAAAATATTACCGACTCATTAAAAAATTCTGTCAGTACAAAGAAGTTCTCTTGGTGTAGAGAATCTATGGGAATTGATGCCCTGAACCTATGACTTTATGAGTACATGACTCATTTCTATGCAAAGAAAACAACAAGTGGGAGAATATTGGGTACATGTTATATTCTTTTCATATGCGTGTAGAGGGGAGGTGCACGTATTAGCATTGCATCTAACAATCCTTGTCGGAACCTTCACAGAAATAAACATTACCATTTCCTACACGAGCGCAAGAGGGACAAATGTTTTTGGCTATTTGGGGAATTTTCTAAAAATATGTAATTTAATTCCAATTAAGGGATTGGAGTCTATTTTCTAATTCAGGTTAACGTATTAGGGTATTGGATGCTGTTGAATACCTATAATTTGTATTGTGTTGGATTCATAATGATAATGAGAAAATAGGAGGTGCGGCTCCACGGTTTGCTGGTTTTCCTAGTTAAGGGTTTTCAAGGTAAATCTCTGTGTTTATGTGTTAATGTTGTGTTGTAATATTTATTTTTCTAAAAATAACTTGCATGCTTTGCTTCTTTGCATAGGTTTAAAACTTACAAAACTGAGGAAGTATCTATATTCACAATTGAGAAATATTGAAAAAACTATATTCACAAATGAATAATCTTCTATATTCACAAGTTGGGTAGAATTTACTTTTACAATTCATCAAGATTGAGGAATATATATTCACAATTGAGTATTCTTGAAGAACCTATATTCACAATAGAGAGAGAATCCATATTCATAGTTGAGCACACTTGTAGAATCTATTTTCATTGTAAATTTTGTTCATTGTGGTCATGGGGACTGCAAACAATCGGAGAAGTAAATTGAAAAGGAAAGAGAAGCCTTAGGAAAACCATGGAAGAAATTAGAGAAAATAAAATGTTGGATACATGTAATTGAAGGAATTCCATCGATACTAATCCAATTCCAACCATGGATGATTCCATGGTCATTTTTACCAATCAAAGACAAGAAAAACAAAAGAAATCACTAGAAGGGCCCTCAATTTCAATAACATTTGATGAAAAAGCACCCATGGAACTAGTCAAGAAGTAAAACATAGGTTATCATTAGGGGATGTTTCAATTCCCACATCAAGTCAACCTCAACCTATGGTAGCAGATTACTTGTTGAATAGTGGTTATACAAGTGACACAGTTAGGGAGGCATTGAATTCAGGGTTTATGGTGGAAGAAGAAAATGTTATTGCGACCACACAAGAGAATGTACAATTTCCCATCTATCTGCTAGCAAGAGAATGAAAGAAAAAAAGATCCTATTGAAACTCCAGAGCATTCTAGTGATGTTGTACATGATACAGTTCCAACACCCTTACCTTCATTAGAGGTACACGCCGAAGAACTCCGAAACATATACATGTTTATGGAAGTATCATTAGTTCACTTGAAGGCATGTTGTCTAAACACACTATTTCTTATCAAACTTGACAAATAATTGATATATATTTTTATTCTAAATGTGACTCGGATAAGTGCATATTATTTTTTTTATTGTTAAAATCTAGGTCTACGAATGTTGTTAGAATGAAGTTAAGGATAAAAATGAACAAAAAGACTGAACCAAGTTCTCATATTGTTAAAATTTTAGTAGATGCACTTAGTATAATTGGAAAGAAATATTGTTCAATGTATCTCAATGTGACTCTCTGTGTTGTCATAATCAATCATGCATAAAAACACCAGGACCCTTTGTTTCTTAAGCCTACATCCAAACTTATTAATTTGAATGTCAAAACACTCCATAGGTATTGTGATAGAAGAGAATAACTTGAAACTGATCAAAGATATGTTTGGGACTTCATTGGTAGGTTGCCACCCTATGATATGAAGCTCATTGATGCAGTAAAGGGACTAGTGAAATATTTTAGGCATGACAATGCTAGACCTTCTTATAACAAAAAATATGTTTGAGAATTGAGAATGGGATCAAAGGATTGTGTACCCCACATTAAAAAATTTCTTGACATGACATAAACATAATTATATGAAATATTTAGGAATGAACATAATGAACTTAACTTGGGCCAAAGATACTTCAAAAAATGAAAACCATGGTATGATAAAATAAACACAATTGTAATACATGTTGCTATCGATACCACATTGAGTATGGTTACTATTATGACACCCCCCCACCCACCCCCCCCACCGACACACACATTGTGTGGATTTCATAACACTCTTGTGTAGGAATGCTCAACTACATTATCGTCGATGTCATTTAAAGACTTTATTCATGGTGTTTTGTGTAGAAGAACAAAAGGTTACACATTTTTATCAAAAATATTGCATAGATGGGATATGGCCAAGGTATGGTGGAATGAAATTATTGGACAAATGCATACATGTGACCGAATACCATGAACTTAGGAGGCATGAGGTGAACTTGTAGTCATTCAAATATGTCATGTATGATATTGATGGAAGGAATGAAAGAAAATAAATACAATCGGTCATTTCTCAAGTTAGTAATGAGTTCTTGAATACTCTATTTTCTTCATATTGAAATTTTATATGTAACAATCCATTGATACATGTATTTATTGTTGATCTACTAGGTACGGGTTTGTGACTTCATGGAGGGATTCTATGAAAATAAACTTGACAATATGTAAAACATGTACATGTGGGTAGTTGGAAACATGTAGAGTTTAGAATATATAAGTATACTTTCCTGTTGGGACTATCTAATCAGTGTTGATTTTATGGAAAACTACACTCTTCAACCACAAAATGAGATTCATAGTCAATATTATCACTCAGACTAGCTCAACATAATGGTCCATAACACCTATAGACATGGGGAATATAGTAATAAAGACAACATGTTTATATTTAAGGAGTATTACTTATACATAAGTGATAACATGTGTCGCGACTTAGCTTTTGTACAACACAAATTTCAATTGTTCTAAAATCACTTGAAGGATAATAGTATACAGATGGAATAACATTGGATTTGGTTTGATGGTTGTGCGGGGAAATTAAGAAATAACCGTGTATTCCAATGGTTGTGTATGTTCCACAAAAGAAATAAGGTGCCATATATTTGGAACTATTTTAAGATAGAACACAAAAAATGTGAACATGATGGAGCAGGTGCGTGCATCAAGAATGCATTACATAGGTGAGAAATGAAGTTCACAATTGTTTCACTCATACAAGATGAAAAAACATTGTTGAATGGTGTTTTTCAGTCATGGGGGAGGGATAAAGAAGGAATGAATACTAGTCAACTACGAAAATACATGTACATAGGTATTTTTGGGATGTTTTCAATGTAGATCAATTACAATTATATGAGTGCAAGACCATATAGGGAATTCATGCATTTCACTTAGTTAGAACATCAAACAATTCTATAGCTGAAATGTGGACAAGGAAACTCTCTTGTTTTTGATCTCCTTGTATTAGTGGTGAATGGGATAATTGTGAATCCATGGATTTGGTTAATAGTCGAGATTGTGTATCACTCCCCATTTGTCGACATATAGTTGTATAATTATCCCAGTTGGAGTATTTCACCATACTATGACCGCATATCAAATCTCGTACAACCAGGTTCGATTAATATCTTGATAATTTTGAAATATTTGTCAACTAGTTGTGTTTATTTATGTGACTCCTATGTTGACAATTTATTTTCTGCAGGGCACATATACAGAGTGGTTTCCCTAAGAGGCAATGAATTGGGAATTGACTATTGGTCGACACATTGCTTGGATGGGAAGCAGACCCTCAATGTCTTATTAAGGGGCTACAAGGGAAATGATTTTTTGATTGGGTTGCTAGCTATAAAAGGAGAATATTTGACACAGGTTTCACATGTGGCATGCACCGAAGAAAAAAGGTTATGTATTTTAAGATTACAGACTTGGTCAAATTGTATACCATTATACAAGCTTAGTTATTGGCATAAACCTCCATATGCAAAAAATTGCAAGGAAGAACTAATGAAAGGCACGATACTTATTTCCTTACTCTAAGCATGAGAGGTTAAAGGATACCGTTGGTATTAGAGGTGATCCCGATGGTCTAGTCGAATGACCATATGTAGGTAGTCAGGTATGTGGTATGCATGTCTCATTGATTATTGACATTAATTATTTGACTATTTCAATGAGACATTGATAGCTTCATGGATTGATAAATTGCATAGGAATACACAACTTCATAAATTGCAAGATATTTGTCATGGATTTTGACTTGTTCAAGCTTAAAATAATCCAAAACAATGCCACTTGCACCAAATGTTCAACTTTTCATGTTTGAATGTTTCTAAATTCTAGGAACAATCAAACATGAAAAGTTAAGAGGGAGTGTTGATGTAATTGTAACTTCAGAATGTATTCACCTATGTATCTTATGTCTTGTACCTCGATGATTATTCTAGGATGTGTCTATAATGTAATTGAGTCATGATGTCATGCCCCGATGTTTCAATCAGGAGGATCTATAATGTAAACAAGTCATGTTAATTCATTGTGGGTAACCATCCTATCGTCTAAGGGTTAAAGTCCCCGCAGTTATGGGGCACTAGGGTTATTAGACTCACCTAGTGAATTCGGCCCTAGTTGGGTTTAGTCATGTTGGGAATTAGTATAAATAGAGAGTGAGCCTCTCTATTTATCACACACTCACTCACACTCAGTTGTAGTGCAATATCTAAGGAAGAAGAAGACACTGGGGATAGAAGAAAGAGGTTATTGCTGTCGGGAGATCATCTTACTGTTTTGGTTTTTTACTCTTGGTGCTGATTCTATCTGTGAGGAAATTGTGGGGTTTTCTCCATTAATGGTTTCCTCGAGGAAAAACACTGTGTTAATTTTCTCTTGTGTTTGATTGCTATGCTTGTTATTCTCTCAGTTAAAGATCCTAATAATGCTAGCATAATGTTAAAAATCTAACATGGTATTAGAGCTAACTTGTGAAGAAGACACTGTGCAGCTACGGGAACTAGGGATTTCTACTTTGTGGATCTTCCTCCACAGATTTTCAGCAAAAGAAGGTTGGATTAACTCTCCTCCTTAGGGCTCATCTTTCTAATGAAGCATAATCCAATTCTGAGGTTTTTCAGTTTTGGACCCGACACTACTGTTGAAAATTAGGGATTTTCATAGAAGAGGATTTTTTCAGTGAGCCCAGGCCTAGATTGATCTCCTCCCAAAAATCAAATTTAGGGATCAATTTCAAAGCATTTGGTTGGATAGAACTCTGAAAAAGCAAAACCCTAATCTGCTCCTGAACCAGTACTACAGGATTTCAGCTCCAAATCCAGATCTGACATCTTGACCTTGGTAAGATCTAAATATTTTGTATTTCCATTTGAGGTTCTCAGTTAAGATGTCTCATCATACCAATCTTGATGAAAAGCTTGAGGGAGCTGATAACTTTCGAGCCTGGAAGTATAGGATCTACCTGGTCCTGGAAGAAAATGAGTTGGACTCCTACATCAATGAGGAGGTTCCAGTTAGTTAGGGAGATGGGACAAAGGCCTTACATAAGAAGAAGTTAGTTATGGAAAAGAGAATCATTGTTGATTCTATCAAGGATCACCTCATACCACAGGTGTCCTCCCTCAAGACACCTAAAGATATGTTTGATGCCCTAACCAAATTGTTTGAAGGGAAAAACATAAACCGAAAGATGACTTTAAGAAACCAGTTGAAGAATATGAAGATCAAGAATGCAGAGACCATCCAGTCTTACTTCACAAGGGTTTCTCAGATCAAAGAACAATTGGAAGCAGTAGATGAAGAATTAGAGAATGCAGAGATTGTGATGACAACCTTGAATGGTCTCCCTAGATCATGGGACTCCTTTATTCAAGGAATCTGTGCCGGAAAGAAGTTGGTTAAATTCAACAGTATGTGGGAAGAATTCTCTCAATAAGAAGCTTGGATAGTAGCTCGAGAAGAGAATATGGGAAGTGAAGATCAAGCTCTCATAGTACAATCCAAGAAATATAGATCCAGCCACCACAGAAGTAAGTACTCTCATCAAAAGAATAACTCTAGAAAGCCTCGATATTTGTCTAAGTACATTTGCTATACATGTGATAAAAGAGGACATTTTGCTAGAGACTATCCTAAGAATAAAAGTAGCTCTCACAAGAAGAAGGGAAACAAGAGAAGACATCATTCTCATGCTACAGAGGATGATGAACCTTCCACAAATAGAAACAATCAAGTCAGTGATGATTATTCAAGTGATGAAGAATATGTTTTGATTTCCTCTCTCACGGGAACTATCACACATGGCAGAAATGATTGGCTTATAGACAATGGTGCTTCCAAGCACATGACAAGATTCAAGGAATCCTTTGTGAAATTATTTGAACATGAATAACCTCACAAGGTGAAACTAGGAGGTGACTACCAGTATCCAATAAAAGGTAGTGGGGAATCCTCATATAAGCTAGACTCTGGAAAGTCTATGACAATGAAGGATGTATTGTTTGTACCGGGACTAAAGAAGAATCTCCTCTCCATATCTGCATTAGATGCAAAAGGAATGAGGGTTGAATTTATAGATGGTCAAGTCATCATGTGGATAAGAGGAAAGACTATCGATGGTGCAGTAGTGATTTCGGAACAAGAAGAAGGATTATACAAATTGAAGGGCCATCCAGAAAAAGATTTGGTCCATGACACAGTAGATCCAAATGAACTTTGGCATAGAAGGCTTGCACATGTGCATTATAGAGCACTACCTCTTGCAAGCAAAGTTGTTGAAGGTCTTCCAGAAATGTAGACAAAACATGAAGGGGTATGCAAAGGATGTGTGAAAGGTAAGAACACAAAGAAGACATTTCCAATTAGCGAGAGCAAAGCAAAAGGAATCTTGGAAATCATACATTCCAATGTATGTGGTCCAATGTCATCCAATTCATTAAGCGGGTATGCATACTATGTTTCTTTTATTGATGATTTTTCTAGGAAGACATGGATCTACTTCATGTAGAAGAAAGATGAAGTATTCAGCAAGTTTAAGGAATTCAAAGCCTTGATTGAAAATCACACTGAAAAGAAGATCAAGACATTTCGATTAGATAATGGCAGAGAATTCACTTCGAATGAATTCAAAGAGATATGCAAAGACTCAGGGATGAAGAGGGAGTTGTCTACTCCTTATAACCCACAACAAAATGGGGTTACAAAATGGAAGAACAGAACTATCATGGAAGCTGCAAGAGCTATGCTTCATGATCAAGATATTCCTATGCATCTTTGGGCAGAAGCAGCCGGAACAATGGTGTATGTACAGAACCGTACTCCACATAGAGTACTCAAGAACAAGACACCTGAAGAAGTCTTATTCGGCATGAAACTAGAAGTTAGCCATCTCATAATATTTGGCTGTCCTATGTACATACACATTCCAAAAGAGAAGAGGACAAAATTAGATCCTCCAGGAAAGAAGGGTATATTTGTGGGATACTTTGAAAGCTCGAAGGTTTACAGAATTTACTTCCCAGGATATAAGAATATTGACATCAGCAAGGATGTGACATTTGATGAAGACACAGCCTACAAAAAATCCAGAAAGAAACCTGCTGAAGAACCTAAAGAAGCAGAAATTCCTAGAATTCATGATACAACCATGAATGAAGAAGTTCAAGAAGAAGATAGAGCATTTGAAGATCCTCAAGAAACTGTAGATCCACCTTTGGAGAAGAATCCTCATAAGAGGAAACCTGCTTGGGTATGTGAAATTATCCAAGGTGCAGAAAGATATGGAGCTTCAGAAGAAACACCTACAGGAAGAAAGAGAAATAGATCATGTTCTAGTTATGTAGCCTTACCATGTGACATTATTGATAAAGAACCTTCAAACTATGAAGAAGTGACAAAACGGAAATAATGGAAGGATGCTATGATCGAAGAGTATCAATCGATCATGAAGAATGATGTTTGGGATGTTGTCCCAAGACCAGAAGGGAAGTCCATTGTAACTTCCAAATGGATCTACAATATCAAGCATGCTACAGATGGTAGCATCGAGAAACATAAAGCAATATTTGTGGCTCGAGGTTTCTCCTAGAAAGAAGGAATAGATTATGAAGAAACCTTTGCACCTGTAGCTAGATACACTTTCATTAGATCAGTACTTGCTTTGGCTACAGTGATGAAATGGAAGATACACCAGATGGATGTCAAGACTGCTTTCTTGAATGGTGTAGTGGAAGAGGAAGTGTATGTAGAATAGCCACTTGGTTTTGAGACACATGACAGAGAGCCTCATGTGTGCAGATTGAAGAAAGCCCTGTACGGTTTGAAACATGCACCCAGGACATGGTACGGTAGAATTGATGGTTTCCTATCCAGTTTGGGATTTACCAAGAGTAAAGCAGATTCCAACCTTTGCTACAAGGTTGAAGATGGAAACCCAGTGATACTCCTGTTCTATGTGGATGATCTATTTGTAATAGGTATGGATGGATTGATTGTTGATACAAAGAGGAAACTAGATGTAGAGTTCAAAATGAAGGACTTGGGTATGAGGCACTATTTCTTAGGCATGGAGGTGTGGCAGAATGCAAATGGGATTTTCCTTGGCCAAGGGAAGTATGCAGTAGATATCCTGAAGAGATTTAGGATGATGGACTGCAGGGCCATAACCACACCTATGGCATCAAACCTAAAGCTATTGAGTGATGCTTCATTAGAAGTAGTTGATGCTATGATGTAAGATGATTGGGTCCTTGATGTACCTAATGAACACGAGACCATATATTTGCTTTGCTATGAACACCTTGACCCAGTTCTTGACAGATCTGAGACATGATCACTTGACTACTGCAAAGCATATTCTGAGGTACTTGAAGGGTACAGTTGATTATGGGCTTAAGTACGAGGTGAATCAGAAGATTAACCTGGAGGGTTATGTTGATTCAGATTGGGCAGGCAGTGCCATTGATAGGAAGAGCACTTCAGGATGCTTCTTCATTTTGGGATCAGGTGTGATCTCTTGGTTTAGAAGGAAGCAATATTGTGTGGCACTGAGTATAGCTGAAGCAAAGTATGTTGCAGCTTGTTCAACTAGTTGTGAGGAAGTATGGCTGAGGAAGCTACTGTCTGATTTATTTGAGTGCAAAGAGGAGCAATGAAGCTCTAGTATGTTGCAATGGAGGAAAAAATAGCTAATGTATTGACGAAGCCATTGGCTAGAGTGAAGTTTGAGTACTTCAGGGAGAAGCTTGGTGTTCTTCATATCAAGGTTTCCTCCAAGAGAAGATGATGAAGACCGAGAGCCATTCTGACATGGTGAGAGGATTGGTTCCTTCCATGGTTAGATGTAAGGGCTGAGCCATTTTATCATGGTGAGAGGATTTGGTTCCTTACATG
Organism: Pseudotsuga menziesii; assembly: GCA_001517045.1. Taxonomy (NCBI): domain Eukaryota; kingdom Viridiplantae; phylum Streptophyta; class Pinopsida; order Pinales; family Pinaceae; genus Pseudotsuga; species Pseudotsuga menziesii. Next base: position 45,558 of record LPNX011179816.1, read on the forward strand.
TTAGATATGAGTGCTAAGCCATTCTGATGTGACTATAGAATTGGTATCTACATGATTAGATGTAAGGGCTAAATGCCATTATGGGAATGGAGGTGCTTGGTCAGTTACCAGGAAAACTCAGTCTAGGAATGAGAGCCATTCTGATGTGATAGAGGGATGTATTCCCACTAGATCAGATGTAAGGGCTTAACCATTCTGTCATGGTTAAAGGATTAGGTTCCTCCCATGTCAGATGTGAGTGTTGGCCATTCTAATGAGTAGGTCAGATGTAAGGGCAACTACCATTCTCTAGGAGAATGGAGTCGCCTGGTCAGTTACCAGGTAGCTCAGTTTAGGACTGGGGGCCATTCTGATAGGACTATAGGATTGGTTTCTACATGATCAGATGTGAGTGCAAGCCCTTCTGATGTGGTGCTTTCAAGCATGGTCGGATGTAAGTGTGGAGCCCTTTCGATGCGATGCTTTCGAGCATGGTCTATTGTAAGTGCTGAGCCTTTTTGATGCGGTGCTTTCGAGCATGGTTGACTATAAGTGCTGAGCCTTTCTGATGCGGTGTCTTCAGAAATGGTCAGATGTAAGTGCAGAGCCTTTTCGATGCGGTGTGCTTGCACATGGTCAGATATAAGTGCTGAGCCATTCTGGCGTGATGTGTTTACACATGGTCAGATGTGAGTGCTGGGCCTTTCTAACAAGATGAGGTTAGATGTGAGTGCTAGGGGTGCCTTTCTGACAAGATGAGGTCAGATGTAAGAGATGGGTGAACCATTTTGACTTAAGTTTCGGATATAAGCGCTGAAGAAGACCTACATGAAGGGTAGTACTATAGGACTAATTCTGTAGAACTTCCTGTGAGGAGAAGAATTGAGAGATAGCACCGATGATGACGAATGATCCAGACTTGATGATGATCTAGATCAAGTGATGATCCATATGTGATGATGATCTAGACTTGATGATGATCTACATCAAGTGATGATCTAGAGTTGATGATGATATAGTGATGATTCAGCAGTGATGATCCAGTGGTCGTGATGATGTAGATTCTGTGATGAAGAAGACTTGAAGAAGAAGATGACTTGAAGACTTGAAGACCTGAAGATGATGATGACTTGAAGACAAAGGAGACTTAAATATGAAGACAACTTGAAGATAAAGACAACTTGAAGATGACGATGCCGAGATGATCCAGTCGATACAGAGAAGAAGACCAGTGCTGAAAATTGTGTCGAAAGAATACCTTCCTAGTTAAGAGGGAGTGTCAATGTAATTGTAACTTCGAAATGTATTCACCTAGGTATCTTATGTCTTGTACCCCGATGATTGTTTCGAGATGTGTTTGTAATGTAATTGAGTCATGATGTCATTCCCCGATGTTTCGATTAGGAGGATCTATAATCTAAACAAGTCATGTCAAGTCATTGTGGGTAACCCTCCTATTGTCTAAGGGTTAAAGTCCCCGCAGTTTTGGGGCACTAGGGTTATTAGACTCACCTAGTGAAGTCGGCCCTAGTTGGGTTTAGTCAAGTCAAGAATTAGTATAAATAGAGAGTGAGCCTCTATATTTATCACACACTCACTCACACTTAGTTGTAGTGCAATAGCTGAGTAAGAAGAAGACACTGGGGCTAGAAGAAAGAGGTTACTACTATCAGGAGATCATCTTACTGTTTTGGTGTTTTACTCTTGGTGCTGATTCTATCTCTGAGGAAGTTGTGGGGTTTTCTCCATTTATGGTTTCCTCAAGGAAAAACACTATGGTCATTGTCTCTTGTGTTTGATTGTTGTTCTTGTTATCCTCTCAGTTAAAGATCCTAATAATTCTAGCTTAATGTTAAAAATCTAACAGTTCAAACATATTTTGAATTATTTCATTAACTTTTGTTTTTTCATTGCAACATATTTTTCCTTGCAACCATAATCCTTATAAATGGGTATGACCCCTTGGAATTGACAAAAACCACAAATTTAAAGAAGATATATATATATATCCAATTAGTGTGCATGTAATGAGTTCATTGAACTATTGAAAGATAGAATTAGTTTGTTCCATTAAGATTATGGTTTCATAACATAGTGGTGGCATGTTAATTGATCAAAGCAATAAATGTAAGAGAAGAAACATTGCTTAAAAGGTAACATGCAATGAGTGACTTTAGATGTAATTATATAAATTTGAGTAGCATAATTTATCAACTTTTAGAAGACATAAATCATCGCAAGACCAAGTGGAAACTCAAGAGAAAATACACAATAAATTGTATCATGCATTGATTGTCGATTGCTTATAATACAGAATATGGAAAAGTAACTGGCCCTTAATGGTTTTAAGTTTTATATGTTGTCATATCTTAAGTTCTAACTTGAATAAAATTTAATATATTTTCATAATAACAACATAAATAGGATCACTGAAAGAAACACAATCACAAGGTACACATCAATTTACCCTGGGAAACCCTAAAGGGAAAAACCCCACAAAAATTATTCAATATAGATTACCAGTATGCAATGACCAAAGAACAAAGTCTCATCAAGTGAGAGACCAAAACCCAAGCATAAAAGATAAGACACCAAATACATTGGTCCTCTTCCTTCTCTGTCTCTCCTTCTTTCTCTCTCGTGCACAATACAAGTGCGAGTTTGTGTATAAATGAGGGAGGTTTCCTTCCTATATATACTAAACTTCCCAATTGAAATTTTACCTAAGTAGGCCGACCTACCTGACTAGTAGGGATGACATACCTAGGTACACTTCACAATAATAATTATATTTATATTTTCTGGGTGCTATTGACCCAACTTACAACTCAGGGTTTACCCCATGACTTTTACATGAACTTTTACATCGGTAACATCTCCCTAAGGAGGAATAATAATAATGTTAATTACAAGTATAATATGCTTTAAATTTAATTATTTCAACGACCCACCTTAACAATAAGGGTATTATACTGACATCAACAACACCTAGTGTGGACCGACCCAACATCATCGGAAGGAGGAGAGAGAGAGGAGACATCATCAACCTCATCTTTTGGAACATTATTTGGTACATCTATAGATCATCGAAAGTTTTGAACAACATCATATTCAACACGGAGATAGAGTATCAACATATTCAGTACAAAGATGAAGTATCATCATCAACATATTTAGTATAGAGCTAAAGTATCATCATCAACATATTCAGTACAAAGCTGAAGTCTCATCATTAAAATATTCAGTACAGAGCTGAAGTATCATCATCTGTAACATGGAACTGGGGAATCATCATCTACAAGAACATCATCAACAACATGGAGATGGAGCATCATCATATACAGCATGGAACTAGAGAATCATCTGCAGTATGGATATGGAGCATCGTCATCATCTGCTAGTGTTGGGATTATTAATCCTCGCTTGACCAAAACTATCTAGTAGATTAATTTAGCCTAACTTAGGAGTTTTAATTAATTAATTAAGTCCACTAATACCATTGGGTCCACATGGCCTAATGGGGCCATATGTACCAGTTACTAGAGTGTGGGGAACACTGCTAGAGGCTAACTGACACTGACTGCACTTGCATGCATCAGTTTAGGTGCCTCCTAGAGCAATCCCTACATTTTAGGAACCACTGGGAGTCCCGGTAGAAACATCCTTCAGTCAGTTGGAGTTGGAACTAGTTAAGCTTAGTTAATTTCCAATTACATTCAGTTAGATCACAATCAGTTCAGTTAGATCTATTTATGCATGTCTGCATGTGGATTAGGCACCTTTGCTCATCTACCACGTTAGTTAGACCGTGTTAACTATTTATTGCTGATTGTGTGAGTTGTTTAGAAATATAGAGTTAACTATTTGGAATATGATATTGATTGAGACATCCTGAGTTAGCTAGTCAGTTAGGTACAGTCACATCCAGTTGGTAGATTCCAATTCCTCCCTAATGGATTCAAATTCTTCCTTATGTAAACTATTGTAACATCAGATTTAATTAATGACAATGATACTATAATTATCTAAGCTACACTCATTCATTTCCTGTGTCGTTTGATTTTTTTATTGTGTAGATTCATTCTCCTTTTACTTCAATACTAATTTTGGAATCATTGCTTAAATATATAAATGGAACAACAATTTTAAAATGGTATCAGAGCAATCTCAAGCAGGATTCATGTTTGTTTCTCTCCATTGAACACCAGAAGCAGTTGGGTTTCCACAGAAGCCCCCAAGATTGTCTTGCTTCCTCTGAATTTATTCAGAGTGGTGGTGCGGGCATGACGAACCCTGAGAAAGTGTTCATGTCAAGAGGAAAGGAATGATTCTAACATAGTTTGAATATTTTTAGTTTTACAGTGATATTTTGCAGGTTCAACTTCATATGGACTCGATATTATCAGTTCCTCTTCTTACTCCATCCACAAAATATTCAGAATGGAAGTTGAAGATGATTGCATCTCTAAAGAGACAAGATATCTATGAGGTATCTGTTGGACTTGATAAAGAGTCTTATGAATATGAGAATGACTGGCTAAATGGCAGTGATAGAGCTTATGGAACAATATGTGAGGCCTTTTCTCCAAGCTTGCACTAGCTTATTTATTTTGTAGAATACCCAAAGGATCTCTGGACAAAACTTAATAGAACCTTTGGGAAGCACAATGAGGATTATTATAGCAATTTGGAGAGCACACCCAAAACCACAAGATTTATTTATTCAAAATTCTCGGCCTCTAATCTCTCCGATGAAGTTGTTCAAGATGAAGAAGAAGCATAATCTTCCACACAATCAATTCAAAATGAAGAAAGTCTCTTTGGAGTGAATCCTTCTCCTGCTGCTCTGAAAGTTTATGAGATATATGATATCTCATATTCTCATATGGGTGATCCAGAAGAAGAAATTTGAATCTCTGTTATTGAAGAAAAACTCTCCTTCCATTCTATGCAAAAATTATCCAGTGATTCTTCTATTATAAATTCTGTGCATAGTTTATCGGTGATTGCTCCAGGAAAGGGAGAGGAATTTGATTTCTCTATCTCTAATGATGTTGCTGGTGTGCAGATAAGTAATTATTTGGATATTTTGGAAATAATATCCGATTGTATGAGTGATCCATTCACCCTCATTGATCTAGAGCTTCCAACAAATTCCTACATGATTGCATGCACCAATACTTAGAATTTTGAAGAAGGTGAAAATTGTGCATCTACCATCTCAGTGGAGCATGTTAAGTCAGTAATTTTTCTCCATTTTTGGTTTGTTTTCTTCAATTTTGGTTTGTTTCCCTATCACCCTCAGTTAAATTTTTGGTTTTAATTTTGAGTTTTGGTTTCCTTAGAAGTTTTATTGCTGATTGAATAGGTTTTCAACACAATTTCTTTAGATTTCATTTGATTTTTAAT
>LPNX011179823.1:10133-115526 GCA_001517045.1 Pseudotsuga menziesii
AAAAATTACACCATGACGAATAAGTTCATCACGTGAACACTCTGGGAATATCTCGAACCTCCTTTCCAAGTAAGTTTTGGCTGCTTGGGAGCGAGCACCAATGGCAAATGCTTGATACTCAAAATAGTTTCCAGAAGGGAAATTCATATAAAGATGGGGCCCTGTTTCATCTAATCCAGCAACGAGCAGTTCTACACCATACGGTCGTGTCCAAAACCTCTGTGTGCAAACCTGGGCCTTGTCTGCCAGCTGGACCACCAATCGGCCAATAGGAAGGGGCGATTCATACAAGAACTTATAATGTATGCATTTTGATCTCATATGAAAAGACAACATGCGGCCATCTGCAGTGAGGCCTGCAATGGCCGCCCCAATGTGATCATCCACCTTGAAGATCTTCTTCTGTTAGGAGGAGAAATCGGAGTTGGTCTTCCCCACACTCACCAACTTCCATTTATGACATTTTCATACAACCGAATAAGCCAGTTCAATCTAGCTAGCTGGTAATCTCTCATCTTCCCTTGAATACAAGATGGCTGTGTCAATAATATTGTGATCCCAGCACCAGTGAGAGCATTCTCCTCTTTTTCATCATTTCCCTTAATCAATTTGTTAAAATAAACTTCATCGGAAAAAACCCCAAATTTGTAGCTAAATTGACTTATCGGGAAATACCTAACTATGAATACTTAAAACTGCTCTTTATGCTTTCTTAGAACCGGCTTGAATATTACATGTGTCTCTGCAGGTTCAATTTGGCTCCAGCTATCAGCATGACAAAGCCCTAAACTTCGGGTGACCTTCATAAACCTCAACTAAGCTTTACAACATCATTTCTGAACTCTGAGCCTAGAATACCGGTGCACTATGAGTTTTTAATTCCAAAATAGAGATAGAGATTAAATGGCTTCTCAACAAAGTCGGTTTAGGTGACCAACTGTCACGCTGAACTGTATTTGGATCAATGATGAGCATGTTTTTTTCCACGAACTAAAAAACACCTGAAATCATGCTAGTTCTACAACTTACACATAGCAAATAGATCACCATATGAGATTAATCACCCACAAATTAAAATCATGACAAGAATTTGCTTAAAAATCGGAAAATAAGAGGGCCGCGATATTCTTGTAGCGCGCCCTTTGTAATTTTCCTCTCTAGCGCTACAAGAATATCCTTGGTGCTATTTTTGCACTATTTTTCAGCTTTTTGACATTTTGTAGGAAACTTAAAATTTGTTTGAGGGATGATCGTGCCTTGGTATGTTTCAAAATAAACATTTGTGAATCAAATCTTTGATAAAATGACTTTTTCTTTAACCCCATTTCAATGCAAAGGATAAAAAAGTAAAAGAAACATATAACAAGCAAGCTCAGAAAAAATCATCTAACAACCAAAGAGTCCCTAAAGGAAACTAATAATGAGACTTGAAATCAAAAAATTACTTCAAATAACGTGAAAAACAAACAAAATTGGAGAAGTCAAACCAAAATTGAAGAAAAATTTTACTGACTTAACAGAGTCTTCACCTACTACAAAACCTGATGTACAATTCTTACCATGCAAATAAATTTATTAATGTCGAGCATGGAAAGAAGTCATTGTATTACCGACCATTGATGAATTTCGTTAACCAATGTGAGGAAATATCACCATTGATGTCAATGAGTGCCAAGGTACCTAAGTACAACATGCAAAGTGAGAATAAATGAGTTTATGTCGAGCCACTTGCAAGATCTAATGATTAAGATACATTGATCTATTCCCATGATTGTTAGCAAGAGAACTTGCCATTAAGGCATGCAATCCTCAAGGTACTAAAAATGAACTCTAGTCTCTATCCCATATAAGGTGGTGAGGACGATGGGGCAATACTTGTTGAAAGGTGGGCCTTAAGGAATCCCACATCAGTCAACACGAGTTGTACATAATGAGTGGTAGGACTATAGATGAAAGATATGAGGGTCAAACAGTTTTTATGGCAGGGATAACAAAGCAATGTAGTCATGGAAAGGAATTTGAATGGTTTTATTCAGAAGGAAAAAGATGAACCAAAAATGAGGAAAATGTGTGAGACTCAGAAAGGTAGACATGCAGGAACTTATGGTGTATAAGGAAGAAAAATGGATGACGAATAAGCTTTGTAAGTAATCATGGCATGGAGGAATTGGCTTCTAAAACGCTTCTTTATAGAAGAAAAATGTCATGACATACATATTGAAAACTCAACTTCTTCAAGCTTTTAATGGAATATTTTTCTAAATTTTTTTTGCGATTCTGGAAATTATTTATGCATGCCATTCGTTCGTCCTTGAACCTACAAAAGGTTATCATTGTCTGAAACAAACTTGTGAGAGTATTGAAAATATAGAAAAATATTTGCTTAACAAACCAAGTCGAAGAGAAAAATAATTTTATACCTGAAAGTAGCAATGTATATTAAGCAATCCTTCCTGCCAAAACTTGTTTTTGAGTGACTTGCGAAAACAAGTTAGCACAACAATCATAAAATTTTGAAAAGATTCCAAGTTCATTTATAATTTATAATTTTATGATTTTATTTGTTACCTAATACCTTTTATTATTTTATTTTTAAATTTTTATTGTTATCATAATTCTTTTATTATTATTTCTAAAGTGCTTTTTATATAATTTTTTAACATTTTATTTATTTACCACAAGAACAAATTTGTATATGTTTATTTTAATTGTGATAAATTTCTATATATATAGATATAAACTAATTTAAATTTTATTTTTTTTTGTTTTTTATTTTTGTTTAAATTTTTAATTGTTTTGCAATTAGAACAAAAAGAAATTGGAACAAAAATCAGAGTTTTTCCATCCTCCTTTTACAAAGATGAAGGCGTATTTATGTAATGATTGAGCAACAGATAGAGACGGTTGACCCTTTCAGTGGACGACCCCTCTAAAACAGACTATCTTAATGATCTGGAATAGAGAGGATTGTGCAAAATAAGTGATTTCTATGGTAAATTTGGCAGCTTGAAACAAACACCTAATATGAAAGAAATGCAGCTTGATATCCCATAATTTTTTATTTCATAATCATTTACAGGCATGGTTTATATGAAAACAAACACCTACCTCCCCCAAGCCAAAGATGTGCTAGGTCTCACTGTGCAAAAATAAAAATAAGAAGAATGCTTAGCTGCGGCAGCAGCTGCCTTCGATTTCAAAGAAGAAGAAACATACTTTGATTTAGAATTTTTGTGTCGGACTTCAAGATTGTCAAATTTTTTTTGAAAGACATCATGAGAAAATAGTAAATAATTAATGACAAGAATATGGACAAGCAAACATTCAATCATCCCTACCATGTTTCATTTACTCTTGTGCGACCTGGAAAGATAAATGCCGATGCAATTGAGAGTCGAGGCGTATCATCTAAATCTGCATCAAGTTTCTCAAAATCTCTTTATTGTTCCTTTAATATAGCAAGGCGGATACATCCATTATTATCTTGAAAACAACCTTAAGTGGCTTGATTGGATAATCCGGAGAAAAATGAATTGTCACCCTCTTTCCAAATAAAGCATCAATTCTCTAATCTACTACATAAAGCTTTAGCAGATCCTCTTAGATATATATTATTAACTTTCATCATATAAATATTATTGTCTTAAATAAAATATTGATCCTCAAGCTTCTAAAAATCAATTGAAATATAACTTTATGAATTTATCACTATATAATAATCTAAATATGTTCATCACGTGATTTTTCTAATAAAATTTGTAATAATGAACTTTTACATATTTATCATTGCACTTATCAACAAATAAACTATGCTTTATATTGTCCTACAAAATTAATGTCTCATCATAAAACAATCCTCCATTTGATTGAAGTTGTGAACCAACTTAACTCAATTATGTTTTTGTTTAGTTAAACTATTAAAACGTAGCCATTTTAAAAAGGTCATGGATTTTCAATAAAACTTAATTATTTGATATTTAGATCTTTTAAATTTAAATATTTATTAATTAATATACTCGTAATAATAAACAGTTGAGAGAAAAAGATGGTTGAACAAATATGTGGCATTTAAGTGATGGTATAAGTATAATGTTCACAACCGCTTTACCAAAATAATTGTGTGGCATTTAAATGACATGTAAAAAATTTTACAAACTAACTTTTTAATAAGCCACGACCAAACAAAAGTTTGATAAGTCAATTCTATTAGAAAACCATGCATAAACACTATACCATACACACATAAAATAATATTAATAAATTGCAAAAATATACTTTATGTAACGTTGATATTATGATAAAAAAAAATAATACCAGTTCACTAAATTCCATAAAGATAAATGTTGGTGAAAAATTCACTGTTGGTAAAAAATTCACTACTAAGTTGCTTGAGGCTATCGGCAGGCAATAAGCATGGTAATTAATTAGTGAAGCATATATTATATTTTCCATATGTGGTCAATGTAATTATGGTCGAAATCTAATGACTTCATTCAACTGCTAATTGCACCCATCAAAGTTGGTGGAGGTCGACTTTACCGGTTGGTTATTGGAATGCAGTCGGTGTAATCATATGGATCAGCATGGGGCGTAGAGGGGATCGCCATTTTGTAGCAAATCTTGGCGTCATCAAAGAACGATATTATTCAAATTAAAGTATTGTTAAGTACTTAGGAAATTGTGATTTGCATAGAAGATCCTTTGTACAAACTTGTATGATTTGTGACGGGTGACATTTCTCCTGTGCCTAGAAAACAAGATTATCCTAAAAAACAAGATTATCAATTTATATGACATTTATTCAACCACTGTTTCAAACTTTTGATTGACAAAAATATAAATATTTTTGGGCGTGAAATAATATCTTAAATGCTACCAAGAAGGTGATATGATCTGAATGTGTATCCAGAAAGCCAAACATAAATAGATGCCTTGTAAAAGCATTGATATTTGTTAACTGAAGCACCAAATTGATCAATCATATATGCCCCAACCCAGCATTAAGTTACCTTTATGTCATTTCTTCAGAGCTACTTCAATTTTGTCTCCTGAAGTCTTATCGCATAGTTGGCCTTCTTTATTATAGCCTCATTCAGAAGCTCTAACCATAAAAAAACAGAACTCCTTGGTGAGACAAGTACGAACAATTCAACAAAAACCACAAGGGAATCGAAATGCAGCAATATATTTCAAATTTTTCAATATCCCACCCAAGAATGCATCATTGCCAAGCTCTGAAAATGTGGAGGGTAAGTCTGTGATTCAATATTTTTTCGATTTTGAAGTTTAGAATAGGTTGGTTTTAAGTTAACCAGCTCACAAAACTCATGAAAATTGTATCAATGGAGTCTATTTTTCTAATGGGTAAGATATTCCATTATTTTGTAGAGCTTACATACCATGAATATGCTTTCTTTGAGGTGCATTTTTAATAGTACTGTACCTTTTAAATTGTTAGCAGTTGCTAACATCCCTGCAATTTCACCGAAAAAAAATGCAATGTTTGTAATGACAATGTTGTTATTGACACAAAAAATTTTCAATCCAAACACCTTTGGCGAAATCAGAATGGGTATGACGCTGATAGCTCCTACAAAAGTTCCAACAATGGCCGTGCTCAAGTAAAGCTGATTTTATGAATCGCAGCATGAAGAAGGCCATAGCCATGGGAACCATCCATATGCCCATCGATCTTGTCCTTGGAAGGGGCCGATAATTTTTCAACAGATGAAATTGCTAATTCACATAAAACAATAACATAATCTACATTATTGTCTCCTAGAAATCTTCCTCTATTGAATCGACATGGTGCTAACCATGTGCATGTAAAACGTAATGCATTCAAAAGTGTTTACATGGTGGATGGGTTAAAAATGTTAGGATACGGGTCTCCATACCATATGATCCATCGGCACCTCCATAATGCTTCAAGGATCATAATGAGAAAAAATAAAAATCTCCGAAAGATTTAAAAAATAGGTAAAATGGGTATGTATAGAAATCCTCATGCCACTATTTGGAACAAGCACAAGTGTGGGGCATTTCAACGCCCACCCTATTGGTATTGTAACACCCACCTGTTTGAATTAAAAAGCTTGCAACCAGCTGAGCGACCTAGATTCCTTCCTCACAGCCACCGTATAAGTGATAAATAAATTTGAAATCACCTTCTTCGAGCTATATGCACATACCTCCTATCGTTATCCTCGACATGAGCAGCATTAACTATGGAAAATTTGTTTTTCTGGTTGACAACAACGTGCACAGGAAGCTCCAATAGGCTGGAGTACAAAGATCTTATCTCTGGTTTTGATTTAGTGAAGGGTAAATTATCTATTCAGTGTAATGATTTTTATTTATCGTGGCTCTTTGTCTGTTAAAATGGCATATTTCAGTTGGTTGTTCTGGAAATCCGAATATGGCATGAAATCACCCAATATTTGTTAAAATGAAGTGAAAGAATACTTACTACAGAGGTGTGATGTATGCTCTTCTCTTACTAGGGTATCCTAACTTACGTGCGAATCTGTTGCGAATCATAATGGATGCGAGGCATATCAACGCCCAAAATGATTGGTCAAATAAGAATGCGTAGTGTGTTAAGATGAACTGTAAAGGATCTCAGGAGAAAATCATGGTAGGAAGATAGGCATGAAGTGTTAAGATGAACTGTAAAGGATCTTAGGAGAAAATCATGGTAGGAATATAGGCATGAAATCTTCTATTACGTGCAGGACCATTTCATTGACATCCTATGATAGACAAAAGGGAAATCGTGAACGGCCTTTATCATCTAACAGTCTTCAGATTTATCACAGGCTAGCCATTTTAATTTGTGGATCGTTGCTCACTCGTTCAATCATTTTTATTGAGAATATTTTATATTTGCAGGTTACGCATGAAGGCCTGAAACAATCTTTTTGTTCTATTTATTTTATATATTTTTTATTGTATTTTTTTTCTTTTTATATATGTTAATATCAATCTTGCATTGTTTTAATATATATATATATATATATATATTATTTGTTTTGAAAGTTTCATTTTTTATTATATCTTAATGTCTAATGTTTATAGTTGTAGGTTTTATGAAATTAATAATATATGTATTAAAATTAAAGCTAAAAACTTAACAAAGAAACATATTTAATTTTAATTTTAATTTTTTTATATTCTTTTTAAATTTTTATTTTTAAAGCATTCTTAGATGTAAAATAGATTTGTATTCCTAACAAAGTTAAAGAATAGGTGTTGATCAAAGGGTGAAGTTTATTTTATTTTATTATATTTTTTATTTTCTATAATTTAAATCTAAATTTTTATTTTAAAACTATTATTAAAACAAACAAAGAAACATCATAAAACTAAAACTAAAACTATATAGGAAAACTAAAACTAGTATATAGATTTATTCATTTGTTTATTATATTTTTATTTGTTTATTAATTAATTAATTTAATTGTTCATATATTTAGAAAAAAAGTTAAACCCTAATGCATTTTTTTATTCTTAACATTGTTAGAATAATCAACCCATAGTTACCTACATTGGACATTAATTTAATTATTTTTGTCTTATTACCTAGTTTCCTAGATTCCATTCTATGCTAGTTGCCTTCTACATGTCCTAGAAGTCAACACATGCTAAAATTGAGTCATGGTGCACTTGGGAAACATCTTGGAAACTCAATTTAGCATGTCTACTTTATTCCAGATTATCTAAATTGCATATCTGCTTTTTCTGAAAAGTTGCCTTGTTTTATTTCTGAATGAAGGCAAAAGGAAAAGCTAGACTAGGTGTAATTGCCTTGTTTTTTTCCCTCATAATCCTTCCACCTTTTCTCCAAATAAAAGCATGTATGATTTTTCTTTCCATCCCTGTTTATCTTTCCCACTTGACTTACAAAATTTGTGAGCATCTACCTAGATTTGGAAACTGCTTTATGCACCTATGGGGGATTTGACTAGTTTTGGTAAGCCTTCTTTTTTACTATTTTGAATGGAATATTTATGCATTCAATTATCTCATGTAATTATATATTAAATCATCCTATTACTTCATAAGGTTGGCTATTGTACACTTACTCAATACAGATTAGTGTTATGCTCCAATTTCAGTCTCCTTTGGTATCAAATTTCCATGCTTGATTGGCAATTTTGTGAGTGTAATTGTCATATCTCTTGGGTTCAATTTTTACATGGTATTAGAGACTTTGCAGATCAATTTTTATCCTTCCATATTTCTATTGAAGGTATGACATCTTGACTGGGAGCGTATTCTGCTGACTGGAGGGCACAGTTTTTGAGCTATGGACCAATCTTAGAAGATCATCTTGACTCCATTCAATTTCTTTGAGTGGAAATATGAGATGGAGATATTGTATAGAGAGAAAGGTCTCTAAAAAGTGACTATGGAAACTAAGGAAGATCCCAATGCAACTGCAGAGAAAATTAAATGGCACAATAGGAGGGATGAGGCCTATGGTATTTTGTGTCTGAGCTTTTCAAGAGACCTCCTCTTCCATATTGATGGATTGACATCACCTAATGAAGTGTTGGAGAAGCTAGAAGAGATTTTTGGAAATACATATGAGATGAGAGGACATCAAATCGAGAATGAGTTGATCTCCTTGAGTCCCAGTAGCTTCGAATCATTGCAACTCTACTTTTCCAAGTTTAAGGCCCTTTTTTGCAGTTGAAACAGTGTGGGATCAAGAAGAAAAAAGAGAAACTAGTTTTGTCCATACTCTCTAAGTTGGTTCCTAACTATTCAGTGTTTGGTTCAACCTTCCATGCCACCAAGTTGACAGCTCGAACCTGGAAGATGCCTAAGCTTGCAGAATTCATGGAATCACTCACACAGGAGCAAGATAAGTTGGTCATGATGGGCACCATCAAACCTTCCAAATACCAATATTTGGTTGCTGGAGATTCAAGGGTGGATTCAAAAAGCAAGAAAAAAGATAAAAAGCCACATGAGCAAAAGAGAGACAAGAACAAGTCTCAAGAGGAGCCCCAAGGTTCCAAAAAGAACTCCCAAAATAAGAACAAAGGAGAAATGAGAAAGTGCACATATTGCAGCAAGGACTATAATCCTAAGAGCTCTTGTCTGAAGAATAAAATTGACATGTTTACCCAACTCCTAGAGAAGAATAACATCTCCCTTCCTGATTTCTCAAAGAAGAGGGAAGGAGGATAAAATTCAAAGGATAGAGAGAGAGTACATGCCTTGGTTGCTAGAACATCAAGCTCACCTTGCTTCATCATGGACTCTATAGCTTCTAGACATATGGTTTTGACAAAAGATACATTCTCCTCTCTTGAGATCTCGAAAGGTCCACCAATAGTTTTGGGAGATGACTCTCTCACTAATAGTTTGGGGAATGGAAGGATTGATCTTGACCATGGTAAGTTCAATAATGTGTTGTATGTTCTAGGTCTTGACTCTAATCTCTTGTCAGTGTATTTGATGACTCATATTGGGTCTCCAAAGAAGGTCATATTCTCACCTAATGATGTTGAAATCACTGAGATTTTGAATGGTGAATTCATAGCAAAAGGCATTTTTTATCATACTTCGAAGGTATACAAGTTTTTCCATTTTCTACCCTATTCAAACCCTTCTTCTCTTCTGATTCATGCTAATGAAACAAGCAAGCTTTGGCATGAAATATTTGGCCATCTTAACTACAAGTATCTTTCTGATTTCATTGAAAAATATATGGTCATAGGGTTACCAAAGATCAAGTTTTCTAAGGGATTCTGTCAAGTTATATCCTAGGAAAATACCCAGAGCACAAGTATGAGAAAGCTAGTCATGAGAGAACCTCTGCACCTCTTGAGTTGATCCATAGTGAAATTGCTGGTCCGTTCCCTCATATGTCCACGATTTAAGCCAAATATGCACTAACCTTCATACATGAATTTTTCAGGTATTGTTGGGTTGAGTTCCTAAAGCATAAGTCTGATGTTTTTGACCTCTTCAAAGTCTTTAGAGCCTTGGCTAAAAACCAGTCTGGGAGAAAACTCAAGATCCTAAGATATGACAATGGTGGTGAGTATATAAATTCTAATTTGATTCAGTATTGTAAAGATGTAGGTTTTCAGATGCAGCATTCGATCCCTTACACACCACAGCAAAATGGTGTTGCTGAGAGAAATAAAAGATCACTGAAGGAGATAGAAACCTGCATGATGGAGGCTAAGAATTTTCCACCAAAGTTTTGGGCCAAGGATATAAACCATGCATCCTACATCTAGAATAGGGTGCCTCATATGCATCTTGATGGTATTACTCCTTTCGAAGCTTGGAGTGGGCACAAGCCAAATGTGACCCATTTTAGGATTTTTGGCTCGAACGCTTGGGCTAGAATTCCAACTGAAAAGAGGAAGGCTTTGAAACCCCAAAGCCAAGAGTTCCTATTTGTTGGGTATTCTATATTAATATGTCATATTGATCTAGGTACTAAACACAAGTCTCATCAAATATTAATAACAACAAGGCATGAAAATGGTGTAATTGTGCTACAAAATGAGTAGTCGCTCTGTATATTCACACAAAGAATGAGTAATATAATACAATATCATGCTACAAGCATGAATTACAAAGCAATTCAAATTCCCAAGGAGGTAATTCAAATTGAATGAGTGATTCTAGATTAACTGAATGTAAGCCATAGTCAACACTCAAGTTAGCCACTAATCAAAACCCTAATTGACTCAACTGAGGCCTAACTAAAGTCATAGTGTAATAAATGACTGAGTCTAACTGAAAGTAGGTCAGACACATGTCACTACAATCCAACCAACAAGTGGTAGAGCATCAATGAATCCAATGAACCCCGATGAGGTTAAATGAAGTGTAACTGAACATGATAAGTGGTTAGAGGCACCCCTATTGAGTTTAGTTCATTAAATAATCAATAAATAATCAATTTAATGAAGGAAGACACCTTCATTGCTCTGTTTAACTGATTGTAAACATCAGTTAGAAATATGGGAGATTAATGACACTTAGATCACCCCCAGAGTGCTCCAATTAGCCTCCGCGAATGTAGGAGAAGGATAAGTTAGCCTCCTTGACTAAAGATAGGCAAGGGTGTGATCTATCTGATGTCATATAGTGCTCTTCTGATGTCAATTAAGTCAATAAAACTTAGGATAGTGGTTTAACTAGGCTAAATTGACCAAAATGAGTGTGTATGGTGGTAAATGTCTCCAACACCCCCCCTTAGGATATAGTCAGGAGGAGTAGAAAACATAAAATGCACAAAAATGCTAGGGCCCAAGCAACTAAGGCCATAGGTCACCCTGTACAATACTGAAACTGAAACAATGCTCAAAAACAAACTAAGTGAGGAAAAGAGGGAAAAATCCCCCCTCAAGCTAAACACTAAAATTAGCCTGATCACCCTAATGAGCTCACCCCCAACAGTGAGAGTAGGTAAGTGAACTTATTTTCTGAAAATTTCTTGGTGAAGATGTTTGCAATCTGCTCATCAGTTAGGTAGTATTGTAGAATGATGGTCCTGTCATGCACTAGCTCCCTGATATAGTGCATGTGGATATGTACATGCTTGGTCCTCTACCTAGTAACTAGATCTGTGGATATCTTAATAGCACTTTGATTTTCACAAAAGAGGATAGTGGACAAATTAATACCAAGATCAAACTCTGAAAGAATGCCTTGCAACCAAACTAATTGGATGCAAGCATTCACCGCTCCTCGATACTCGGCCTCTGCTGAAGATAATGCTATGGAAGCCTAATTTTTGCTAGACCAGAAAATGGAGCCACCATGAAACATGAATACATATCTGGAAGTATACTTTTGATCAATAGAATCACCCACCCAATCAAAATCTGTGTATGCAATCAACTCTAGCTCGGAGTCTGTAGCATAGTGAATGTTGTAGGTCCTGGTTCCTTGAATATACTAGAGGATCCTCTTCGGTTCCTTCCAATGAATATCATGAGGCTGTAGCATGTATATTGATATAGAATTCATGGCATAATAGATATCAGGTTGAGAATGTGTCAAGTACAACAAGCTACCAATCAGTTGTCGATAGATAGTGCAATCCATGGGAGGTGTGCTTTTTCCTTCTTCAAGGATGATCCTTGAAAGGAAAGGGAATGGTCCAGGCCTACATTCAGCCATGTTAAACTTGAATAATACGTATGATATGTATTTTTACTGAGTGACCATTATCCCATCAGAATTTGCTCAATTTCAAGCCCCAAAAATTGTTTTAAGAACCCCAAATCGCTAATTTCAAATGCATTGTGGATAGCAGTTTTGATGGCTGAAATGGAAGCAACTGTGATACCTATGATCAGTAATTAATCAACATATAAAACAATAATAATCAAATTAACATCATACTTCTATATATACACATTTGTATCTGATCTACACCTTTGGAAGTTTTGTGAGAGAAGGAAGGCATCCATCTTGGAATACCACTCTCTTGGGGCCTGTTTTAACCCGTATAGTNTGAATCAAAGATGTAGCCCTCATGATGCTTCATGTATATCTCCTCATGAATATATCCATGCATAAATTCTGACTTAACATCCATATGATGCACTTCCCAATGCTTAGATGCTGAATTTGCCAAAACTAGGCGGATGGAGTCCATTTTTGCAACCGGTGCAAAAGTCTCATGGTAGTCCACACCTTGGACCTGAGAGAAAATGTTTAGCACAAGAATTGAATTATATTTGTAGGTGCTTCCATCAGCAGAAACCTTGGTCCAAAACACCCACTTGCATTGAACCAATTTCCTTCCTGGAGGAAGAGAAACTAGCTCCCAAGTAGTGTTTTTTCTAAAGAGAATTCATCTCTTCATCCATGGAAAATTGCCATCTCGGATCCTTACGAGAATGGTAGTAGGATTTTGGGTCTGAAATAATCATCAAATAACAAGTTTCACATAGCAAATTATCAAGACAAGAGAGCGCAATACCTGCTCTTTGGAAATTAGACCGAGTTCTCCTTGGATCATCCGAATTTCCAATGTTATCTCCTACGGAGGAGAGTGTCTATTGAGCCCATGTGGGAAGATGATTTTGTACTTCCAGTTTTTATTTATAATTTGATTTTTGTTGTACACTGATATCAGAAATCATAGGATCCAAATTAGGGTCATCACCCCCAATTTCATCATCCAAATATTCAGTATAATAGGAAGGAAATTCAACAGTTTTCTCCTTCACTAGTTCCACCTCCTGAAGAGGGTCATCGAACTTGACACTCCTTTCGATGATTATCTATTTTGTTTTGATATCTAGTAGCTTGAAAAATTTTGATTCATTAGGATACCCAATAAACATACATTCTATGCTTTGCAGTTGTAAAGCCCTTCTTTTATCAAGTGGAATTCGGGCCCATGCAGTGGACCCAAACACCCATAGGTTTGACACATCCGGCTTGTGTCCAAAGTATGCTTCAAAAGGGGTATTCCCTTTCAAATATGAGTGTGACACTCTATTCTGAATTTATTTTGTAGCATGCATGGATTCAGCCCACAAATTCTCAGCCAACTTCTTTGATTCCAACATACAAGTGGTCATCTCCTTGAGAGACCGATTCTTCCTTTTTGCTACACCGTTCTACTGAGGAGTGTAGGGAATTGAATGTTGGACCTGAATACCACTTTGGAAACATATGTGCAGAAAATAATTACTAATATACTCCCCACCATTATCATATCTCAAGATCTTGATCTTAATCCCAGAGGCATTCTCGATCAAGGCCTTCAGTTCAATGAATTTTTCACACACTTCAGACTTCTTTTTGAGAAAGAAGACCCATGTGTACCTTGAAAAATCATCAATAAAATTCAGAATATACCTTGATCCATTCATGTATGTGACAAGCATTGGATTGCTGATATCATAATGTATCATCCCCAAGATGCATGTAGCTCGGTTTGCCTTCCCCCGATCGAACTTGTGTTCACAGTGTTTTCCAACCACACAGCCCTTGCAAATTCCAGTGGTTTCCTTGATGATCGAGAGGCCTTCAACCATGGCTTTTTTCTATAATTGCTGAAAATATTTGAAATTTATATGGCCAAACCTCTCATGCCACAACCTACTAACTTCATTTCCATGAGTTGGCAGAGCGGTAGGCTTTGCATCTGCCACAAAGTGGGAAAACTCATAGGCTTTTGCATGATGGTTTGCAAGGCCTTTAGCAACAAGTTTCCCAGATGTAAGTTCCATTATATCAACATCATTCAAGCTGAAATATACTCTCTTAGACACTCCTATATGTGTCATTTGATAGACACTAAGGATATTTGATGCCAGAGACGGTACATACAAAACATTTGAAAAAAAGTCATTCTCAAGATCAATCGTACCTTGTCCTTCTGAAATGATGGCGGAGTCATCTCCCATGTGGATCGAAATGGATTTTCCAGTATCCAAGGATGAGAAGGAGTCTCTTTCATCCATCATGTGGTTTGAAGCTCCAGAATCAATCAAGAGTGCTTTGGACTTCAAAGTGCTTGCCATGAGGGCATGACCTCTTTCATGTTGTGGTTCCTAATCTTGCTAATCTCTCCTCCGAAAGCTTTTTGGAAGATTGATGTGATTTCTCTCAAGGAGAGAGGTAGCTTCATCAAGCTTCTTCTTCATGTAGGCATGTTCAGGGTGGAATCCCTTCCTGTAGTATGAACACTTGACTTTTTCTTTCTCATGATGCCCTTTTTCTTTGTTCTTCTTTAAGCCAGAAGACTCATCATGCTGGTGGTTTTCAACTTTAGGCTTAGGAGCTTTGAATTTAGTTTTTGGGTTGTTCTGCTACTTTCCTTTACACTTCAGATCTTTAGGCCCCAAGACATGGAGGGCTTGATCACAGGAGGATCTGATGATCACCATCTGGACATTATTATCATGTTCACTTGTTAGGGACTCAATGAAAGCATTGAGTGTAGGCATCTTCCATCCAGGGGTTGTGAGCTTCCCCTCACAAAATGTAGAGACAAAAACTGAATAATCAGCTCCAAGTTTGGAGAGTATGGTGAGGATGAGCTGATAATCCTCCTTCTCCACTTTGCATTGCTTCAACAATAAGATAATGTGCTTGAACTGTGTGAAAAAAGTCATTCAAGGTCTCCAAATTGGAAGGATGGAGGGACATCAATTTATTTTTGAGCTGGTAAACTCTCAAATCCTCTTGCTTTCCATACAGGGTTTCCAATTTGTCCCAAATTTTCTTTGGAGTCTTCAATCCCAAAAGATGGAAAAGAAGATCCCGAGAAACAGAGAGGCACAAGAATCCGAATGCTTCATCCTTCTTGTTCAAGAATGTAGCTTTGTCTGTCATAGAAGCAGGCTCTTCTTTAGTGTCCATAGTGGCCCTATAGAGTCCTCTGGCATGTAGCTATATCTCCATGTCTCCTTTCAATGAGTGGAAATTGAACAGAGTCAAAAGATCTACGGAAGAAGCCATCTGAATCTACTGGAGTGAATGCTTTCACTTGTTAAAAACCTAAAAATCACAACAAAAAGGGAAATGTAAGGTCGAATAGCCTGCACACTTTAGGATTTCATCACACCCAGCATAGTCAATCAAGCAAGCTTGATCAACAAGTTCCTTACTTGGGGTATTAAGTGGTAAGCCTTGGCTTCTTGTGCAGTGTTGGATTTTTTGAGCTATTGCTCAATTTTCATTTAATATCTGTCAAAAACCTTGTTTTTAAGAGATATGAGCTTCATCTCGCCATGAGCTCTGATACCATATTAATCTGCCATGGTAATATAGGGACTAAACACAAGTCTCATCAAATATTAATAACAATAAGGCATGAAAATGGTGTAATTGTGCTAGAAAATGAGTAGTTGCTCTGTATATTCACACAAAGAATGAGTAATACAATATAAGATCATGATGCAAGCATGAATGGAAAAGCAATTCAAATTCCCAAGGAGGTCATTCAAATTGAATGAGTGAGTCTATATTAACTGAATTTAAGCCACATTCAACACTCAAGTTAACCATTGATCAAAACCCTAATTGACTCAACTGAGCCCTAAATGAAGTCAGAGTGCAATAAATGATTGAGTCTAACTGAAAGTAGGTCAGACACATGTCACTGCAATCCAACCAACAAGTGGTAGCACATCAATGACTCCAATGAACCCCGATGAGGTTAAATGAAGTGTAACTAAACATCATAAGTGGTTGGAGGTGCCCCTGTTGACTCAAGTTCATTAAATAATCAATTTAATGAAGGAAGGCACCTTCACTGCTCTGTTTAACTGATTGTAACCATCAGTTATAAATATGGGGCATTAACGACACTCAGATCACCCCCAAAGTGCTCCAGTTAGCCTCCCTGAATGTAGGAGAAGGTTAATTTAGCCTCTTTAACTTAAGGTAGGTGTGGGTGTGATCTAGCTGATGTCATCTAGTGCTCCTGTGATGTCAATTAAGTCAAGAAAACTTAGGATAGTGGTTTAAATAGGCCAAATTGACCAAAATGAGTGTGTATGGTGGTAAATGTCTCCAACATTCTCAATATTCAAAAGGGTGCAAGCTGATCAACTTGAGCACTAACAAATATTTCATTGAAAGAAGTGTTCAGTTCCAAGAAGAGCCTTTAGTAGCAGTTGAAGTCGGAGAGTCTTCTTCACCACCAGAACCATTGATTATAAGTGGAGAGACTAATGAGTTTGATGATTTTGATATTCCTGATAATGATGATTTGATTGTAGATCCTAACAATCCTACAAGACCAAAATGGGCATCAAATACCATTCATGCAACTGGGGAACTAGATGGAAATCCTAGTGACACTAGGAGGACTAGAGCTCAATTTGAGAGTGCCCTTTGTGTGAAAGATCCTATATTTGCTAAGAAGTTCTATTTGATGGTTGAATCACATACATATACACATGAATATGCATCACATGATCCAATATGGAAAACAACCATGAAATAAGAATTCATCTCGCTCAAGAAGAGCAACACTTGGGAATTGGTTGATCTTCCCTCTGGGAGGAAGCTAGTTCAATGTAAGTGGTTTTCAAGACTAAGTTTTTTGCTGATGGTTGACCTTTTAAATATAATTCAATATTGGTATCCAAGGGCTACTCACAAGTACATGGTATTGACTACAATTAAACCTTTGCACCAATGGCAAAGATGGACTCCATAAGGCTAGTTATAGCCATTGTAGCTTCGAAGCAGTGGGAAGTGTATCACATGGATGTGAAGTGTGCTTTCCTAAATGTATATCTCAATGAAGATATTTACATGTATAAACCTAAAGGTTTTGTTTCTAATCCATATTTAGTGTGCAGGTTAAATAAATCATTGTATGGGCTCAAGCAAGCCCTAAGGGCGTTATGCCAAGATTGATGGCTTTTTGCTGTCACTAAGTTTTGTTCGATGAAAGCATGATCCTAATGTATATTTGAATCTGATTCATGGTTCTTTAATGATTATTTTTTTATATGTGGATGACCTACTAATTATATCAAGTTCAAAGAAAGAGATTTCATCCTTGAAGGATGCAATGAACCATGCATTTTCTATCACAGATTTGGGATTGTTGAGCCAATTCTTGGGTCTCAAAATTTCTCAATCCCAACATGGAATAAAAGTACATTAGTCCAAGTATGATTTGGATTTGTTGAACAATTTCAACATGAAATATTGCAATCTAAGCAAGACTCCCTTCTTTTCAGGAGTTAATCTTGAAGAAGCAAGTTCTTCTTCTATGGTAAATAATACACTGTATAGGCAGTTGATTGGGTGTTTTCTTTATCTTACACACAGTCAACCTGATATATCTTATGCACTTAGTTTGTATTCAAGATACATGGATCAGCCTCATGAGATCCACTGGAGAGCAACCAAAAGGATCCTAAACTTTTTTCATGGAATAAGAACTCATTGGATCTTCTACAAAGCAAAATATGATCTTGATTTGATTGGGTTTACTGAAAGTGACTGGGTAGGTGACAACACAGATCAAAATCCTACATAGGGATATGTGTTCATGCTTCCAGAAGGACCAATCATCTGGTCAAGCAAGAAGTAGAGTGCCATAGCACTCTCATCTACAGAAGCATGGTATAGAGGAGTTGTAAATGCAGCAACTCAATGTTTATGGTTGCACGAGATACTTGAAGAATGTGGATTCAAATCAGATTTTTCAACTATTATATACTATGATAATCATAGAACCATTCAAATCTGCAATGATCCAATTTAGAGATAGTGAACCAAGCACATTTAGATCCATATGCACTACATTAGATAGCTTGTGCATGATGGTACCATTGATCTACTCTTTTGTGCATCTTTAGAACAAGTAGCAGGCATATTCACCAAAGTTTTTTGTGGGAAGACATTCAGAAATATCAAATCACTACTGGGGATTACTGATTATGTTGTGAAGCATGATTGATGAAAATATTTCCAAATTATTGTTTTTCATGTCCATGTTTAAGGGAGGATTTTCCCACTGGGTTTTTTGTTCTTTCCTTGGTTGTATAGACAAGAAGTATGTAAAGAGTGACCAAGCCTTATTTCTAGGCCCTATAGTTTTCTGATATTTACTCATAAAGTAAGGTTTAAGGGGTTTTTTTAGAATAATCAACCCATAGTTACATACACTAGACATTAATTTAATTATTTTTGTCTTATTACCTAGTTTCCTAGATTCCATTCTATGCTAGTTGCCTTCTACATTTCCTAGAAGTCAACACATGCTAAAAATGAGTCATGGAGAACTTGGGAAACATCCTAGAAACCTAATTTATCATGTCTTCTTTATTCCATACTCTATAAATTGCATATCTACTTTTTCTGAAAAGCTTCCTTGTTTTATTTCTGAATTAAGGCAAAAGGAAAAGCTAGACTAGGTGTAGTTTCCTTGTTTTTTTCCCACATCATCCTCCCTCCTTTTCTCCAAATAAAATAATTTATGAGTTGTATTTCCCCCTCTTTATCTTTCCCACCTAACTTATCAAATTCATGAGCATCTACCTATATTTGGAAACTGCTTTATGCACCTATGGGGGATTTTACTAGATTTAGTAAGCCTATTTTTTTACTATTTCAAATGGCATATTTATGCATTCAATTCTCTCATGTAACTATATATTAAAGCATCCTATTACTTCATAAGGTTTTCTATTGTACACTTACTCAATACAGATTAGTGTTATGATCAAATTTCAGTCTCCTTTAGTGTGAATTTTGCATGTTTGATTAGCAATTTTGGGAGTGTAATTGTTCTATCTCTTGGGCTCAATTTCCACAAACATGACTAGAAAATTTATTAAATAAAAAAATTAAAATGAAAAGAGATCCAAGAATTTCATAAATTTTCCAGATTTAAAAGATTAAAACTATTTTTAATTCCTAACAAAATTAAAAACAATAGTAATTAAGACTATTAGAAATAAAAAGTTTAACAAATAGAAACATTAAAGAACATTAAATCATCCTACATTCTAATTTTAAATTGTAAATAAAACTAAAACCTACCTTCTTTACTTTAATTGGAAATTAAATATTATTTACATAAAATAAAATTTTCAATGTAACCATCTGTCTAACAAAAGTAAACCAAGATTATCCTTTAATTCTAAAAAACTAAATCTAGAATATACAATAATATGAAAAATTAAATGTTGAAAATGTGAATTAATAAACTAGAAGCAAAAACAAAACTGATCTAACCTAATAATTACTAGGAACCATTGTTTGATGCAGCTCTCGTTTGCATGATGATCACCCAAGATCCCTTCTTCATCCTCTTCAATATCCAGTTCGAACAAGTGTTCTTCATCTGATATGCATGATTCTTCAAATGACGATTCTTCCTTGTTTTATTTAGAAGGAGTGATTTCATCTTTGACTGTTGTCAATATCTCCTCTTCTAGAGAAGAGGAGATCTTGTTTTTACAAGGATCTGAGTGAGATTCTCTAATATTATGCTCATCCTAGGATCATTTTATCAAATCAAATGTTTAAAAAATGAAGAACAAGTACAATACAAAAATAGTATGAAATGGGTTAGTACAAAACGAGTGCAAAAACAAAAATTAAAAGTGCACAAAAATATGTACAAAACAAAAATGAAATAAATCAAAACTTTACACTACAAAAATGTAAATGAAAAATAAAAACTTGCATAAAAACAAACTCGCATTTGTAGAAAATGAAAGAACACTCTTGCAAGAAAAAGGTAAATACTTTGGAGAAAAATAAACACACTTGTGGAAACAACAAGGCTTTGGGGTGACCCACTAAAGTAGATGCGTCTGGACATTACACCATGGAAATTTCGTAGTGAATTCATCCTTTTATCTTACCATTTTCCCTCCCCCTTTCTATGTAATAATAAAAAACAAACTATTTACCTATCTAAACTTTGATCCCTTTGAGCTCCTCCTCGGCAACGACGCCAAAATGTTGGGGAAAAACATTAAACAAATTATAATATATATCCAATGATTTGGTTTTCAATCTGGAGAGAGCATAAACTTGTGAGGATAGACAAAATATATGCAGGGGAAGAGTATTACTAACTTAATCTAGGTGACTGAAATTAACATGCGACTGAAATTGAATTAAGCTTGTAAAAACAAGAAATGACATGAAAATAAATCTAATCTAGAAAACCAGGAATTTGTGTGAAATAAATCTAATCTAATAAAGCATAATATTGCAGAAAATAAACTGATATAAGTCAATCAACATTAACTTGTGAGCCCACATAAAATCTATACTGACAATGCATAAGAAAGAAATCATTGAAATTCTATACTAAAAATTCATAAGAAAGAAACTCAAATTAACATGGGAGAATAAAAGAGTTTTCATTAAGCATCATCTCCATTACATAACAATGAAAATCCACTCTATGACTAAATCTCAAAAGAAATAAACTATTCCCCACTTCCACACCACTAGACAGGCCTCTAACAAAATGAGGAGAGAGCCCTCCTATTTATACATGAATTCAGGATAGCCAATCCATAATTACAGATCCACTATTCTCTCAACTTATCCCTCAAAATCCTCAACAAATCCACATTTCTCTCAACTCATCCCTTCAAATCCTCTAGCAAATATTGGATGAGATATTCTCTCCACATTTCCATGATCTTCTCCTTCAAAGTAGCCCACATCTTGAAGATGAAATTTGAATTGAGGCTAGGTGGTGACTTTTTAGCTTGTTTAAGTCTTCAAATATACGTGTAATCATCAGCAAACTCATCCAACTTTAACATATAATGAAATATCTTATTTTTCTCAATAATTAACCATGAATTCACTCAAAATACTCAAAAATAAATGATTTCAAAAATAACAAGGTAACCCATATTTATTCATGAAAATGGTGGATATTAATGGTCTTATGGAAGGATAAAATAAGAATAAGGTGAAAAGTGATATATGAAAGATGAATAAAATGTGGTATTTTTGCAACTCAATAGGCCTTTCTAACTGGGTCAGATATAAGTGTTGGGCCTTTCTGACTGGGTCAGATGTAAGTGTTGGGCCTTTCCTCGGATGGTATATGGTGTGTCCTACGATGCCGGAGGATGTAAGTGTTGGGCCTTTCCTCGGATGGTATATGGTGTGTCCTACCATGCTGGAGGATATAAGTGTTGGTCCTTTCTGACTAGGTCAGATATAAGTGTTGGGCCTTTCTGACACAGTGACAGGTTGGGCCTCCCATGGTCAGATATAAGCAATGAAGAAGATGAATACCTACATGGAGGCTAGGCCTACAACCATCATGAAAAGGGTTGGCTCTGTAGAACTTCCTGTGATGAGTAGAATTGAGAAATAGCACCATTTGATTGAGATAGAAGAAGCAATGATGATGATGATCCAATGATAATATAGATTTGATCATGATCCAGTGATGATCCAGTGACGAAGACTTTTGCTGATGAATTTTGTCAAGAGAATATATTCCTAGTTAAGAGGGAGTTTTGACGTATTTTTAAATTTGGAATGTATTCACTTGTATATCTTATATTGTACCCTAATCTTCCTATCGGGAGAATAATTTGTATTTCATTGTACCCCAATTTTTCTATCGCAAGAGTCATTAATATAATAAAGTCATGTAAATTCAATGAGGTTAACCCTCCATTGTAAGTCAAGGAAATAGTCACCACAATTGAGTTGAGATTAATCCTCCTTGTTGATAAGGGGGCAAAGTCCCCATAGTTAAGGGGCACTAGGGTTATTAGACTCTCATAGAGAGTTCAGCCCTGGTAAGTAATTGTTAAGTTAGAAACTAGTATAAATAGAGAGTGAGCCTCTCTATTTGTTACACACACTCACCCAGCTATAGTTCATAGGTGAGAGAGAAGCTCGCTCAAGTGAGAGAGATAACAACTGTTGGAGATCATCTTTCTTTCTTTGGGTTTTACTGCTGCCATTGGTGCTCATTCTATCTCTAAGGAAGTTGCAAGGTTTTCTCCTTTGTGATTTCCGTAAGGAAAATATTTGTGTCTATTATCTCTTGTGATTGATTTCCATGCATGTTATTCTCTCAGATAATATCCTAAGATAATATTTCTTAAATGATAAAAATCTAACAAGTTCGGGTTGTACCTTCTAAAATAGGTTTCTTGATGACATATTTTTGTAACCTAGGAAAGTGTTGGGAAGGGAAAATTTTCATTTCTTTCTAGATAGGGGGGAATATTAATAGAAGTCCTGAAGAATTATTCTTCACTATATTGATATTCTACCTTAGCAGGTGTTTATGTAATAGTCGGTGACGATGGAGGGGAATTGTCAAGAACGTTGACAAGGTTTTCTGGTTCAGACTCAAAGTGAAATTTTAGCTCTTTTCCATGGTGTCTTACCTTTTGGAACTCCTCTTCCTTGGATTGTTTCTTGTCAATTTGTTGTTAGATAGTGACTTGGTTAATGATGGAGTCCAAAAATGACTTTTTCAACATCCTTATGTACTTCATCTAACTCATCTTCTATTAGATCAATCAAAGTTGACTTCCTTTTCTTAGAGTGTCTAGTTTTGAAGGTTTGCTTCATTGTGTATATTTTCTCAACCACAATGTTGAGCTTCTTGAATGATAGGTCAGGAGGATATTGTTCCTCCTATTATGTTTCCTCTTCTTTTGTATACTCGTTCGATGATTCTTTTTATTCCATCGACTTTGGTTGGGTCTTTGACATGAATATGGAGAGAGGATTTTCATATTTATATTAGGTTCCAAAAAATTCTATGTAAAAGATGACTTCGAAGGATTCTTCCTTATTTTCATGGGTGAGTGGTTCTTCAACAGGTAAATCCTTTCTCCATGCAATTTTTGGTATAGTATAGGATGTGTTGGATTGTACTACAAGAAGCTGAAAATTTTATTTAATTTGTGGGTAGTAGTCTATATATTTTGCATTAGTGGATGCGTCCTACATGAACCATATTTTGGTGAAGTTGAGATCAAATTGGATGTGTGTAGTTATAGGTAGACTTCGACGAATGATTTGAGAGACCCTTCATCTTGACAAAACAATTTTCAAGACATGAAACCAGTTTTCAAGCCACAACTTGGTGACATTAGGGACTTGAGAGAATAATTGAGGATGGAAATATTTAAATATATACATGACCTATATGGAATTTTTTGTAAATGCAAGGTTACTGAATGGAGATTGTAACGTCCCGGACCCTCTGACCAGCAAGGAGGACACTACCCAACCATCAAAACCTATGGGCAGATAGCCCTGTGAACATGAACAGGCATATAATGCTGAAATATAAAGCTTAAAATGTAAAACATAATAAGATGCATAATCCTTCATAAACATAGTGGAAGAAAACATACATTCAAGCATACCACTTGTTAATTATATTCATTAATTAGTAGATGTAAATGTAGAGATGGAATAGTCAAGAGTACTCATCTTAAAAGGAATTCATCCCACAACCAACTACATCGCTGCAACATTTCACCCAACCATAGGCCAGCATGCTCATCAATCTCTCAGCAACACTGCCACCCCTGAGCTGGGCATGATTCCTTAAGGAATAAGGGCCAAAGTAGGCTTACACATAGCCAAGGTACACAAATTAGCGAATCCCACACAATAGGGTTTATTAGGCCATCAAGGAGATAGGAAAGGTTAAATTCTAAGCTCGTAGTCTCAATGGAGAGCTAAGGACGCCTACACCAGAGCTAACCTGACTTCTAAGACATCCACACACCCATCAACACGAATCAGTCCTTTCTCTACTTCATAGTCCCTCAGGCCCTGACTTCCCTTTCCAATACTCTTCAAGGGTTGTGGAGAAGAAAGCTAGCAGTCTAACTCTATCTGAGTGGATCCAAACACTAGTTTTCTCAAGCATACCTAGCCTCTAAATCTACTCTCAATAGTTTGAAGACCAACCACTACATACTATAATAAAACAAATAACTCACAGCTCTGTGAAGAAGATAAAGATAGCAGGGGAAAAACCCCAAATGAAAAAGTGAACACAGCCCAAGTCAACAAGATGACTTAGAGTTGTTCTTGGCCCTACCATGGCCAAAACAAATCAGCAGCAACCCCACAAGATAATTGCACACACAGCAACCAAAAAAAGGGAAAGATCTACAACCCAATCCCATACTGAAATAACGGGAACCTTACACAATCCACAGATGGGGAAGAATATAGATTCCCAGCATCGACAGGGAAAACATATAAATAGCGGATTCATGCCCCTCAGGATGCTCTTCCATCTTGCTGCATGAGATCACAATCACCCAACCCCTGCGTGAGGTAAAAACCATCCGATTTCTAGCCTGTGCATGAGGATTAAACAAAATGATGGGGAAATTCCCCAAGCGGCACATGAGGAAAACCAACACCTTAAATTCCTATGTGTGTTGAGCTGAAGAGAATAGACCCCCACCGGTGTGAGATGGTCAAGACAAAAACCCCCGATGGAGAACCCAATAGTGCAAGTGGAAAATAAAATCCCCCTCAATGTGAGGGTGAGAAATACTAGAACCTTCGAGGGAGTGGGATCATGGAAGAGTGGAATGAGTGGGAAGAATGGAATGTCCCCCCCCCCCCCTTGCCCCCAGCAACATGAAGAGGAAGAGTTCGTTGGTGGAGTGGGCACATGGGCAAGGACTGATAGTCCTACCACACCCACCACTACTCAACAATAATTGCTCCCAACTAACAGACAGCAAAAGCTTAAATAGGTGGCTAACTCATGGAAAACTCCCAATAACCCCCACAGGTTGGACAACCCCCCCCTTAACCTTAAGAATCATGCCCTTTTCATTCAACGTTGCACCGTCGTAGATGGATGTAGGTTTATTTTAATTGATGTGCATATTTACATGATGCCCAAAACTCAAATGTGTCAGATAGCACGATATACCATCAACAACAATCCCTATTGCCGAAACATACACAACCAAATCGATGGTGGGGATTTTACCTTTAGATCCACACCATTATTAATTACAATATATACATCACGTATCCTTCAATATAAATGGGGTCAAAACTGGGACATTACAATCCCCTCCGCTTTGGAATAACACTATCCTTGGTGTTCCAAATACGTAGGAATACATATACATTTTGCACATCAAAATTTCAAAATTTTGTAGATCTGTACCATGTTCAATTATTTACTTTGAACTTTCAGGACCAAGCCCCTCGGCTTCCACGAGCTTCTCCTGCTAGTTCTTAGCTTTCGGCTCATCCCCAAGTCGAGGAACTTTGTGGCTGCTACCCCCTTTATGTTCCCTTGTTGGGTAGTCCTGGCATAAATGATGTCCTTTGCATTTCAAACATTTCACTGGCTACTTCATCTTAACTTGCTCAATTTCCTTTCAGTATTCATGCCTGGAACATTTCTTAATAGATTTCTTAGACAAATGTCCCATCATTGATACACTTTCCTTGCCTTTACGGATTGCTCCCAGAAGGCTTTTCACCTCCTTTTGCAAACCAATAGAGTCTTGCAAAATCTGGTGGTTCATCTCATTTTTCCTTTTCTGTATCTTGAGCATCTCTCCAAGATTTTCTTGGATCCTGACAATTGTTTGAAGGAGACTTCCAGCCAAGTCCAACATCTTTTGGTCTGCTTCCATGGTCAATGGGCACCACTGGATTTCACTCTTCTCACCTATGAAATGCATCATTGAAATTCTATTAGACCAAGCATAATATAGGCATTAATATCATTTAATTAATTGTCCAATTGGCATGACAATCCAAGTCTCATCAAGGAGACTTTCATATTTTTCATGCCTTCCCAATAGGCATATGAGCTCATTCATGTCCATTCTTGGGCAGGGAATTAACCATTCCAGCATTCACAATTTACTTTAAGCAAATACACACATTCCATTTTCAGTCATACATACATTCAACAATCTTTTGTTTTCACAATGCATAAATATATATAATTAAAAGGGAAAGAGAGAGCAGCAAGAGTTTTTCCCCTCTTTGTTTTGTTCCATCCTGGAACCCACACCACCACTGTGGCTTTTCATGCTCTCATCCTCTTTCACTTCACTGTGAATGCTAGACCAATCCCTCTTGGTCATGACACTTAGTGTCTCTGGTCTATTTCAGACCTCTCAACCATGGAGCCTCCCCACATGGTCTGTCTCGACTGCTAGGAACTTCACAATCTCACTAGCACCTTTTTCATCACTTCTCATTTTGAGCTCCTTAGGATAGTAACATGCCCACATGCACCCCTAGGATGCTTTCATAGTCCTCACTTCCAGCGATACCTATATTCAAACATTGAATAAATTCACATGTTTAGTTTATTCTCATCAGTTTTTATCTCTTAATGAAGAGCTTAAAACATCATCCTCTAGATCATATACACATGTATATTCATAAGAAAGAAATTGCAAAATAATCCAACACTTATCTATATTGTGCATTTCCTCACTGGTCCACATGATCCTGCTTTGCTTTGCAAGCCTTGGGATCGCCTATAGACTTGGATGTTAGGTTAGCAAGCAAGCTTCTTCACAACATCCTTTTATATATATATCAGGCACAATCAATCCAACCTTTAGTTGGGTTTATCAGATCGTCAACAAATCACCTATACTTATCTCAACAATACACTTATATCAACAACCAATCATCCACCAAGCCAACGCAGTTGGGTTTATCAGTCCATCAACAATAACACATGCACTTATATCAACAATAAATGACCATTTCCATGTTTCATTTCTAGTAGTGAGCTCTAATTCCACTACCCCATATCACACAAGATACCACTCCCTTCTCTGAGTTGACAGTCCCTTAGGAATGTCTCCTTCTCTGTGCTCTTTAGTAGAAGGTAGGATGAACTCAAGCCATTGTCTATTTAGTGTACAATACCATACTACATCTATTTAGCCTGACAACACAAGCAATATAGGCATATTCGTTAGTGTTATTTCTCTAAAACTGTAATCATATTTCACATCATTTACTATCAACTATTGAGACACCAGGAGTGCGTCCACTTCCTAGGGTGTAGTCAATATTGAAAAACCCTTCCATGATCCGACATTGGAAAAGCGTGCACCCTTTTTTGGTGTGTGCCATGTATGCCCTATTCATACTCAAGCAATCGGTCATCATGGAAATAAAATCAAAATATGTTCTGCATATGGAATTTTAATAATTTGACATGCATATTCTTAGATAGGTTCACAAAACACTTATCCATTTGTTGATGTAGTATTCCTTCATTATGGAGGAATGGGGGATCCCTTCTCTGAGTTGACAGTCCCTCGATTTGCCATCCCCATTCCTCTTTACATTTCATATCCACACATGTCTTACCGACATAACCTATACCATCTCACTCATGTTTCTTACCAAACATGCAGTGTAGATGAGACATTCCCAGAATGTCCAATGGGTTTTCACTCGAAACCCATTTCCAAGATAAGGGAAAACCTTCCCATGAATTTTGACTCCTGTAGGCCATGACACATGATCTTCCTGTAGTGTGTACCCCTGGCACATTCATCAAATAGCCAAATATTCAATCATTATATGATAATACAATCCAAATTTGATTGTTCCATAACTAAGCAATGACATTAGTAATTAAATTCAATGAGAATTTGCAACTATGTTTACTACAGAATTTGATTTGCTTGGTAATGAGGTGTTCCTCAATTGTGGGTCCCTTGTAAGCAACACTACTATACCCATTATAATTTTATGCTTACTATCATAACATGAATACCCACTTACAATGCGTCCACCTGACACAATCTTAGGAAAGCTAATAGTGATTAGTAGTTGTCAACAATTTCTTAAATCTGAAACTCACAATTCAAATTTACCAACCCATCATGCATACAAGACTATTTTCATAGCCATGGGACTCCTCTCATAGGATTTGGCTCTTTCACATGGTAGATTTTGGCCTTTGTCATGGTCTTACCCAAATTGCCATGCCCCAAACAATCTACCTGAAACCTGAACCCTAGTCAGCCAAACACTTAATAAGTATTGATGCATATAACCTTTCCATTGCTGCAAAAATCACTGAAGCATTTTCAGAATTTATACAATTCAAACACTTCCAACTGTTAATCACATTAATATTACCAAAACCCATTTACTTCACATAATCATTATCATACTTTAAATTACAGGGTATAGTCACATCATTTATGCAATTTAAATGAAATGTTTAGATACTCCTTACTCCACAAGTGTATCATTGTACCATCTTTCCTTTTCATAGAGCATTTCCTGCAAAAAAACGATCATTACTACCCTCTTCATGCACTTACTATCCTGCATTCATAACAGCTCTTGAAATGGTTCTAGAATTGTCATCAATTCATCATTTCAACCATTAGTTATTCATAATAACTCATGCACTATCTCTATGCATTCATGCATTTGCATCACAACATTTGCACCCATACTTATGTATGCATATCTACAACATTTACTCATACTTTTCATATGCATCCATTCAATGCATAGCTACAAGATTTATAAAATCTTTTAATGCATACCCACTCAATGCTACCTTGCATTGATTCAGGAATACTATGCATTCAAACATACCATGCATGACCTAACCATGACTACTTCACATAGGATGCATGACTATAATCAAGATCATCGGTGCTTACATTCCTTGGGCTACTAAGCTCATAACAACATAATACATGCATGACACCTTTCTCTATGAATGCAGCATAAAATTCAAATACCCAGATGGTATGAGACCTCTTGCCTTTACCACTCCATACAATTTGTCATAATCAAACCCTTACCTTCATGGGTCCTACTTACACCCTTGACATTAACATTTTGGTTGGTCCTTTGCAGGAGCTTGCAGAATTCGCTCACCAACTTTTGATTCTGGACTTGTTGCCTTATCCCTTTCTCCATAGGGTTGCTAGTCACATTCGTCAGCATCAGCAACATATTCAGCCATGTCCATGTTGTCATTGATTTTTCCACTAATGCCAACACCAATGCAATGATTATCATTAATGGCTCATTATAAATGTATAAATCTCACTACTCTTACCGACATGTAATATCCTATGCATGCAAGGCATAT
This sequence comes from Pseudotsuga menziesii, assembly GCA_001517045.1. Lineage (NCBI taxonomy): Eukaryota > Viridiplantae > Streptophyta > Pinopsida > Pinales > Pinaceae > Pseudotsuga > Pseudotsuga menziesii. The sequence continues at coordinate 39,718 of LPNX011179823.1, forward strand.
CCTCATGCATTTTATGTACAAAACTTATAAAATGTAATTATAATTAGCAAGACTGGGTTTTAAGGAAATTTCCCTTCTCAAGTCCCTCATCTTGGCATGGAACTCCTCTTCCACACAACAAATGGTTTGACTTCATAATCCTTGCTACCTCTAGGCATGTAATTCCTGGATTTGTCCATATTGACAGTAACACATTTCTTTTTCAAATAACCACTAGTACTTTGCAGTATCACATCCAAACTCTGGTGATTCCTCCTTGTTCCCTGCTAGATAAGCTTTCCAAATCCTATCCGCATGCTCAAGTGTGAAAATCACACCACTTCTAAATGATGACTTTTGCCAAATTTGGGCAAAGCACACTACTGTATTTTGGTCTGAAATGCCAATTTCAGCCACCTAGAATTTCTTCTTTTTTAGCTCTGACAACCTGCTGAGAATTTTACTGAAACCACTGAAAAATCCACTTTGAAAATTCAAAATTTCCTTTACTCAAATCGGGTCTCATCCCATCTAAAATTCTGACACTTCGGTGATCCAAACAACAACTTTCCTCTGGCGCTCATCGGCGGCCTGATCACCTATTTTCCTCCAACGTGTCAGATCCGTAGTTGTCTAAGATTTCGACTATTATTGTTAATGCCAAGGACTATGGTGTATCGACGATTCGATCCACTAGTCTTCTCCACCGTATCGACGATTCAAACAACAATTACTTTCACTGCGTCGTCAACCGGAACCGTTAACACCATAGCATGCAGTATCGGCGAGGAAACTAACCCTCTAAAAATGCATCAGCAGTCAGAAACTGATACCACTATGCGTCGATGACCTCAAAAACTAAGGTTTTTTGATGGTGGCATATCGAGAATTGGAAGCACTAATTGTTATGACATCGGTGGTCGGATGCATTATCCATCCGGTGCATAGTCCCATAGACTACCGCAACTGCAGATGCACCAACATCTAGATTTTTTCGATGCTCATCTAAAAATTTTCGACGCTTTTTGCACTTAGATAAATTTCAGAATTTTTCTTCCCCTGTCTGTCGCCACGTCGGCTCTTCAAACAACTAACTTTCACCGCTGTTTTGGCGGTCTTTAGGAAATCTCTGCCTAAACTGCAACTCTGCCTTCAACTAATTTCCACCACCACATCATTGGCACCTTATTCATCTATCTATCGGTGATCCCATATTCTATTTTCCACCGACGTTATCGTACTTCAAAAAAAATTTCAAAATTTTCTTCTTCCTTCTCCTCCGCGTCAGCGCTTTCATCCCCTATCTTCCATCGATGTCGATGGCCTTTATCGGAGGTTTGTTTGAGTAAATGAGCCATCATTTTGGTGGTTCCATCATCTAAATCTCACTGATCCCTTCAACTATTATTCATCAATCACTGATGGTTGCAATACTTAGAAAAATTTTCGAAATTTCCTCCTTAATCTTCTTTCTGCCGCCACTGTCGGCGGCTTCACCAACTAACTTCCTGTCCTTTCAGTCGACATTTCAGCACTTACATATTCTAATTTTTTTCGATCAATCCACTAATCTATGGCATTGTTTCAGTGATCTCATCAATTAAGTTTTTTCGATGCTTTCAGCACTAGGAAAATTTTGGCAAAAATTACTTCAGGATCCCACCGCCGTGTCGGAAATTTAACTTTTTTCTGACATTGTAGCTATGCCATCAACTAATCATCATCGATCCATTCAACTAAGCTTCACTGATGACCAAGTCTATATGGGGTGGCCTTTCAAATAGATGTCCGCTGCATCGAAAAGGCTTCCCACTAAGTCTTCTGATGCACCAACGGCCTGTCACTTAGAAATTTTTTTCTTCAATTACATTTTTTTCTATCATTCATAGATTTCTTCCTGCTGTGCTCTGGCAATCTGCCACTACTAACTGGTTTTTATGGCCCTCTGAGGCCTAAATTCTACAATACTAGATCTGTCACTACATCTTCATGACCCATTCAGGCCCATGCTGCAACCAGAGCTCTGATACCATACTATAATGTCCCCGAGCCTCTGACCGGCGAGGAGGACGCTATGAAACCATAAAAACCTCTGGGTAAATAGCCCCATGAACATGAATAGGCATATAATGCTGAAATATAAAGCTTAAAACATAAAACATACTAATATGTATAATCCTTCATATACATAGAGGAAGCAATCATACATTCAAGCATACCACATGTTCATCATATTCATTAATCAATAAATGTAAATGTAGATATGAAATAGTCAAGAATACTCATCTTAAAATTAATTTGTCCCACAACTAGCTATGTTACTACAATGTTCCACCCAACCATAGGCTAGCGTGCTCATCAATCTCTCAGCAACACTACCACCCTTGAGCTGGGCATAATTCCTTAAGGAATAAGGGTCAAAGCAGGCTTACACATAGCCAAGGTACACAAATCAGCCAAGCCCACACAGTAGGGTTTATCAGGCCGTGAAGGAGCTAGGAAAGGTTAAATGCTAAGCTGGTGGTCTCAATGGAGAGCTAAGGATGCCTACACCATAGCTAACTTGACTTCTAAGACATCCACACACCAGTCAACAGGAATCAGTCCTTTCTCTGCTTCATAGTCCCTCAGGCCCTGACTTCCCTTTCCAATACTCTTCAAGGGTTGTGGAGAAGAAAGCTAACAATCTAACTCTATCTGAGTGGCTCCAAACACCAGTTTTCTCAAGCATACCTAGCCTCTAATCCTAATCTCAATAGTCTGAAGACCAACCACTGCATACTGCAATAAAACAAACAGCTCATAGGTCTGTGAAGAAGATAAAGACAACAGTGTGAAAACCCCAAATGAAAATGTGAACACAACCCAAGTCAACAAGATGACTCAGAGTTGTTGTAGGACCTAGTGTGGCCAAAACAACTCAGAAACAACCCCACAAGATAATTTCACACGCAGCAACCAAAAATATGGAAATATCTACAACCCAATCCCATACTGAAACAATGGGAACCTTACACATTCCACAGATGGGGAAGAAGACGGATTCCCAGCATTGACAGGGAAAACATATAAATAGCAGAGTCATGCCCCTCAGGACACTCTTCCAGCTTGCCGCATGAGATCACAATCCCCCAAGCGGCACATGAGGAAAACCAACACCCTGAATTCCTATACATGTCGAGGCGAAGAGAAGAAAACCCTGTCGACGTGAGATGGTTAAGGAAAAAAACCCTGATGGAGAACCCAACGGTGTGAGAGAAAAATAGAATCCCCCTTTGCATGGGGGTGAGCAAGACCAGAACCTCCAAGGGAGTGGGATCGTGGAAGAGTGGAGTGAGTGGGAAGAATGGAATTCCCCCCTTACCCCCAGCGATGTGAAGAGGAAGAGTCCACTGGTGGAGTGGGCACGTGGGCAAGGACTAATAGTCCTGCCACACCCATCACTACTCAGCAATAACTGCTCCCAACTAACAGACAATAGAATTTTAAATGGGTGGCTGACTCATTGCAAGCTCCCAATGACCCCCACGGGTTGGAAAACCCCCCCTTAACCTTAGGAATCATCCCCTTTTCATTCAACGCTACACCATCGTAGCTGGCTGTAGGTTTATTTTAATTGATGTGCATATTTACATGATGCCCAAAACTATAATGTGCAATATAGCATGATATACCATCAGCAATGATCCCTATTGCCGAAACATACACAACCAAATTGATGGTGGGGCTTTTACCTTTATCTCCTCACCATGATTAATTACGATATATACATCACGCATCCTTTAATGTAAACAGGGTCAAAACCAGGACATTACAGATATATTCTTGACATAGACAACTGTATTATCAAAGATGGGAATCTAATTGGAGACCCTGTTTTTGAACATTTTTCACACATCGAGTGGATGACCGCAACCAAATAAACTTCCCAGTTGAAAATTTTTGCATCGGTTGTGATGGAATTAATTTATTCCAACATATCTAATTGAAGTTCGAATGGTCAAGCTATTCTTATTAGAAAAATAGAAACAATTAAGGTAGTATATTTATATGTCTGATAATGAATTTTGTTGATCATTAATCCTTGAGAATTGTTTCCCTTGTGTGAACCGGTTAACACTTTGACCAGATTCGACTTAACACCGACTGGTATCAGTGGTCCTTATTTTTGTAGTATTTTGATAGTGCCTATCATGATGGTGTTTGTTTTGATTGGTTCATTAAACTATATTTTTCCTTTAATATATCTACTTACAATATATTTTGCAATCAAATATTTCAAACCATTGAATTTTTCCAATAGGTTTACAGCAAAGTAATGTGGGATCTTGGATACTTCCATCTTGTTATCTTCTTCAGTTCATTTATCATCTTGAATTCCCAATTTTCTCAGGTCTTTGTAGTTCTTATGACACTGATGTTCTTTTATTTTTATTTTTGAGATTCTGATCAGATAGGATTTTAGAGGTGCCAAGGAGGCTTTCTATTCTTCATGACATGTATTTTCTTCCACTTTCATGGAAATGGTCATGGATTTTTTATTCATGACCATTTGTTTTGTTTTTTTCGTTGATGAAAGAGGGTTTGCAAGCTATAGGGTTTCAAAATTGATTTGTGAATGCTCCAACTATTTTCAAAATAGCTCTTAGCTGTGATCGAGGTCTAATTTTATAGGATTCTTATGGAGAAATCCATCAAGTTTAGTAGGTGAATGTATTTAATATGGTTTTTGTGATAAACAACTAGTTCGTAAGTGCTAGGATTCTTCTACTTCACGGTTCATTTTCCTATTGCTGTAACTTTTTCATCTGGGTCAGTCATAATAGACTCTTCATTAGGAAGGTTGACTCATGTCCTTCATGGTTGAATGTTCCTTTGAGTATCGATGGTTGGGTTCTCTACCTTGGTTGGACCTAATTGTGTCATTTGGTTCATTTTCTAGTCAGGGTTTTTTTTCTCCATATATAATATTGCTATTAAGTTAGTTTCCTATTACTTATTCTTCTTTTAACACTACGTTAATTGATATACAACTTATTAATTTTTTACAAAACCTGGGACATGACGTTCGACTAAATGGTGACACGACCATCTAGTCAACATCATACCTCTATTGTGCCTTATATATTTTAAGTCTCTCAATGTTAACTACATTATTAAATATCTTTCCTTGGATCGCTTTTAATCAAGATGAGCCATTATTATTTAATTCTTCTACTATATATGGTCCAAGCTAGGATGTATGTATCTGCTTTGGTTTCCCTTTTACTTAACTGTGATAGAGTAATACCAGGTATTGAGCTGATATATCTTTCTTCTTTATGTTTTGGTCATGCCATGATTTGTGGTGTTGCTTCTTGATTTCTTGATGATGTATTGTGATTTTCTGTTTCTACTCTAGTTTTGTTAAGTCGAAATTTATGTCTTTGACTACTTTAATATTGTCGAGATGAATTAGGTTGGTGATTATAGGTGCTTTATTTCTAAAATGTAGAGGTATGATGAATTCTTGTCAATATACCAATTAAATGGTGTTCATCCATTTGACCATTTGTAAGTTGTGCAATAATCCCATAAGATAGTAGGTATCATGTCATCCTAGTCATATTTTTCAATACTGCATAAATTTGTTAATTGTTTAGTTAGAGTCTTGTTAAATGGTTCAACATCTCCATTCGATTGTGGATGATAATTAATTCTCTTCTGGTGGTTGGTCATGAATTCTTTTAATAGTACACCAATGGTTTTATTAATGAAGTTCTTTCCTTTGTCACTGATGATGGTGAGAGGGCACCCAAATCTTGTAATAATATTTTCATATATGAATTTTGATTCTACTTCAATTGTGTTTATGTTTTATAAAAATAGGAGAAGATTGAACTTTAAATGTTTTATCGATTAATTTCAACACATATGAATCTCATAAATCATCCATATATGAAGATGTCAAACATATATGAATCTACTAAATATATCATCCACATATAAGTCTCAGAAATATACCAGGCACATAAATAAGCTCCATAAATCATCCATATAAATCAATAAATCATGAGAGATAATATATACCCTGGTAAAACCATACGAAAATGGAGGATGAAAAACCCAACAATTCTTTGAGTATGATAGATAGATTTGTAGAGAATGGTTTACAACACATAAGTAGATTGTCTGATAAGAGATATCACCTCAACAATAAAGAATATAAATCCAATGTAACCCTACAAAAATAGTTGTATGAAACTCTATTGAACTTTCCATATTCCTAACATACTAATAACAAGCCAAAAATCTTAGCATGAAGAAGGTATAGAATAGGAGGCTCAGTAAACACACTTAGAGAACCACATAGTGAATTCACACAAAGGATATAACTATGAATCCCTCCATGCAAATATTAGTGCCCTCCTTCCATAATTAGATTTGAAGTGAATACCCACTAAATTGAATTAAATTTCCATTGACTTGAACTGAATGTTCAGTGAACTAAACTGAATGTTAACTTACTTGAACTGAATGTTAATTGACTTGAACTCAATGCTAACTTACTTGAAGTGAATGTTAAGTGACTTGAACTGAATGTTAATTTTACTTGAACTGAATGTTAACTGAGTTTTTTTGAATGTTAATTGACTTGAACTTAATATTAACTTACTCGAACTAATTGTTACCTTACTTGAACTAAATGTTAAATTTACTTGAATTGAATGTTAACTAACTTGAACTGAATGTTAACTGACTTGAACTGAATGTTAATTGACTTGAATTGAATGTTAACTGACTTGAACTAAACTCAATCTTTAACTGAGTGTTTATCACATAGTTAATATGGTAAATTAAGTGTGATCAGTGCTTCACTCTTAGTGTTTTCCATGCACAATTTCTATTATTAAATTTTTCTTGGATCTCTTTAGTTAAATTATGCATACTAATTGATGAAGGTTTTCCCCCGGCACGACTCACAAAGGTTGAGTGACTACATCCAACATGACTCATAGAGGTTTGGTGAATTCCCCAAGCATGACTTGTAGAGGTTGGGTGTTTTAACCCCATCATGACTCATAGAGGCTGAGTTATTGGGCCCAACATGAATCACATAGGTTGGGTGAATTCCCCCAGCATGAATTTCATAGGTTGGGTATGTCCCCCCTTGATTTTTCATCTACTTCCTATTCTTCCTCCTTTTACTCCATTTAGACTACTTGTTACTAGTATCAGAACTTTCACCACATGAGTTGGAAGGAGTACGAGATTATTCTAATGGTGAAGGGGAGACAATTTTTTGAATCCCTTGATATAAGGTGCTTTCCTGAGAAGCATCAGGATAATTAAGGATAGTTGGAGTGGAAAAAAACCAAATAAATATACCAAGGATATATCCAGGAAGACTCAGAGTGGCCATCAAGGGAACACCAACATTCCCAACAAAAGGAAAATCCCAATAATCCCGTTACACATGGGTCTGTTGGTTGGTGTCAAAAGGGACACTATCCATAGTTTTTTACTCAACAAAAAAGAAAACATTTTAGGCCGACTAGCAACCAACAACATAGAGAGCGCACCACTAGGACAAATTTCTAAGTATCCATACTAAACAAACAAATCTACCTTCCAAAGTAGAGTCTGCTATGATGAAGGACCAAGACTAACCAGTGAAGGGAGAAGGACAGTTACCAGGGATCCATAATACAATTAATTTGGGAAAATTGTTTGAATCACCAAATTCATTTCCAAAATTTTGCACGAGGTTTCATCCCAAGTATTCCCTAGGTACAATGGAAATAACCTTCCATCATCACTTGTGTATATCCTTAGAGGTCAATATACTAAGGCTACCAAAATTGCAAAAAGGGTGTGGTGAAACAATTGTAAGTCCATTTGATGCAAATGGTAAGGGGATATAAGCCCAAAATTCAAATAGCATTAGCATAAAACAAGTCTAAAAGGTGGTACTAAGTGAATCCCCAACCACACAACAACTCTTGTGTATGCTTAATTGAGTATTGGAGTGCTATCTCTGCATCTCAATCTTTCACGACCTTGTGCTTGAATCCTATGTGAGAGGACATTTCTGGTTCACCTTTTGTGAGATTGGGTTTCCAAAAGAATGGCCACTATGTTTTGAGTTTAAATTGTTTTGGACAGTTTAAAGGTAATCCTTGGTCCAAAACACTGGCCTAGACTAGTCAATGTCATCCCTAAAAAAGAAACATTTCTAAAATATTTTAATTATCAATGTTCTTTTTAGAGCTCTTTATTACTCAAATGGGAAGTGGTCATGAAAATAATGATGTGTTGGAATAGAAAATGGAAACAAAATGGAAAATGAAAAAAGAGATTCCAAATACAAAGTTTGTACTTCTCTTTTTCTTTTCAAAACTAAAAATGCAAGCCATATATGAAAGGTCTCTTTTCTTCTTTTCAAAAAGTACAGATGTGCAAATTCACCTAAAACTAATGACACTATCCTAAATGAATATAAATAAAAGACTTGTTATTTTTACTTCTTCTTTTTAAATGAAAAAATAAAATAAACTACAAAGATGTGCATGCATCTGATGTAAATATAAAGAAACTAAACGTTCGCAATATGTCCACATAAACAAAACCCTATACTGACCTAAGATCTGACGAGACCTAACCTAGGAGGAATATTTGCATAAGAGACCAAGTAAAAAAAAAATTCATAAATAATTTAACAAAGAATAATTACTAACGAAAGGATTAGATGGCTCACATGTTCAGTCTATACCTACTGACAAAGGATGGTGAAAAACACCATACAAAACAATGTCATGGCAAGAAAAGAGATCAAGCACAAAGTTAAAAGCAAGACCAAATTATTAAAAAGGGATTATAGAATAAATTTAATATCAATAAAAAGAGGATACGCCACTAGCAAGGGTGTAATGTCCCTTTTTAAATTTTTTACCATAATGCCCAATTTTCCAATTTTTTCACAATTTTGGCTCTTGACTAGTTTTAGTGTCTTGGTCTCCAAATCAGCCCAATTTATCTCAAATATTCATAGAAGGTGTATTAATGATATAATAAGTTAAATTTTATGTTCATTTATGTATTATGTCCCTCCAATCACTTCTGCAATTCTGTACTAAATTATGATAAACATAGATGATTTTAATGGCAACTTTGGGCTCAAATCCCCCTCGGGGTAAGTGGTAGAAATGGCTTCCCAAATGTTAAAAAAACCACTCTAATTATTAAATTTAAGTAGGGGATATGTATAATACATTATAATAGACTCATATACATAACCAATTGACCTCCCATGTATGTTATCACTTCTTTCAATCAAATATAAAAAACTAGTTTTGGACCCTTGGGAAAATGAGGTGTAGTTTGCTCCAATCGCTATGAAATTCAACCCAATGGCCAAAAATTATAATTTTCTGGACGTAAAACCCATAATATAATTTAATTACAGTCCATTCATTCATAAATAAATATTTTTTACATCCATTCGAATCCATCAAGATTACAAGAGTTTACAACAAGGTAGTGGGGAAATGGCATTGTTTCTTCATTCTTGAGCAATAATACATGAGATTTCTTGGCCTTTGTAACTGAGATATTTATGAAATTAAATATCATATCATTTACATCAGAGTGAGAAAAATTGAGATGAAAGGAAGAACAAGTTGAACTTGATATTCCCATGAGATGATGTAGCTTGCACCTGTCACTTATGAATCCATGGAATCTCATTGAAATACCTAATTTTCCTCTCAAAACACCAACTAGTATGGGAATATTTCACCCTCGAAATTGGCTAAGGAATGAACTAGTCATCCACTAGCTCTCTCTCTTCACAATAAAAATTTCACAAATGATCAAAAGGACCTTCTCATGGCTGATACCTGAATTTTATAAACATTATTTTTCTTCTAAGGTTCCAAATCCATCCATAAACCAAATCCCAGTGGAATTGGTGTGGCATGATATGCCATGTGGCCTCCCTCTTCACCTTCCCTCTTCTTCCAAATTCGAGTAGGAGCATCTTGGCCTTATTCAACTCCCATGATAGACCTATAATATGCTCTATTCAGGCCTATAATGTTATATATTTAATACTTCGTATCTGACTTGTGTCATAACTTTCATGGGATCTCCATCATTGTTGTCATAGATGTCATAAATGTAAGTGGAATCTAGCAGTGTCCATGAAACTCCCATTTGGATCTTCCTCTCCCCATGTAAGTTATAATTCATCCCAAATTAGACCTATTAAGTATATGGAAAATTATATTAACCTTATAATCCATCCAAAATCATTAGGCTTCCCATGGATTCAAGATTGCAAGAGGAGGATGCCATTTAACATAGGAATTGTAGCTTGAGTGGGCCCCATAGTCTCCATGTGTCTCCATTCTCCATAGCCATTTCATTTTTCACTTGCATTAATTTAATTAACTCCATTAAATAAATATTTATTCCTTCTAATTTCTAAACACCATTTATTATCTCCCTTATTAACTTCCCAATGTTTCCCCCCAACCTAGGGAACTAGTAGGATTGATGGAATTGTCCTGCTATGCAATTATTAGAAATGGGGACATTACAGTCCTCCCCACCCAATATTTCTTTTCCTCAAGAAATTTCAGATTTGTATTCTGCAAAATATTCTCCTCTTCCCATTGTTGATGTATTTGTAACTTCGGAATGTATTCATCTATGTATCTTATGTATTGTAACTCGATGTTTATTCCGGGATATATCTATAATGTTATTGAGTCATGTTGTCATGCCCCGATGTTCCGATCGGGAGGATCAATAATGTAAACAAGTCATTTCAAGTCATTTTGGGTAACTCTCCGATTGTCTAAGGGTTAAAGTCCCCATAGTTCTGGGGCACTAGGGTTATTAGACTCTCCTAGTAGAGGTCAGCCCTGATAGGTTTTTAGTCATGTCGAGATTGGTATAAATAGAGAGCTAGACTCTCTATTTAACACACAACTCATACACACTCAAGTGTAGTGCATAGTTGAGGAAGAAGAAGACACTGGGGCTAGACAAGAAGAAGGTTATTGTTGTTGGGAGATCACTTACTGTTTTGGTGTTGATTCTATCTCTGAGGAAGTTGCGTGGTTTTCTCCATTTATGGTTTCCCTAAGGAAAAAAATTGTGTTCATTGTCTCTTGTGTTTGATTACTGTACTTGTTATTCTCTCAGTTAAATATCCTAAATAATGCTAGCTTAATGTTGAAAAACTAACATGGTATCAGAGCTAACCTAAGAAGAAGACACTGTACAGCTACGAGAACTAGGGCTTTCTAGTTTGTGGATATTCCTCCATAGATTTTCAGAAAACGTAAGGTGGAATAACTCTCCTCCTTAGGGCGCATCTTTCTATCGAAGCATAATCCAATTCTAAGGTTTTTCAGTTTTGGACCCGACACTGCTGCCGAAAATTAGGGCTTTCCACAAAATAGGAATTTTTCAATGAGCCCAGGCCTGGATTGATATCCTCTCAAAAATCGAAGTTATGGATAAATTTCAAGGCATTTAGGTGGAAAAATATCCAGAAAAGCAATGTTGGGTAAAATTATCACTAATTAATTTACCTTCAATTAATTGTCAACTAGGGTGCGTAAACTTAGAGCTGCTACACTATATGTGCGGGCAAGGTAGTTTCAATGCTTATGCTGATAGTAACTTAAAGAAATTCTAGTCTAATCACAAACAAAAAAATGAAATTGATGAAGCTATTACTATACTGAATGATCAATGCTAAGAGTTCCTAGGTCTATCATAAAGAAAAGAAAATCAATTTGCTGACCCCTATCTTACTGTCAAACTCAATATAACCTACAGCAACCTACAACAATATTCCAAAGCAATATGAAACTATAGCAATCTTCCAAATCAATACTAGGCTATAGCTATCATGTAGAGAAAACAGCTTGTTAATAAAAGAACTTAGCAAATGAAAACCCTAGTTCCAACCTTGCCTACCAATGAGTATGATGAGTTAAGACTGCAATACTAATTCTAAACTTAGACAAACATTCCTCACTAACCAGCAATTTTTGAAATGAAGTCTGTCTCTACTTTAAACCACTCACACATAGTTGAAAAAATGAAATCTCACTTGCTGCTGCGTTCTATTCACATAAAAGAATGCTAGGACTATTCAGAGAATGCACACCAATAAGTATTGGAACTGTTCGAAGCATACACACTCACTCTAATCTATATGGATTGTGAGACTGATGTTCACACCTAAGAAAAAATGTTGTAAACTGTGATTCCATTCAACCTCAAAAGCATGAATCCAACTCTTATTTAGCCAGTTTAAAATGGTGTTTGAAGAAAAACCATAAATACTCTATAAGTTAAAGTTTGTAAACCCTCTACTCATTCAACAATCTACTGCAAATCTTGTTGAAATCCACACACTATGATTTGAAAATACCCTACAGTCTGATAAACTCGACAAGTATTGGAGCTATTCACTATTCAATGTCATGCTGCCAATAAAAGAAATATGAGATTTCAATCTATTCTCAACCTTCATTAAATCGATTCTACAATAAACCAAATCAAATTCATCACACAGTTTGTAAATTCCATAACCCTGAACAGAGTCTTTGAACAATAATAATAACCATCAATAAGCAATATCATGCTGAAAACCAAAGAGGGTTAAAATACAAATCCACCCCTGAATCGATTCTACAGGCTAAATTGAATGCAAATGATATTAGTTAATATTCTGCAAATATAAATTCGATTTCAACTCACAAATGAACAAAACCATTAACATTCCATAAAAACAGTGTCAAAGGATAAAAACATCACTCTATTTACTGCAAAACAAACAACACTTCAGTATAAAGGATCGGTGTTGAAGGTGGGCCTTGCCCTCAACGCCTGCCAGTCTTAAATCAGAGTTTTAAAGAAGATAAACGCTGGGTTGATTAATGAAAATAGAGTTTTACAATCTCCTCCTTGTATCCATCCTTCTTAGGATTTATTTATACATGGATAGATGGGAAAGATCCATTCCAGATATCTGAAATTTGTGCAACTTCCCAGAAAACGGCCAACACCAAATCTGACAAAACCACGTCTGTTCCGGAAAGGATTTCTCCACATTCGTTCAGAAATTCTGAAAATTGCCCGTAGTTAGGGGTAAATGGGGCCATTTATGAAGTGGGTTTCAAACCATTTTGAGAAATTCTCAATCGATTGTTCATAAATTGAGCCTGGAATCGGATTCCTGATCAAGGATGGGAATGCCACTTTGAGCAAATGACATCCTCAAAACAACACTGGATAATCTTCATAAGCATCTGGAAGGTGATGTGAATCCAAGAGAAACATCTCCACTATGGAAAGAATCCCCCAAATCGCTGGTTCAACATATCTTCTGAGCGCCGATACCACTCCATGGAAGAAACAAAGACTCATTAGTTGACCAAGTATTTAAATGGAAACTTAAAGGTTGCATTATACACATAAAAACAAACAAAAGTAATGAATAAGCAATTAAAAAGTCACTTACCAAAACCTAGCAATGTTGATCTTCAAAAAGGCATAATCATGTACAAAACAACACTAAATAAGGCTGACTAGCACTTGATCTCATGTGACTTGAAACTAGAAATATGATGCTGAATAGTCAAAATAGGAAGCCAACATCTCCCCCAGACTGAAGATCTTGCATGACCCTATGCAAGAAAGTTTCATACAAACAAAATTTGAAACTTATAATAGATGATCAAGCCTTGGATTACACCCTAGAAATTGAGGCTGAAGTGCCTAACATACTCCTATAATTTCTTTGCCAACATAAAATTTCTTTGCATGAAGTAATTAATTCCCTGAGTTGAAGCATCCGACCTATGAGATTTAGCAGACTTTGGACTTGATTTGGAAGGTGATGCTTTAGCATATTTTAAACTAGATTTTGAAGGTGATGCTGGCAACAAAGGCTCACTGACAGGACTTGGCATTGAAGAATGATGATGAGAACTATAGGAATCAGACTTATCATGGGCAGAAAAAGCAGTGGATGAGAACAATTCAACATGTACAAGCTCTTTACCTTTGGATTCCCCCTTTTCCCTCTTTAACAACCATGCTGTGGGTAAATCTTCGATTGGGTGAAGCAAATAAATTTTCATGACCCTTTTCTCCCCCAAACTGAGAGCTCACATGCTGCCCCTTAGATACTGGAGACTTATTAGTATAAGATGGACCAACTTTCTTACAACTCTTAATAGATGGTTCCTGAGGATGACTAACTTGATGTTCAGAAATATTTACAGAGGAGGATTTATCCACTAAATCAGGAATACAAGGCTCACATGGTTCATTCCCCAGGGATGATTTAAAATGAGAATTGGACAGCCCATATACAAATTGTTCCCATACCCAATCCTTTTTCTTTAACTCAGCTAGAATAAGCATCGTGGAAAACAGGAAAAGGAATGACAACGAACTAACAGAGATCAAACCATCAATTTGATGACAATGGAGAACTGCATCAATCTTTCTCTTGCTAGCGATGGGGAAAACTAGAAACAACCTGAAAGAAGAATGACAAAGAGTGGTAATGATAGCGGCAGACATGGTAAAAGAAATCATTTCGAGCTGTGGCACATGCTACCCACGTTGCAGTGAATTATGCCCATATTATAACACGTTTGGAGTAACCATAACCTCATGATGCTTAAAAACCTCAATTGCAATATATCAATGTTATGATTTTTATTTAAAAATGACACATTGATAACATAAAATAAAGGATTGCTGAAGGTTAATGTCATGAAATGATTTTCAAGAAACGGTGGGGTACCAACTAAATGATAAGGTTATCATACGATGCCACCATTTATCAAACTTGATATTAAAGGCAAAAGCACTTGGTTAATAATAATAACACTTAATTTATAAGACTTATCCCAACATTCATCATTCATTACCTTTACCATGTAGCATGCCCATTTCCAAATTTTTATTCCAGTACCCCATCCGGCACTTTGGCCAGTCTAATATACAAAGGTATCTTCAAGCAGACAGGAGTGAAAAATAATTACCAGCATAACAATAATATTATCAGCAAGGGAAAATAACTATCTTTCCAACTTTTGTGAGTTGAAAAGACAATTAAAAATGCCTAAAAAAAATCAAATAACTACCTAAAAAATTAAATAACAGCCTGAAAATTTTGTTTTATCAGCAGGCTCATTGCACAGTTACCATTATTCAGTGGTTGCTTCTTTAATTAAAACTGCCTAAAATTTGTATTTTATCCAGTAGGCTCCTCATTTCAGGGGTGTTTCTTCACCTGTTCACACAGAAATAGAGCTGAGTCATGAAACCAATTTTTATTAACAATACAAAAAAAACAAAAGTAACTACAATTCACAAACAATCAACCTTACTCCTAGATTCCACACCTCAATCATGAACACAGACTTCATTCTCGTCATTCATATAGAAATTTTTCCACCAGGACATGTGCCTTAAAGCACAAGACAAGAGGAGTACTAAAAGAAGCCAATGGGGTACTGGCCCACTTGACTCAGCTTCACACAGGACATGTTGAGTAGTGAAAAGAAAAACCAGTACTGAAATTCATAGCTATGTTGATGGGCTCAGAAAATATCAGACATAAACCTTTTTTTTTCACAAGGATCAGGTAACCAGAATTCAAAGCAGCTGAAGATAATTATCAACTGGCTATCAACTGACTATTACAAACAGTTTTCTTAAATTTTATTTAACCCACACCTATGACCTCTCTTAAACATTTGCATAAGTACATTGTTCATACAGACAAGTATAGATGAGGCTTTTAAAAGAGATATCAGGGTCAGAACCCACTGCCAGCAAGCCCGTTCAGTACTCCGGTGGGGTAACGGTGACATCTAAGAAGCTTCTTCCCCAGGCAGATGCCCCATTGCCAACAGGCCTATTCAGTACCCTGATGGGTTTGCCTGTTTATACCACAGGTCAGTACCCGCTGCCAGCGGACCTGTTCAGTATCTCGGCGGGTTAACCTCTTACACCTATTTTCTATCAGAGGCCCTTGTCCCAAATTCATCTTAAAGATAAATTTTATGATTTTCTCATGCACAGATGAGTGGGGGAGCAGCTCTGAAAACCATCTAGGAGTGGGATGGTATCAAAATTGGAAGAGTATTCTTTATACATGCCTGTAAATATTTGTCCAAATGAACAACTAACCTTTGCAACTGTATGAAGTGAAAGTCATGAAGTGGCTGCACCAAAAATGTGTGTCTATATATATATATAGTTTATGTTATAGGATCCAATAGATAATAATCAACAGACTCCTCAGTCCTGGAGAACTTTTTCCAAAATGGTGCCTGACTCAATAATGACTCAATGCCCATAGCTGTTACTATTTAAAAAAAACAATTATCCTCATGCAATCTAGTGTGAAACCAAGTCAAATGGCACTAGTAACCCATGCGTTCATAAGTACAAGCCATTTTGGAGGCTTAAATCACTAATAAAGGTAGTGCCAGGTGAGGAAGTACTCATATGAATAAAGAGGACAAGTCTGAAAAACCTAGCAGCACACATTTATTTACTTGACACAAGCATTCTAGTTACCCAGTGAAACTCAGAAATTTAATTCAAACTAACACAGTCCTTTGTAAAAATAATCAATGGCTGAAAATAGGAATAATAACAAAAAGACTTCTCTTTTCTTTTAAAACATCCCGAGCTTCATTGAAGAGAATATCTTTAACTAATGTCCATTTATCACAAATGCAACTTGTTCATCACCAATTGGTCTTATGTTTACAGAACCATTATTAAAAACAGTCACAATTTCATATTACCCTCTAGCATTTTTCCTTGCTATGAGCTGCTGTTATAATAAATTTTCTGAAAGTATGGATTGGAGAGAAGGTATAAATTTTGGTTATTGAAAAGAAAGAAAAACAACGAAGTTGCATTAATTTCTAAACTAAACATGCAACTTTTTTTTTTATTTATATACATATTTTCCTATTCTACCTAAGAAGAAAGAAAACATTTCTATTCAAGTATAGGAATTCTTCCAATGTAACCAAGTGCGAAGTAAAATTAAAAATATACCTTTATCCACATATGAAAAGGTTGTTGCAATGATTGCCTGGATATGGAGAACCAACCGACTTACTTGCTTCTGCAACAAAAGGTGTTGAAGGAGGAAATGGTGTTGTAGTCTGGTTGCCTCTTGGAACCAACTTTCAAAGTAGTCTTGGTACTCACCTTCCTTCCTCATATCATGTAGCTCCCCTTCTTCTGATTGATTGATTTCGGAAGTACATAGAGGATTTGTTGATACCTCCTCAATTTTCAGCTGCTTTCCATCGGATGTAACACCCAAGTTGTCAATTTCCTCTGCAATTTGGCAAGGAATGTCTTTTTGTGGCTCTTGGGACTTTGGTTCATTTGTTATGTTAGGAGAGGTAGATAAACTCTTAACTGCTGTCAGTATGTGTTCTACCTGATAAGAAGAACTCCCAACTGCAGCTAGGATTTGAGAAAGTTTTCCCAAATTGATGGTTACTTCTACATCCATTTCTGTCGGTTGTTTTGTTCATGTCTCGCACAAGGGCTCTTACAGCACCCAAGTTTTTATTTTTATTTGGTTTATATGTGTTTTAAATGATTCTAATCAAGACTATCTACCACTAGAAACATATTTATGCCAATCAAACACACACCACTCTTGCATAAAATGAAACACTCTTGAAATTAAATTGCAGAAAGTAAACAGACCCAAACATGCAAAAAGAAAAACACACTTGCATGAAATTAAATTGCAAGAAAGTAAACACGCCTTACAGGAAAGGTAAACACACTTTTGCAGCAAAATAAATCAAACATGTGAAAAAGAAAACACACTTACGAGAAAGAAACAATAGGGATTTGGGGCAACCCACTAAAGTGGATGTGTCAGGCTGTTACACCATGGGAATCCCATAGTGAATTCATCTTTGTGTCTTATCGTTTCCCCTCCACCTTGTTGTGTAATGTAAAGGAAACCTATCTACCCCTATGTACTTGAACTTCATAGCCAACCAATTCATAGAAAATGAGCAAAATACCAGCTTACCTTGGAGCAACTCCCTGGCAACGGCACCAAAATGTTGGATAAAATTATCACTAGTTAATTTACCTTCAATTAATTGTCAACCAGGGTGCGTAAACTTCGAGCTGCTACACTATATGTGCAGGAAAGGTAGTTTCAATGCTTATGCTGATAGTAACTTAAAGAAATTCTAGTCTACTCACAAACAAAAAAATGAAATTGATGAAGCTATTACTGTACTGAATGATCAATGCTAAGAGTTCCTAGGTATGTCATAAAGAAAAGAAAATCAATTTGCTAACCCCTGTCTTACTGTCAAACTCAATATAACCTACAACAACCTACAGCAATCTTCCAAAGAAATATGAAACTATAGCAATCTTCCAAAGCAATACTAGGCTACAGCTATCCTGTAGAGAAAACAACTTGTTAAGAAAAGAACTTAGCAAATGAAAACCCTAGTTCCAACCTTGCCTACCAATGAGTATGCTGAGTTAAGACTGCAATCCTGATGCTAAACTTAGACAAACATTCCTCACTAACCAGCAATTTTTGAAATGAAGTATGTATCTGCTTTAAACCACTCACACACAGTTGACAAAATGAAATCTCACTTGCTCCTACGTTCTATTCACATAAAAGAATGCTGGGACTATTCAGAGAATGCACACCAATAAGTATTGGAACTGTTCGAAGAATACACACTCACTCTAATCTATATGGATTGTGAGACTGATGTTCACACCTAAGAAACAATGCTGTAAACTGTGATTCCATTCAACCTCAAAAGCATGAATCCAACTCTTATTTAGCCAGTTCAAAATGGTGTTTGAAGAAAAACCATAAATACTCTGTAAGTTAAAGTTTGTAAACCCTCTGCTCAATCAATAATCTACTACAACTCTTGTTGAAATCCATACACTATGATTCGAAAATACCCTACAGTCTGATAAAATCAACAATTATTGGAGCTATTCACTATTCAATGTCACGCTGCAAATAAAAGAAATATGAGATTTCAATCTATTCTCAACCTTCATTAAATCGATTCTACAATAAACCAAATCAAATTCATCACACAGTTTTTAGATGCCATAACCCTGAATAGAGTCTTTGAACAATAATCATAACCATCAATAAGCAATATCATGCTAAAAACCAAAGAGGGTTAAAATACAAATCCACCCCTGAATCAATTCTACAGGCTAAATTGAATGCAAATGATATTAATTAATATTCTGCAAATATAAATTCCATTTCAACTCACAAATGAACAAAACCATTAACATACCATAAAAACAGTGTCAAAGGATAAAAACATCACTCTACTTACTGCAAAACAAACAACACTTCAGTATAAAGGATCGGTGTTAAAGGTGGGCCCTGCCCTCAACGCCTGCCAGTCTTAAATCAGAGTTTTAAAGAAGATAAACGCTGGGTCAATTAATGAAAATAGAGTTTTATAGTCTCCTCCTTGTATCCATCCTTCTCAGGATTTATTTATACATGGATAGATGGGCAAGATCCATTCCAAATATTTGAAATTCGTGCAACTACCCAGAAAACGGCCAACACCAAATCTGGCAAAACCATGTCTATTTCGGAAAGGATTTCTCCACATTTGTTCAAAAATTCTGAAAATTTCCCATGGATAGGGGTGAATGGGGCCATTTGTGAAGTGGGTTTCGAACCATTGTGAGCAATTCTCAACCGATTGTTCAGAAATTGAGCCTGAAATCGGATTCCTGATCAAGGACGGGAATGCCACTTTGAGCAAATGACATCCTTAGAACAACACTGGATAATCTTCATAAGCATCTGGAAGGTGATGTGAATCCAAGAGAAACATCTCCACTATGGACAGAATCCCCCAAATCGCTGGTTCAACATATCTTCTGAGCATCGATACCACTACATGGAAGAAACAAAGACTCATTAGTTGACCAAGTATTTAAATGGAAACTTAAAGGTTGCATTATACACATAAAAACAAAGCAAAGTAATGAATAAGAAATTAAAAAGTCACTTACCAAAACCTAGCAATGTTGATCTTCAAAAAGGCATAATCATGTACAAAACAACACTAAATAAGGCTGACTAGCACTTGATCTCATGTGACTTGAAACTAGAAATATGATGCTGAATAGTCAAAATAGGAAGCCAACAAGCAAAACCCTAATTTGCTCCTGATCCAATACTGCGAGATTTCAGCTTCAAATCCAAATCTGACATCTTGACCTGGTAAGATCTAAATCTCTTGTATTTCCATTTGAGGTTCTCAGTTTAAGATGTCTCATCATACCAAGCTTGATGAAAAGCTTGAGGGAGATGATAACTTTTGAGCCTAGAAGTATAGGATCTCCCTGGTCTTGGAAGAAAATGAGTTGGATTCCTACATCCATGAGGAGGTTCCAGTTCTAGAGGGAGATGAGGCAAAGGCCTTACACAAGAAGACGATGGTTATGGCAAAGAGGATCATTGCTGATTCTACCAAGGATCACCTTATCTCACGGGTGTCCTCTATCAAGACACCTAAAGCTATGTTTGATGCCCTAACCAAATTGTTTGAAGGGAAGAACATAAACTATAAGATGACTCTGAGGAATCAACTGAAGAATGTGAAGATTCAAAATGCTAAGACCATCCAATATTACTTCACAAGGGTTTCTTAGATCAAGGAACAATTAGAAGCTGTAGATGAAGAAGTGGAGAATGCAGAGATTGTGATGACAACTTTGAATGGCCTTCCTAGGTCATGGGATTCATTAATCCAAGGAATCTATGCCAAAAAGAAGTTAGTCAAATTCAGCATACTATGGGTTGAATTTTCTTAAGAAGAAGCTTGGATAGCAGCTCGAGAAGAGAATATGGGAAGTGAAAATCAAGCTCTCACAGTTCACTCCAAGAAAGGCAGAAGAAGAGCTCATCACCCCAAAGGTAAGAATCCTCATCATAGAGACAACAGTAGAAAGGACCTATCTAGATTAAGATGTTATACATGTGATGAAATAGGACACTTTGCAAAAGACTATCCTAAGAACAAGGTCCACTCTCATAAGAAAAAAGGAAACAAAAGAAGACATCATGCTCATGCTACAGAGGATGATGAACCATCCAAGAAAAGAACTAGATATGAAAGTGAAGATTCTTCAAGCGAGGATGAATATGTTTTGATCTCTGCTCTCACAGGTAACATTACTCATGGAAGTGATGATTTGCTTATAGATAGTGGGGCTTCCAAACATATGACTAGATTCAAGGAATCCTTTGTGAGACTATCAAAACATGAATCACCTCACAAGGTGAAGCTAGGAGATGACTACCAATATCCAATAAAAGGTAGTCGAGAATCTTCCTATAAACTAGACTCTGGAAAGTCTCTAACAATGAAGGAATTATTGTTTGTGCTAGGACTCAAGAAGAACCTCATCTCCATATCTTCACTAGATGCAAAAGGAATGAGGGTTGCATTCATAGATGGTCAAGTCATCATGTGGTCAAGAGGAAAGACTATCAATGATGTGGTGGTGATTGGAGAACAAGAAGGAGTATTGTACAAATTAAAGGGCCATATAGAAAAAGCATTGGTCCATGACACAGTAGAGCCAAGTGAATTTTTGGCATAGAAGGCTTGCACACGTGCATTACAGAGCACTGCCAATTGCAAGCAAAGCTGTTGAAGGTCTTCCAAAATTCCAAGAAAAACATGATCGGGTCTACAAAGGATGTACGAAAGGAAAGAATACAAAGAAGACATTTCCTAGCAACGAAAGCAAAGCCAAAGGAATCCTAGAAATCATCCACTCTGATGTATGTGGTCCTATGTCATCAAACTCACTAAGCAGGTATGCATATTATGTTTCTTTTATTGATGATTTTTCTAGGAAGACATGGCCCATTTATTTCATGAAGAACAAAGATGAAGTATTCAACAAATTCAAGGAATTCAAAGCCTTGATCGAGAACCACACTGGAAAGAATATCAAGACTTTTCGATCAGACAATGGCAGAGAATTCACTTCGAATGAATTCAAAGAGCTATGCAAAGAATCAGGGATTAAGAGGGAGTTGTCCACTCCTTATAATCCACAATAGAATGGGATTGCGGAATGGAAGAACAAAACTATCATGGAAGCAGCAAGAGCTATGCTTCATGATCAAGATCTTCCTATGCATATTTGGGTTGAAGCTGCCAGAACAACTGTGTATGTATAGAACCGTACTCCACATAGAGTACTCGAAAAAAAGACTCTTGAAGAAGTATTCTCTAGTAAGAAACCATAAGTCAACCATCTCAGAATATTCGGCTATCCTGTATACATACACATTCCAAAAGTGAAGAGAACAAAATTAGATCCTTCAGGAAAGAAGGGTATATTTGTGGGATACTCTGAAAGCTCGAAGGATTACAAAATATATTTCCCAGGATACAAGAAGATTGACATCAGTAGGGATGTGACATTTGATGAAGACACAACTTACAACAAATCCTGAAAGAGACCTACTAAAGAACCCGAAGAAGCAAAAGCACCCAGAATTCATGATACAACCATGAATGAAGAAACTCAAGAAGAAGAATGAGATTTCGAAGAACCACAAAGACCTATAGATCCACCTCTGTAGAAGAATCCTCATAAGAGGAAACCTTCTTGGGTACGAGAACTTATCCAAGGTGCAGAGAGATATGGGGCTCCAGAAGAGAATCATAGAGAAAGAAAGAGGACCAGATCTTGCTCTGGGTATGTAGCTTTACTATGCGATTTCATTGATAAAGAACCTTCCAGTTATGAAGAAGTGGCAGAACGCAAATAATGGAAGGATGCTATGATCGAAGAATATCAATCGATCATGAAGAATGATGTTTGGGGTGTTGTTCCAAGACCAGAAGGGAAGTCAATTGTAACTTCCAAATGGATCTACAAGATCAAACATGCTGCAGATGGTAGCATAAAAAAATATAAGGCAAGATTTGTGGCTCGAGGTTTCTCTCAGAAGGAAGGAATAGATTATGAAGAAACCTTTGCTCCTGTAGCCAGATACACTTCCATCAGATCGATACTTGCTCTGGCTGCAGTGAAGAAATGGAAAATACACCAGATGGATGTCAAGATTGCTTTCTTGAATGGTGTAGTGGAAGAGGAAGTGTATGTAGAGCAGCCACTCAGTTTTGAGAGTCATGACAGGGAGTCTCATGTGTGTAGATTAAAGAAAGCCCTGTATAGTTTGAAACAGGCACCAAAGACCTGGTACGACAAAATTGACATCTTTCTATCTAGTTTGGGCTTTACCAAGAGTAAAACAGATTCCAACCTTTACCAGAAGGTTGAAGATGGAAACCCAATGATTCTTCTACTATATGTAGATGATCTATTTATGATAGGTATGGACGGGTTGATTGCTGATACGAAGAGAAAGCTTGCTGCTGAGTTCGAAATGAAGGACTTGGGGATGATGAATTACTTTCTAGGTATGGAGGTGTGGTAGAGTATAGATGGAATCTTCCTTGGACAAGGGAAGTATGCAATAGAGATCCTGAAGAGGTTTGGGATGATGGACTGCAAGGATATGGCCACACCTATGGCATCAAACCTAAATCTCTTGAACAATGCTTCATCAGAGTTGGTTGATGCTATGATGTATCATCAAATGATTGGGTCCTTGATGTACCTAACGAACATGATACTAGACATTTGCTTTGCTGTGAACACCTTGACCCAGTTCTTAACAGATCTGAGACATGTTCACTTGATTGCTGCAAAGCATATTCTAAGGTACCTGAAGGGTATAGTTGATTATGGGCTCAAGTATGATGCGAATAAAAAGATTAACCTAGAGGGTTATGTTGATTCAAGTTGGGCAGGCAATGCCATCGATAGGAAGAGCACTTCAGGGTGTTGTTTCAGTATGGGATTAGGTGTGATCTCTTGGTTTAGCAGGAAGCAATCCTATGTGGCACTGAGTACAACTGAAGCAAAGAATGTCATAGCTTGTTCAGCTAGTTGTGAGGTAGTATGGCTGAGGAAGCTACTATCTAATTTATTTGATCTCCATTTGGATGCTACTTGTATACATTGTGACAACAAGAGTTGTGTGAAGTTGTCAGAGAATCCAGTGTTCGATGACAAGTCGAAGCATATCGAGATCAAGTACCACTATATCAGGGATATGGTGTAGAGGGGAGCAGTGAATATCTAGTATGTTGCGACGGAGGAATAGATAGCTGATGTATTGATGAAGCCATTGGCTAGGCTGAATTTTGAGTACTTCAGGGAGAATCTTGGTGTTCTCTAGATCGAGGTTTCCTCCAAGGTAAAGTGATGAGACCCATAGCCATTCTTACATGGTGAGAGGATTGGTTCCTTCCATGGTCAGATGTAAGGGTTGAGCCATTTTGTCATGGTGAGAGGATTGGTTCCTTCCATGTCAGATATGAGTGCTAGCCATTCTGTCGAGCAGGAGAGATGTAAGGGCAACTGCCATTCTCTAGGAGAATGGAGGCACCTAGTCAGTTACCAGTAAAAATCAGTCTAGGACTAAGAATCCATTTTTATGTGGTAGAGGGATGTCTTCCCACTTGATCAGATGTAAGGGCTGAGCCATTCTATAATGGCTAAAGGATTAGGTTCCTTCCATGTTATATGTGAGTGTTGGCCATTTCAACAAGCAGGTCGAATGTAAGGGAAACTGCCATTCTCTAGGACAATGGAGAAACCTGGTCAGTTACCAGGTAGCTCAATCGAGGACTGGAGGGCATTCTGATGTGACTATAGGTTTGGTTCTTACAAGATCAGATATGAGTGCAAGCCCTTCCATCATTGTGTGTAGGATGTGTTCCAACCTAGATGGATGTAAGTGTAGAGCCCTTTCATCATTGTGGTAGGATGTGGTTCCAGCCTGGATGGAAGTACGAAAATATTCCATCATTGTGGTAGGATGTGGTTCCAACCTGGATGGAAGTATGGAAGTCTTCCATCATTGTGGTAGGATGTGGTTCCATCCTGGATGAATGTAAGTGCAGAGCTCTTCCATCATTGTGTGTAGGATGTGTTCCAGCCTAGATGGATATGAGTGTTGTGCCTTTCTGACGAGTAGGTCAAATGTAAGTGCTAAAGAATACCTACATGGAGGCTAGGCCTACAACCAACATGAAAAAGGGTTGGCTCTGTAGAACTTCCTGTGATGAGAAGAATCATGAGATAACACCCGTGATGATCCAGATCCAGTGATTATGCCTATGATGATCTAGATCCAATGATGATGATCCAGCAGTGATGATCGAAATCAAGTGATGATCCAAATCCAGTGATGATCCAGATCGAGTGATGATCCAAATCCAGTGACGATGTCCCATGATGATCCAGATTGACTGATGATATAGATCTAAAGATGAAGATTACCTGAAGACTAAGAAGACTTGAAGATGCAGATGACGAGATGATCCAGTTGATACAAAGAAGAAGACAAGTGCTGAAAATTGTGTCGAATGAATACCTTCCTAGTTAAGAGGGAGTGTTGATGTATTTGTAACTTTGGAATGTATTCATCTATGTATCTTATGTATTGTAACCTGATGTTTATTCTGAGATGTATCTATAATGTAATTGAGTCATGTTTTCATGCCCTGACGTTCTGATCAGGAGGATCAATAATGTAAACAAGTCATGTCAAGTCATTGTGGTTAATTTTCTGATTGTCTAAGGGTTAAAGTCCCCACAATTTCGGGGCACTAGGGTTATTAGACTCTCCTAGTATAGGTTAGCTCTGGTAGGGTTTTAGTCATGTCGAGATTAGTATAAATAGAGAGCTAGACTCTCTATTTAACAGACAACTCATACACACTCAAGTGTAGTGCATAGTTGAGGAAGGAGAAGACACTGGGGCTAGACAAGAAGAAGGTTACCACTATCAGGAGATCGCTTACTGTTTTGGGATTTTATTGTTTTGGTGTTGATTCTATCTTTGAGGAAGTTGTGTGGTTTTCTCCATTTATGGTTTCCCTGAGGAAAAACACTGTGTTCATTGTCTCTTTTGTTTGATTATTGTACTTGTTATTCTCTCAGTTAAAGATCCTAAATAATTCTAGCTTAATGTTGAAAAACTAACACCCATGTGGCATCTTCACTTGGTAGATCCTTCCATTGCACCAAGTATTCTTGGATAGTTCTGCTCCTCAATCTTCTCTCCCTTGTCTTCAAAACATTTTCCGAAATAAGTGTCAGTTGTCCTTAATCATCCAAAGGAGGGATTATATCTAAAATGAAAATTTTCTGAACAATACCTTTCTTGAGACAAGAAACATGAAATACATTATGAATTTTACTCCCTTCCAGAAGTTCCAACTCATATGCTACTTCTCCAATCTTCCGGATTACCTTGTAGGGCCCATAGTATCTTAGATTTAGCTTTTATGCCCCATTCCTTTTTAGAGATGTTTGTTTGTATGTATTCAACCTCAAATACACTAAATAATCAACCTAAAAGGTCCTTTCCTCTCTATGTTTATCTGCATATTGTTTTTGCTAATTTTGGGGGACCTGCAAATTGTCTTTTAAAAGCTTTAAAATTTCTTGTCTTTCTTCCACCCAATCTTTAGCTTTTGGAGCTATACCATCACCAAATATCATATCAAAAAATGTAAGTTCATCATAACCATATAATTATCTTAAAGGATACATCCCTATTGACATGTGAAAGGTGATGTTGTAGCAAAACTCACCAAAGTGTAGCCATTTTGTCAAAGATTTTTGTTGTTTTCCCACATAGTTTCAGAGGTACCCTTCCAATAATTTATTCACCCTCTCTATTTTTCCTTCAGTTTGGTTATGGTAGCTTGTACTTTTATTTAACTGAGTTCCTACAAATCTCAAAATTTCTTTCCAAAAATCACTCATGAATCTACCATCTCTATCACTCACAATGCTCTTGGGTAGCCCATGCAATCTGAAGATTTCTTTGAAAAAAGGTCAGCTACTTGTGTAGCACTAGAATAGGATGTAATAGAAAATAAATAATAAAACTTAGTTAATCTATCCACTACCACATATATGCAATCCTTCTTAGTCAAATTAGTGAGTGGAGAATTCAACTTCGAGAACCCTTTCAAAAAATTCCTATAGTATGTACATATCCCAATGAATACTTTTTAGAGGAACCACCCTGTTTTATGCTACACTAATCTGATTAAAATCACTTTATTAAGTGGGGAATCCATCTCCCATACTTATTGTTTCCCCAAAAATTTGAAATCAAAGGGACTAAAAACTATCTCAGGGTCCCATTTCTTGTATTTCACTCTAACAATTAAGAGTGCTCTCCAACCCATACCATTAGGAAAGAGAGTTCTAGGATCCCATTTTCTTGTATGTATTCTTCCAAACATAATGAGTACATAATATATATCATCAAATTACATAAAAGCATAATACAAATGTACATCAAGGAGGTGCCTCATTAAAAAATCATGAAAGTGCTTATACCTCCAAGTAAGTATACCACCATTTTCCAAGTGCATACAAGCTTCAAGTGACCAATAAAATCTGCTCCAATGACATAGGTGAGGATCCCATGTCCTATAATTCTGCTCCCAAATAATTTAATATGTATCAAAATAATAATCAACTGTGTGTTCTTTCATCCAAGAAGTGAATAAAGAACCTCCACCAAAATATGAACCAAATAAGGAGCATGTAAAACATGAAGACTTCAAGTGGCTCAAAGAAGTATCATCAATACATCCATGAATGAGAGAATTGTAAAGATATAGAAAAGTATGTGGATGGAAAAAAAAATGTTCTCCAATCATAAATCTATTCACCCCTATGTTGGATGAAGTTCCTCCAACATCAAATCAACCGACTGTTGAGCAAGAAAAACCATGAGTGTTCAAGTGACTCAAATTCATATCATAGGTGCATCCATGTAGATGTGCATCATCATAAAGTAAAAAATTATTCTACTGAAAATGTGAATAAGAATTTTCTCCAACCATATCATCATAAAAATTAAATCTAGGAGTTCCATACTCCTCATGTGGCACCATAAAAAAGAACCCTTTCACCCATACTTCATTGAGACTAGTGCTGCAAAAAATGGAATTGTAGGATGTAGGAGAATGAAATAACTCACCCAAATGATAAAAAAGTGCTGAATTTTCATCATGGGAAGGATCCATATGGGAAGTAGCATGCATCTCCTTCAAAAGTGTGAAACATTTGTCATAGATTGGTTCCAATGTAGAGGAATCATGCTCTTCTTTAAAAATTGCATAACCTTCATCAAGAGACAATTCAAGTTCCTCTTCCACCACATCAAGTGTTTGGACATCTTCAAGTTCATATTAAAAACATCAAGAAAATTCAAATTTCCACATTTCTCATGATCCACCATGTCATGAGAATCCTCCAAACAATCTACCATTTGACAATCTGAAAAGGAGGAAATACAAGTGTTTTGCAACTTTTCAAGAAGTTGCTCATTTTGAATTGTGAGCTTAGGAATAAATTCATTATTATTCAAGTAGGATTCATGTAACCATTCACTAAGCTCAATGAAATTTTTTCTATAAAAAATAAAAGACATGAAATTACCTTTGATGTTGCACATTACTCTTTGAATCTTCTTCGTGCCTTCAAGGAACGATGACTCCTACAAGGAAGTAGCTCTCAAACAAGAATTTGATACCAATTCTTGAGTGTCATGGAGTATTCTAAGGGCATATTGGATCTTCTATTAATTCATATTTAAGGACCCTTGAAGAAAATGAGGCTTTTGCAAATGAACCTCCTCATCTTCTTCCTTCTTGCTTCGACCGATTTCTTGAACCTCAAGTGGTGATGGGAAAGTTGATATTGTTTCTTCTTAAAATGATACAAGGTCTTCATTTTCATGTTTAATTGAATTTTGTCTTGTAGAAACACTTTCAAAAGTGATCTCTATGTCACCAACATATAGGTGTGAGCACCCATCAGTAGGTACTCCTTCATAGTTCAAGAATACATCATTAGATTCTCTTTGTTTCATTTCCAAGGTAGAATGTGTCTCAAAATTATCTTCAATATTTTCAATAGAAAATTCTTCATACTCATGTGATGTCTCTTCATATTTTTCATAGTCACTTGGGAGTGAATTCTGACCGTCTTCATGTACTACTTCTTCTACTTCACCTATTTCAGAACTAGGTGGTTCATGGGTCTCCTCCTTTTTCTCCTTCAAGCAAGCTAATGCATTTCCCCCCTTGGTTTTATTAAAATAAATATATTTTTTCCAACTTTGGATAGCCAAAAATTATAATCCTTTCATGATATTCTTGGTGATTTATTCAGTTATAGGTTCAATGATTTTTATGCTCCTCACCATCATATGAGGTTCCCTTTTCATCCTAGGAGATAGTTTCCTCTTCAACAAAAAAACTTTTGGGTTTCAATATCTAATAGTGGTGTTACCACCTAAGTTATACTTTGTGGTTTTTTATCAAGTGATCCTCGTGAACCAAACAAAGATGATATGTTTGGACTTCAGAAGACCTTTAGAAGTGTTATATTTTAAACATTAAGCTAGCATTTCATTAGGATATTTAACTGAGAGAACAACAAGCACAACAATTAAACACAAGAGACAATGAACACATTGTTTTTCCATGGGGAAGCCATAAATGGAGAAAACCCTACAACTTCCTCAGAGATAAAATCAACACTAAAGTGAAACCCAAAATAGTAAGATGATCTCCTGGTAGCAGTAACCTTCTTTCTATCTAGCCCCAGTGGCTTCTCCTTCCTCAACTATGAACTACACTTGAGTGTGGATGAGATGTGTGATAAATAAAGAGGTCACCTCTCTCTTTATACTAATTCTTGACATGAATAGAACCCTACTAGGGCTGAATTCACTAGGTGATTCTAATAACCCTAGCGCCCTGGAACTGCGGGGACTTTAACCCTTAGACAATAGGAGGGTTACCCACAATGACTTGACATGACTTGTTTACATTGTAGATCCTCCCAATAGGAACATCGAGGCATTAAATCACATAAGTACATCCAGGAATAAACATCAGGTTACAATAGATATGAAATACAAGTGAATACATTCTGAAGTTACAATTACATCAACACTCCCTCTTAACTAGGAAGGTATTCTCTCGACACAATTTTCATCACTGGTCTTCTTCTCTGGATCATCTTGTCATCTGCATATTCAAGTCATCTTCGTATTCAAGTCGTCTTCATCTTCAAGTCATCTTCATCTTCGAATATGGATCATCACTCGATCTGGATGATCATCACTGGATTTGGATCATCACTCGATCTGGATCATTTCTGGAGCATCATCTCTAGATCTGGATCATCCCTCGATCTGGATCATCTCTGCTAGATCATCAACACTGAATCTTCACAAGTGCTATCTCATGATTCTTCTCATCACAGTAAGTTCTAAATATCCAGTCCTTTTTCATGCTAGATGTAGGCCTAGCCACCATGCAGGTCTTCTTCAGCGCTTATATCTAACACTTAAGTCAGAATGGCCCACCCAGCACTTACATCTGATCATGTAGGAACTAATCCTATAATCATATTAGAAAGGAAACGCCTAGCACTCACATATGACCATGTGGTAACATAGCCCACAACCTTGTCATAAAGGCCCAACACTCACATCTATTCAACCAATGATCGAAATGGCCCAGTACTTACACTTTCCCATGTGAGGAAACAATCCTCCATGCCAAAAGGCTCTACACTTAAACCTGACAACCAATGTCAGAAATGATCTTGCACTTACATCCATTAAACCAATGATCAAGAAAGGAGTAGCACTTACATCTATTCAACCAATGATCAAGAAAGGCTCAGCACTTACATCTATTCAACCAATGATCAAGAAATCCTCTGCACTTACATTTGACACATATGAGGAACCAATCCAACATGCATGCTCGAAAAGGAGTGCAATCACATCTGATCTTGTAGGAACCAATCCTACAGTCATATTAGAATGGACCCCAGTCCTAGAATGAGCTACCTGGTAACTGACTAGGTGCCTCCATTCTCCTAGAGAATGGTAGTTGCCCTTACATCTGACCTACTTATTAGAATGGGCAGCACTCACATCTAACATGGAAGGAACCGATCCTCTCACCATGATAGAATAGCTCAACCCTTACATCTAACCTACTCATTAGAATGGCTATGCATTCATCACTCATATCTGACATGGAAGGAACCAATCCTTTCACCATGATAGCATGGCTCAGCCCTTACATATGACCATGGAAGGAACCAATCCTATCACCATGTCATAATGGCTACAGGTCTCATCACTTTCCCTTGAAGGAAACCTTGATCTGGAGAACACCAAGCTTCTCCCTGAAGTACTTGAACTTCACCCTAGCTAATGGCTTTGTCAACACATCAGCTATTTGTTCCTCTATCGCAACATACTGGAGCTTCACTGCTCCCTTCTGCACCATATCCCTGATATAGTGATACTTGATCTCAATATGCTTCAACTTGTCATGAAACACTGGATTCTCTGACAACTTCACACAACTCTAGTTGTCACCTTGTAGTAAAGGTTGGAATCTACTTTACTCTTGGTAAATCCCAAATTGGATAAAAAGCTATCAATTCTGTTGTACCATGTCCTAGGTGCCTGTTTCAAACCATACAGGAATTTCTTCAATCTGTACACATGAGACTCCCTGTCATGTGTCTCAAAACCGAGTGGTTGTTCTACATACACTTCCTCTTCCACTACACCATTCAAGAAAGCAGTCTTAACATCCATTTGGTGTATCTTCCATTTCATTACTGCAACCAAAGAAAGTACTAATCGGATGGAAGTGTATCTAGCTATAGGTGCAAAGGTTTCTTCATAATCTATTCCTTCTTTCTGTGAGAAACTGCGAGCCACAAATCTTGTCTTATATTTCTCTATGCTATCATCTGCAGCATGCTTGATCTTTTAGATCCATTTGGAAGTTACAACCGACTTCCCTTTTGGTCTTAGGACAATATCCCAAACATCATTCTTCATGATCGATTGATACTCGTCGATCATAGCATCCTTCCATTCTTTTCATTCTGCTGCTTCTTCATAGTTGGAGGTTCTTTATTGATAACATCACATAGTAAAGCTACATATCTGGAGCAATATCTGGTTCTCTTTCTTTCTCTATGATTCTCTTCTAGAGCCCCATATCTTTTCTCACCTTGGATAACTTCT
This sequence comes from Pseudotsuga menziesii, assembly GCA_001517045.1. NCBI lineage: Eukaryota > Viridiplantae > Streptophyta > Pinopsida > Pinales > Pinaceae > Pseudotsuga > Pseudotsuga menziesii. The sequence goes on from LPNX011179823.1 coordinate 71,999, forward strand.
CATACCCAAGCATGTTTCCTCTTGCGAGGATTATTTTCTGGAGGTGGATCTATAGGTATTTGTGGTTCTTCAACTTCTCGATCTTCTTCTTGAATTTCTTCATTCATGGTTGTATCATGAATTTTGGGTGCTTCTGCTTCTTCCATATTTTCAGCAGGTCTCTTTCTGGATTTGTTGTAAGCTGTGTCTTCATCAAATGTTACATCCTTGCTGATATCAATATTCTTGAATCCTGGGAAGTATATTCTATAAGCTTTCAAGATTTCAGAGTATCCCACAAATATACCCTTCTTTCCTGAAGGATCTAGTTTTCTTCTCTTTTATTTTGGTATGTGTATGTACACTGGACAGTCGAATATTCTGAGATGGCTAACTTCTGGTTTCTTGTTGGAGAAGACTTCTTCAAGAGTCTTGTTCTTGAGTACTTTGTGTGGAGTATGGTTCTGTACATACACCATTGTTCTGGTTGCTTCTGCCCATAGATGCATAGGAATATCTTGATCATGAAGCATTGCTCTCACAGCTTCCATGATGGTTCTATTCTTCCTTTCTGCAACTCCATTTTGTTGTGGACTATAAGGAGTGGACAACTCCCTCTTAATCCCTGATTCTTTGCATAAGTATTTGAATTCATTTTATGTGAATTCTCTGCCATTATCTGATCGAAAATTCTTGATCTTTTTTCTGTGTGGTTCTTGATCAAGGCTTTGAATTCCTTGAACTTGCTGAAAAATTCAGCTTTGTTATTCATGAAGTAAATCTATGTCTTCCTAGAAAAGTCATCAATGAAAGAAACATAGTATACATACCTGCTTAGTGAACTTGATGACATTGGTCCACATACATCGGAGTGGATGATTTCCCAGATTCCTTTTTCTTTGCTTTCGCTACTTGGAAATTTCTTCTATGTGTTCTTTCCTTTCACACATCCTTTGCAGACCCCTTCATGATTTTCTTGTATTTATAGAAGACCTTCAACAGCTTTTCTTGCAAGTGGTAGTGCTCTGTAATGCACATTTGCAAGCCTTCTGTGCCAAAGTTCATTTGGTTCTACTATGTCATGGACCATATCTTGTTATGGATGGCCCTTCAGCTTGTATAAACCTCCTTCTTGTTCTCTAATCACTTTTTCATCATCAATAGTCTTTCCTCTTGGCCACATGAGGAATTGTCCATTTACAAATGCAACCCTCATGCCTTTTGCATATAATGCTGATATGGATAGAATATTCTTCTTCAGTCCTAGTACAAACAAGACATCTTTCATTTTTATAGACTTTCCAGAGTCTATCTTGTAGGAGGATTCACCACTACCTTTTATGGGATATTGGTAGTCATCCCCAAGCTTCACCTTATGGGATGAACTATGTTCAGATAGGTTCTTAAAGGATTCCTTGAAACCTATCATGTGCTTGGAAGCCCCACTATCAATAAGCCAATATTTGCTTCCATGAGTGACAGTTCCTTTGAGAGCGAATATTAGAACATATTCATCTTTACTTTCTTGTTTTACACTCTTCTTGGGAGGATCATCATGCTCACCAGTTTGAGCATGATGTCTTCTTTTGGAGTTCCTCTTCTTCTTGGATCCATTCTTATTCTTGGGACAATTTTTAGCAAAGTGTCCTATTTCATCGCATGTATAACATCTGAGTCTAGATGGATGCCTTCTTACAAAATTATTTTTCTGATGAGAATTCTTACCTTGGTGATGATGATTTTCCCTTCTTCCTTTCTTGGAGTGTACTGTGAGAGCTTGATCTTCACTTCCCATATTTTCTTCTCAAGCTGCCATCCGAGATTCTTCTTGAGAACATTCATCCCATAGTCTACTGAACTTGACCAACTTCTTTCTAGCATATATTCCTTGGATGAAAGAATCCCATGACCTAGGGAGGCCATTCAATGTTGTCATCACAATTTATGCATTCTCCACTTCTTCATATATAGCTTCTAGTTGTTCTTTGATCTAGGAGACCCTTGTGAAATATGACTGGATGGTCTCCTCATTCTGAATCTTGACATTCTTCACCTGGTTCCTTAGAGTCATCTTCCAATTGATGTTCTTCCCTTCAAACAATTTGGTTAGGGCATCAAACATGGCTTTAGGTGTCTTGAGGGAGGACACCTAAGGAATGAGGTGATCCTTGATAGAATATATAATGATCCTCTTTTCCATAACCAACTTCTTCTTATGTAAGGCCTTGGCCTCATCTCCCTCCAAAAATGGAACCTCCTCACTCATATAGGAGTCCAACTCATTTTCTTCCAGGACCAGGGAGATCCTATACTTCCAAGCTCGGAAGTTATCAGCTCCCTCAATATTTTCATCAAGCTTGGTATGATGAGACATATTAACTGAGAACCTCAAATTGAAATACAAAAGATTTAGATCTTACCAGGTCAAGATGTCAGATCTGGATTTGGAGCTGAAATCCTACAGTGCTGGTTCAGGAGTAGATTAGGGTTTTTCTTTTCTAGAGTTCTATCCAACCAAATGCTTTGAATTTTATCCCTAACTTTGATTTTGGGGAGGATATCAATCCATGCCTGTTCTCACTGAAAAATTCCACTTATGTGAAAATCCCTAATCTCCAGCAGTAGTGTCGGGTCTAAAACTGAAAAACCTCAGAATTGGATTCTGCTTCAACAGAAATATGCGCCCTAGGGACACAAGTTATTCCACCCTAATTTTTCTAAAAATCTATGGAGAGAGATCCATAAACTAGGAATCCATAGTTCCCACAGCTGCACAGTGTCTTCTTCTCAGGTTAGCTCTGATACCATGTTAGATTTTAAACATTAAGCTAGCATTTCATTAGGATCTTTAACTGAGAGAACAACAAGCACAACAATCAAACACAAGAGACAATGAACACAGTGTTTTTCCTCAGGGAAACCATAAATGGAAAAAACCCCTCAACTTCCTCAGATATAGAATCAGCACTAAAGTGAAACCCAAAATAGTAAGATGATCTCCCGACAGCAGTAACCTTCTTTCTATCTAGACCTAGTGTCTTCTCCTTACTCAACTATGCGATACACTTGAGTGTTGATGAGATGTGTGATAAATAGAGAGGTCACCTCTCTATTTATACTAATTCATGACATGACTAAAAACCTACTAGGGCCGACTTCACTAGGTGATTCTAATAACCCTAGCACCCTAGAACTACGGGGACTTTAACCCTTAGACAATAGGAGGGTTACCCACAATGACTTGACATGACTTGTTTACATTATAGATCCTCCTAATAGGAAACATCAGGGCATGACATGAAATAAGTACATCCCAGAATAAGCATCGGGTTACAATAGATAAGAAATACAAGTGAATACATTACGAAGTTACAATTACATCAACAAGAAGTGCTTCTGGGAAGTGCTTGTTCTACTATATCACATGTTCATACCCCATGGGGGAGTTGTAATAAAATGTTCTAGCTTGATAGTGTCTATAAAATACTTCGTCTCTTAGAATTTATTTGTCAATCCGATCAGCCCAGGGTGTTTTTTCCCTTGGTTATTATTGGTTGTTGAATAAACGATTGATAATTTCTGAGTTTTTCACTCAATACCTCCAAAGTTGGGGTGGTCGGCTTGTCATTTAGTTTTATTGAGGTTATTAGAGTCTATGTGTCAATGTATAAACATTCTAAGCATCATGATTGAGTCATATGAACATGTCTAAGTCCTCCTAGCTTTTTAATTTTTTTTTTAGTTTTAATTTTTCCACAAAACTTAGGCTATTTTTTAACAGTCTATTTGGAAAAATTGGTTTTGTAATAAAAGTGGACTCGGAAATAAGTTTCAGTCATGGGGGTGTTCATTTTTAAGCTCAGAGTGCCATGTAAACCCATAGACCCACTTTTTATAAGTTTTGAGTGATTTGTCCATCACTCAGGTAAAAAATCCCTAAAAATCAAGTATTGATTATTTAATTGATAAATTAATTAAATAATGGAGAAAATTCAAAATCCAAAATCATTGGGATTTGCTTCGATTTGATTGAAATTAGTCTCATCGGCTTGGGATTGATTGGATCTGACCATTCCTTGACAAAAGGAGTTGATCTAGACTGAACATAGGGCACATTAATGCATTCAATCTTGGGAATTGTGCCCTCCCTCTCTCCTCCACACCCGTGGGCTCATCTGGATGAGTTTTGGTGGATGCTTCAGTTAGCAGGTTGAGGTGTTAGGTAGATCAACTCTCTGATTGACAGTTGCACTTAGTGAGACTTATATCAAACTCAGATAGACTCATATCAGGTTCAGATTCACTCCACATGCATCTGTAGTCTCTCTCTCCTTGGGAATTGTGCCCCCTGGGCTAGATTTCTTGTTTTTCTATAAATAAAGTAGCCATTTCCTCTTCCAAGCTAGTTAGAGTTGGATTGAAGGGATTGCTATTGTAATACTATTGTAATCTTTTGATTGTTGGAATAAAGAATCTTTGGAGGCCAATTTGTGTAATGCTCTCATGTGTGTGAAATAAGCATTGTCTTGCGGATATTGATGTTGCCGATTTTTCTCTCAATTTCTGCATCTAAACCTTGTCTGGCTTGAACGATTCAGCTGAATCAATAGGGGTATAGTTGGGCAAGTAATATTACTTATTTTCTGTAGCTCATAGCATATATGTTTGAATATCTGCTTATACATGTTTAATAATTTTATTTGCATGTAATTCTTGTCTCTTTTTCATATATATATCCAGATCTCATAAGGTTTCGTGCAGGATTGTTTGTTTAGATTTTAGGTAGAAAGGATTGGACGAGCCCTGGATATAGCTTGACTCCACTTCAAATCTGACATTTTTGTGATGGAATTGTCTTTCTGTATTCCACTAACAAGTTTCCATTGTAGATCCATCCAACAACAGGCCTTTCCCCTTCTCTTCCTCCATTCCATTAAAATCAGTCTTCTAGGTACTTGTTCTTCCTCTCATGATCAGATATACTTATAAAAATTGATTATACATTGTTAGATATAGTTCCTAAGAGTCTTTTTTCTTATATCTTAAATCTCATAAAGAATATCATTTTTTAAAGATAGATCTAGGTGTAGAAATTTCCTTTTTGAAAGTAGCTAAATCGTAGATCTAAAGCTTGCTCATAAGGTGGTTTATTTTTTTTGTTCTATAAATATTTAAATTCTACAAGAAATTTCATATCATATTGGCTTCCAAAATAGAAATCCAAGGTCCCAAGAAAATATTTATTTCCTTGGTTCCCTTTTGCAAAACTAGATTAGCCCTTTTTAACAATTTTTTACTTAGTTTTTTTTTTCAGTAATTAGTGTGGTGACCCAAAACACTTTTAAAGTGTTTTTGGCACATTTTATTTTAATTTATTTATGTTTTTTATCAGTTCTAACAAAAAATATAAGGAGACTCTGCCCATTTTCCGACTCTTGGGAAAATTGGAGCTTCCCGGAGGCTTCCCCCACCACTGTGATTTTATTTTAGCTTGTTAAAAGCTTGTTGTAAGCCTTTGGATCCTAGATAACAAGGACCAAAGTGAAATTTATTTTGCTGATTATTGTAACCCATAATAATAAAAATGGAATATATTCAAGTGGGCTCTTTCAAGCCCGCTCTCCATCCCCTTAGGGGGGATCCGCATCCGTTTCGCTTTTTTGCATTTTTTCCTTTTTTTGTTCTAGTTTAGTATTGTAATGCGGGATTTTATAATTTGATAACATTTTTCATTATTCCATATTTTGAATCCAAATTAATCATACTACTTACCCCACGAATTCCCGATTGACCCAAAAGGGGGAAGAGATGCGTGGTAGGACTAATTAGAAAACTTGTGATTTGCTTCTCTTTGCTACTTATCATTAATTTCTATAAGTAATTGTTCTAAAATCAACCCCCTCCTTGATTCCCAGATTGAGGTCCACTTGGACCGAAAGAGGTTCCTGGAGGGTTTTTCTTTCTAAGAAAACATATCCTTTAAAATTCACTAAAATTGACAAGACTCCGGTGTGTATGCTCTACACTCAGCTACGGTTCATCCGATTAATCAAGCTGCATCAAAAGCAATGTGAGTGACTAGATTAATTAGTTTTCACCATCCCCAATTAACCACCATCAGGCGAAAATCCAACTCCTCAATCAAACCGTAACGGTGGCAAAATACCCAAAGCAAGTGGGAACTCCTGAAAAGTGACCTCGAGGTGTCGATCTCTGTTACACCTTTGGGGTATTATGAACATAGTATTAGAGACTCCATTTAGCCCACGTATTCCTTGTGGGTAGCTGTGAAGGTTTCATTTTTGGACATACTCCAAGTACCCCTAGGGTATATTTGGAGTCCCCCCATCTCCTAATTTTAATCAAGTCATATTTCACATTAACTTAAAATGTACCAAGAGGAAATCACAAAACATTCACTCCAAACACATGCAAGTATATTGATTGTCTTTTGAATCCATTTTAAGGCACTGGCTATATTCTTTCTATATATATATATATATATTGTGTCTTATCATTATGCTTTCATGTGCTCATTCTGTATCTTGTCATCTATGGTTGTTTATGGTTAAATTTCAAACTCCTAAGTAACTCATTCAGTTTAACATCACTGTACTAAATAATTTTTCCTTAGTGACTCAATAGGGTCTACCCCTCTTGGATTTGTTAGGATTTGATCCTAAATGGAGGATTCAAGAACAATATGACAACCTTGACTCGAGACCTTCCCCCAAGAACACACTGAATCGCTTGAAGATTGCTACCACGTTCCCCCCAAGTGTGTGAAAGGTGGAAATAGGTCATCCATAAATTCTTGTATTCATAAATATCATACCACATCAGGTTCCAAGATCATGCTCTGATACCACTTTTAATTTCCTTTTTTTAAAATTTTACCAAAATGCCCAATTTTCAAATTTTTTCACAATTTTGGCTCTTGACTAGTTTTAGTGTCTTGGTCTTCAAATCAGCCAAATTGCTCTCAAAAATTTAGAGAAGGTGTATGAATGATATAATAACTTAATTATTATGTTCATGGATTTATTATTTCCCTCCAATCCTTCTGAAATTCTGTACTAAATTCTGAACAAGTTAGATGATTTTACTTGCAATTTTGGGCTCAAATCCCCCCTGAGGTAAGTCATAGAAATGGCTTCCCAAATGTGTAGAAACCCACTATAATTCTTAAATTGAAGTATGGTATGTGTAGAATACATTTTCAAAGACTCATATTCATAACCAATTGACCTCCCATGGATGTTATCACTTCTTTCAATCATAAATAAAAAATTAGTTTTGGACCCTTGGGGAAATGAGGTGTAGTTTGCTCCAATTGCTATGAAATTCGACCCAATGGACACAAATTATAAGTTACTGAACATTAAAATCATAATATACTTTAATTTCATTCCATTCATTCATAAATCATCAATATTTTATACATCCATTTGAATCCATCAAGATTACAATAGTTTACAACAAGGTAGTGGGGAAATGGCATTGTTTCTTCATTATTGAGCAATAATACATGATATTTATTGGACTTTAGACATGATAGATTTATGAAATTAAATATCAGATAATTTTCATCAGAATATAAAATACTGTAGCAATAGAATCTCCCTCAAAGAGATGAATAGCACACCAAGTGCGCCTCACTCCATAGAGCTGAAATATGGTGAGAAAACTTGAGATGAAAGGAAGAACAAGATGAAATTGATATACCCACAAGCTTATGTATATTGCACCTGTAACTTATGACTCCATTTAAGCTCCTTGAAATACCTTAGTGGCCTCTCCGAACACCAACTAGTATGGGAATATTTCACCCTCGAAATTGGCTAAGGCATGAACTAGTCATCCACTAGCTCTCTCTCTCTTCACAATAAAAATTTTCACAAATGATAAAAATAACCTTCTCATGTATTATCCATGAATTTTATAAAAATTATTGGTATTCTAATATTCCAAGTCCATCCTTAAACCAAATCCAAGTCGAATTGGTGTGGCTGCTCATGCTATACCATGTGGTCTCTCTCTTCACCTTCCCTCTTCTCCCAAATTGGAGTAGGATCCTCTTGTCCTTCTCCAAATCCCATGAGCACACTATAAGATTTTATATTCATGAAAAACATGTCATATATGTTATATTTCATCCTTCATATCTGACTTGTGTCATAACTATCATAGAATCTCCAGCATTGGTGTCATAGATGTCATATATGTAAGGGGAATCTAGCCAAGTGTCCATGAAACTCCCATTTGGATCTTCCTTTCCCCATGTAAGTTACAATTCATCCCAAATTCGACCTATGAATTATATTGAGAAGTATATTAACCTTTCAATCCATCCAAAAACATTATTCTTCCCATAGATTCAATATTGCAAGAGGAGGATGCCATTTAACATAGGAATTCTAGCTTGAGTGGGCCCCATAGTCTCCATGTGTCTCCAATCTCCATAGCCATTTCATTTTTTACTTGAATTCATTTAATTAACTCTATTAAATAAATATTTATTCCTTCTAATTTCTAAACACCATTTATTATCTCCCTTATTAACTTCCCAATGTTTCCACCCAACCTAGGGAACTAGTAGGATTGATGGAATTATCTTGCTATGCACTTATTAAAAATGGGGACATTACAAAGGGGTCCTACACAAACCTAGGAGAAACAGGGACTCCAAAAAATCTAACCAAATCCTTCCACAATATCCCTAGAAATGACAAAATCACTTCCATGAGGGACATGCCACTGAAGAGTAGTGGCAATAGTGTGTAAAAGTAATGTGGAAACACTCTCTACCAGCATGTATGAGGGGAAAATGTTATTGTGTACACAAAGAATCAAGGAAATTGTCTACAAAGAATCAAATATTGTTTCTAACTTTAAATCAATATTAAAACATTGAAATACACTAGAAAAATAGACTTGGAGACCCCAAAGAAGATAGGATTCTCCCTAGTGGATTCACCAATTTTGTCATTAGGGAGAGTGTTCCTATGTGTTATATAAATAATCCACATTAGTACTATGATCATACACCTAGGTACATTTCCTTAACTTCTATGTTATGTTCTATGGTCCAGACTTAGAATATATTGATCATTTACTGATAGTTGAGGTGCTCCTAGTTGATCATTCTGACAGTTGAGGAATTCTAGGTTGATAATTCTGGAAACCCAAGCACGCTCATTAATGACAGTCTACCTTAGTGCACTCCCTAATCCCTATATTCATAGAATATGTTTGACCATAGGTGCTAGTGCATGTTTGTGGTGGTTTTTGGCCTTCGTTGAGCATTTATTGCCTCCTAGAGCCACTCCCACTCAGCCCTGTTCTCACCCATGCCTATCCTAGATTTATGATCCAGCGTGCCTCACCCAGGTTCAAACTAACATCCATTCCCATTTGGGATGATTAAGAAGGTGATTGGTCCACCAAGGGGGTTTGAGGGTCAAATCATGGGCTGACACTTGTATGTATACAGATGGCCTCCAAGGCCTCATGATTTTTCCCTATTGTAATATAAAAATGATACATACATATTTACATGTTCGATAGTCATAATAATATCAGTTATCGACTACATTTGTGTATTATATTTTCATTATTTTCGTTGTTTTGTGCATAATTTGTGTGTAATATCGAATTGTGAGAATCTCTTTGGATCCTAGATCCTACTATGAATCAATTATCACATGGTATCAGAGCTCTTTAGGTTTTCAAATAAAATCCAAAGTGTTTGAGTTGTTGTTTGAGGGATTTTCCATATAGATTCGAGTGTTTACATTGTAGGTACAATCAACAATTTGTCACCCAATGTGCAAGCAGAAATGGAGAAGACCCATGAATTTATGACCTTATTCAACTATTTTGAATGGAAGGCCAAAATGGTGATCTAGATAAGGTCAAAATGCCTATACAAGGTCACCATGTGGACTTAAGTTGAACCCAACTCTTCTGTGGAGAAATCGAAGTTATTCAACAGGCTTGACGAAGCGTTTGGAATGCTTTGTCTCATCATTTCAAGAGACTTATTTTTCCATGTAGACAGCATATCAACTCCCAACAAAGTATGTCTCAATATTGAGGAATTATTTGGGAATACTAATGAGATGAGAGGTCACCAGCTCGAAAATGAGCTAATCCCACTGAGTCCAGCTCACTTTGAGACAATCCAAGGCTTATTCACCAAGTTTAAATAATGGTGCTTCAACTGAAACAGCGTGGCATATAAAATAATTAGGAGTATCTCATATTGTCCATACTTTTGAATCTAGGGATAGAGTACTCAGTGTTGGTGTCAACATTCCACTCTAGCAGGATCACAGCTTGAAACTGGTGCATGCCTTCACTTGATGACTTCATGGAGTTAGTAACTCAAGAGAAAGACAAGCTAGTACAAATGGGAACCATAAAATCTAGTAATTATTAATCCCTTGATTTAGGAGTTTAGAATCCATCCAAAGGAAAGAAGAGATCCAGATATTCGAAGAAGAAAGAGAAGAAGAAGCTAGAAAAACTCAAATCTTTAGATGGGAGTTTGAATCCTTGCAAGGACAAGGACATAAAGAAGAAAGAAAAGACCAAATGCACCTACTATCACAAGGGGTGGCATCCATAGAGTGCATGTATGAATAATACCATATATATGATGGTGAACTTTCTTGAGAAGAACAAAATTCCAGTGCTTGAGGGAGAAAGGAAGAAAGACAGTGGTTCAGGCTTAGACAACAAAGAAAGGTGCCAAGCTTTGGTTGTTGGTTCTTCAAACTATTATTCCTTCATCATAGATTTAGGATATTCTAGACATATTTCCTCCATAGAATACTGCTTCTTGGCCATGTATTCTCATAGTGGTCCATCCATTCACATGGGTGATGATTTATAGATCCAATCCAAAGGGATTGGAAGGATTGATCTTGAAGATGGGCACTTCAATAAATAAAAAATTGTACATGATCTAGCAGTGAATGTAATATCAGTATATCAAATGACACACACTGGTGAAGCCAATAGAGTAAAATTTACTCCATACATAGTGGAGATAGCATAAATATCTACAAATAAAGTGGTGTCATTGGGGTTTGATGACCATAATGCAAGAATGTACAAATTCTCCCATTTCCTCCCTTAATCCCAAGGGAATTATCTCCTAACACATGCCAATGATACAAGATATTTGTGGCATGAGAGATATGGTCATGTCAACTATAGGTACCTATAGGACTTGAACAAAGAATTCATGGTGAAAGGGATTCCTTCTATCAAGTTCTCAAATGGAACATGTAAAGGATGTGTAGTGGGAAAGCATGATGAGCATAGTTATGAGAAAGGGAAGGAAAGGAGAGTTGTCCAAGTGCTTGGTTTGGTTCAGTCAGACATCATAGGGCCTCTTCCCACACCCTCCTATGGGGGATAAAGGTATGTATTAAATTTCATATATGACTTCTCAAGGTATTGCTGGGTGCATTTCCTCAAACTAAAATATGAAGTCTTTGAGACTCTCAAAGTTTGGAAAGCCCTGGTTGAGAATGCATGTGGAAAAAGGATAAAGGTCCATAGGATAGAAAACGAAAAAGGATTATGTGAAAAATATTTTTCATAATCTTTGTGTATAATTTGGAATCTAAATGAAACATTCGGTTGCCTACACACCACAACAAAATGGTGTTGTAGAGCGCAAGAACAGGGCTCTCAAGGACATGGAAACCTGTATGATTGAAGCAAATGATTTGAATACTGAGATATAGGATAAATCCATAAAATGTTCTTCATACATCCAAAACAAATATCCTCACAAATATTTGGATGGAAAAACAACATATGAGGCTTGGAGTGGTCACAAGCCAATTGTTTCTCATTTTAGGGTCTTTGGCTCAAAGGCTTGGGCTAGGATTCCTCCAGAGAAGAGAAAGGAATTGAAAATTCAAGGAAAGGATTCCATCATGGTTAGATATGATAAATACAGAAAGGGATACAATATATTTGATCCCTCGTATTAGAATGCATTCATAGAAAGGAGTGTATAGTTCGAAGAGGAGCTCATGTAAGGGGAATGCTCACATCCTCCATTCCATGACGATGTAAGTGATGATTATCTTTATGGTTTTTATGATTATGATATTTCTGAAGATTATTATTACATAAATTTGTATCATGAATCATCCATTTGTCCCAAATGGGCTGAGAAAACTATTGAATCAGATGGAAATCGAGTTCTTAATCCACTAGATCCTAGGAAGACTAGATCAGAATTTCACAATGCTTTCTTTGCATGTGGACTGGATATTGCTGATATTTTATTCATGATGGTTGGATATTATCCTAAAAAATATCAAGAAGTTTCACTTGAACCAATATGGAAAAAAACCATGCAAGAAGAGTTCAACTCATTGCAAGAAAATGAGACTTTGGAATTGGTTCCCTGGCCCTCCAAGAGGAAAGTAGTGCAATGCAAGTGGTTCTATAGAACCTGTAATGCAAGTGGTTCTATAGGAACAAAGTGGTTTATTATAGTTATGATATCAAGTATAAGGCCAATATTTTTTCCAAAGGCTTCTCTCAAGTCCAAGGAGTGGACTATACAGAGACATTTTCACCGGTTGCAAAGATGGACTTTATGAGGCTAGTTTTAGCCACTACTGGATAGTAAGCATTGGGAGGTTCACCACATGGATGTGAAGAGTAAATTTATTCATGGTGGAATTCAAGAGGAGATATATATGCAGAAACCTTAAGGTTTAATTTATGATAATTCACTTGTATTCAGGTTAAAGAAGTCTCTCTATGGACTCAAGCAAGCCCTCAGGGCTTGGTATGCCAAGATGGACAATTTTAAACTCTTGCTTGGATTTGAAAGATGTAAATATGATCCTAATATATATTTGAATAATGTTGGTGAATTATTTTAGGAAATAGTGTTGTATTTTGATGATATTTTTATTAAAGGTAGATTCACTAAATAAATTGGATCTATTAAGTCTTCCTTGCACAGTGAATTCTCCATGACTGACCTTGGATTGGAAATTGAGATCTCAAGCAAGGATTAAGGTCAGACAAAAAAATTATGCTGTAGAAATGTTATTGAAGTTTAAAATGGATGAATGTAAGGAATCCAAGTTCCTATTCCTTTAAGGCATAAAACTCGTTGAATTTGGTGCATCTCCATTGGTGGACAGCTCATTATACATACAACTAGTTGGGAGTCTACTATATCTTACTCACTCCCGACCTATTTTGGAATATATTGTAGGTGATATATATATATCTATATCTATATATATATATATATATATGCAGCCTCATGATATCCATTGGAAGGAATCCAAGAGGATCATGCACTATGTGCAAGGAACCAAACACTTCGGGGTGCACTATGTTGTTGGTTCTCCACTAGAACTAGTTGGATTGAATGATTCTGATTGGGTTGGTGATCCCATTGACATGAAATCCACTTAATATTATATCTTCATGCTGTCACATGGCCCCACATGTTGTAAAGAAAGAAACAAAACTACACAATGTGTGTGGTTGCAAGGTATTCTTCGAAATTTTTTATTTGCATTTGATTCACCCGCAGTAATTTGGTGTTACAATAAAAGTTAAATAAATATTTCCACTGATCCACTATAGAGACAAATGACCAAACACATTGATATACACATGCACTACCTATGTAGCTTGGTGCATGACCAGGTGATAGGCTTGCAGTATTGCACATCTGCAGAGCAAACTGCTGACATTTTCATCAAGATATTTATAGAGAAGACATTCACCTATGTCAGATCCCTTCCTGGAGTTGGTGACACATGGCTATGGCTGATATTCACTTTCATATTTTTCTCCATGTCCATTTTATAGGGGATATGTTGTTCCCATGTGGTTTTCCTCCTTACCTTGTTTTTTATGGACAAATAAAATTTATGTTGTATGAGGTGACTTGAGCCTTAGTTTCCAAGGACTCAATAATATTTTCGTTAATTTGTACTAAGTTAGGATTAAGGGGGGTTGTTATATAAATAATCCATCTTCATACTATGATTATACACCTATGTACATTTTCTTAGCTTCTATGATATGGTCTATGGTCTAGACTTAGGATATATTGATCATTTACTGATAATTGAGGCGCTCCTAGTTGATCACTCTATCAGTTGAGGTGCTATGGGTTGATCATTCTAACAAGACAGGAACCCTCATTGATGATAGTCTTCCTTGGTGTGCTTCCCCATCCCTAGATTAAGGGAATATGTTTGACCTTAGGTGCTAGTGCATGTTTGTGGTGGTTTTTGGCCTTCCTTGAGAATTTATTGCCTCCTAGAGCCACTCCCACTCATCCATGTGCTCACCCATGCCTATAATGGCTCCATTTATGATCCAACATGCCTAATCTAGGTTCACACTAGCACTTATGACCATTTGGGATGATTATGAAGTTGATTGGTCCACCTAGGGGGGTTTGAGGGTCAAATCATGGGATGACACTTATATGCATCCACATGGCCTCCAAGGCCTCACAATTTTTCCCTATAGTAATATAAACATGATCCAAAAATATTTACATGTTGGGCAATCATAATAATATTAGTTATTAACTACATTTGTGTTTGTTATTTTCACTCTTTCTATTGTTTTGTGCATAATATATATCTAATATCAAATTGTGATAATATATTTGGCTCCTAGATCCTAGTATGAATCAACTATCACATTATTTATTGGTTGAGGGGACCAATGTTCTAGGTTTACATACATACATTTAAATTTCTGCAAATATAGTGATTAAGAAAAAGTTCAAGGGTTAGGAGGGTGTGTACCTTACACATAGAAGGTTGATCTAATCCTTTTTTTTGAGTCCTCCTCTTTATCTACAATCAAGGAACCTTCAAACCCAATTCAAAAATTCCTCAAACCAATTTGACTACATATAAAACATTGTTATTCAAAAGAACATGAAACCTTGATATCATAAGCATCAACATAAAATAAAAAAACCGATACACACAGTGATTTGGAATGGGAAGAATCTCAAATATTTATTAATTAATGAAACAAGTACAAAAATATACCTTCTCATCATTCAAAGCACCTTATGAAACCTTCAATTTGGATCACCTGCTTCTCTCCTCCAAGAATCCCAATGTCTAAGCTCTGCAGCAAGGGTAGATGGAAAATAGGACATAGGTAGGGGGAATGAGAACCAAAATTCTTCTAGCATAACCATACTCTAGTCAAAGTAATCTTCATGTTCCCCTATCCCTCTCTTATATAGGAAATGGAAGATATATGGTAGAAGAGGAAGTAGTTCCAAAACCACCCATCCCACCTAATTTTGATATTTTTTATATTTTTTGAGCATTTTTTAAGATACATGCCAGTGGAACACTAGAAACTAGTCTATTCAAAACGAAAAATGCTAGTGGAACACTAACAACCAACATTTTTGGGTAAAATGTCATTTTTTGGGGTTTTCTATGGGTTTTGAAATTTGGAAACCTGTTCATCAGCTTCCTAAGTATCCAATGAACCAATCAAGAGGTAATGGGATGCTACAAAAGTCACAAATATGTATCTTCCATCCATTAAATGTTCTTTGGGTGAGAGACAATAATTTCTTAAAGTTTCATCATGCAAGTGTCATCATGTGACTAAAACTTGTAAGTGTTGTCACAAATGGAGAAGTTCCAAATTTGGCTATAACAATGGGATAAATTTCACCCCTAAAATTTTCCTTGCTCTGAAACCAAAGAATGCATTTTTATGGTTCTAGTTAGGTTTTTCATGCAAATTTTTTATTGATACTTTGAGTTTAAAAATGAGATTTTGTTGGTCCAGGAGGATCACACTAGCAAGTATATTCTCTTCTAGATACATGGTTCCAAGTTCAACTAGCCCAAGGAAAGCCAATCCTTCTTGATCATCATATTAAACCCATGTAATTTGAGTCGTTCATGTAGTTTTGGAGGGGATTAGTCGTCAATGGCCATGATTTAGTTTTAGATTTTAAATGTTTTAATCCACATCATTGGTGGGATTTGAAGAATGCGGTAGGGGTAATGAAGCATCAAATTTCCAACAATGGATGAAGCATCCATGAAAATTAATCCAATGGCCTTTTCAAATGAATTATCCACCCACCAATGATGGATGAATCCTTACCTTCATGAAATCCAACCGATGCTACAAGAAGATATAATAAAGTCTGTCAATAGTGGATTATGTCTCATTCAAAAGTTTCCTAATGAATCCCACTATTGGATATGTGTTGAAACCAAGGTAAGGAGAATAAAACCCACCAATTGAATGGTATATGGAGCTCCCCACAAGTGAAAGTGATGGATTAGAAAATTTATGAGTTGAATAATCCAACACATGGATGTGTGTTTAGGTGGAGGAAAAATTCTATTGATTTTTCTTAGAGCATATCAGCTTAATTAGGATCCTTTTTCTTAAATAATAACAAGTATAGCAAGAAGCATATCATATAACAGATACAAAAGACACAAAGATTTTCATCGAGGAAACTATAAAGGATAAAACCCCGTGAATTTCCTTATAATAGTACAGTCACAAAGATTGCTTCATAAGATGATTAAACCCAGTAATAACAAGTATTTAGCAACTATTTATCTCTCCTCCCTTGTCTTGATGTCTATCTCATGCAAAATTGAGAGTGTGTGGTGTGTATAAATGAGGGAGAGTGCCTCCCTATTTATACCTTTCAAGTGAATGACAATTTACATGACTAGATTTGACTTGTTTCCCTAACAGGGACGATTTCTCCTAAAGAGATTTCAAATACACATTACATGATGTTACACTGGGGATGATTTCCCCAACTTACAATGGAGGTTGTACCTCAAGGTCTAGACAAAATAAAGACATCCCGCAAGGAGCAAAACACATCTCCAATGTTGGTACAACAACATACAATGATAATATACATCATAATATCGTATGAATTTACAAATACATCAACTCCCCCACTTAACCATGAAGGTATTCTCTCTCTTCCACAGTCATAAACATATTTGGTCAAGTATTCATCACAGAATCATAGAGTCATCATCATATTATTATCTATCATCAAATGGTACTATTTGTCATTGGAATTTTCTACAGAGCCAACCCTCTTTCAAGCTGGGTGTAGGCCTAGTCCTCATATAGGTATTCATCACATCTCGAGAAATCCATCTCATACCTTCCTTATATTTCCATGAAAAGAACTTGCATATTATACCTTTATCTTGTCATATCCATATCATCTCTTTTGTCCTGCACAAAACAAAATAAAGAACACAAAGCATCCATGGTAAACCTGTGTTCTACCAGTAAAGGAGAACCGCCTAGGTTTACCTCAAGTGATTCATGACCTAGTCATCTCACCATGGGAATACACACATACAAAGGTATGTATGTAAGGAATAATTATGACCAAACAACTTGTTGCATTAGGACTTTTAAGTTCTAGGTCAACCTCGAGGGCTTATTACGTCTGAACAACCTGCATCCATGATCCTTTCCATTCAGACAACCTTCAGGGCGTATTACATTTGAGAAACCTGCATACCATGCCAGGGCTCTTTTTACACTCATACAACCTACATGTATTATTACATTCGAGTAACCTGTGTACAATTCCATGGCTCATATTTACACTTGAATAACCTGTCTCGGGACTAATTACATCCAAGGATAACCTACTAGCTTCACTAGGACTGATTACATCCGAGTACAACCTACATGACTAATTACGTCGAGCATCCTTATTTACTAATATTTTACCTGCTCAGACAACCTATCTCATTTCCCATGTTAGATATTATGTATCCATTATTTCTAGCATAGAATCATATCATGACTGATTACATCCAAGGATAACATGCAAGCTTTGTTAGGGCTTATTACATCCAAGTACAACATACAAAACTGATTACGTCTGAGAAACCTATGATATTTTCCAGGATTTTACTCTTAGACAACCTATCTATCTATCTATGCTAGAACACATCACTCCTTATTTTGAGGGGTCACGTTCTACGTCACACCAAGTCTTTCTATGAGGTACTCGAACTTCACTTTGGCTATAAGCTTGGTAAACAGATCGACTATCTGCTCATCCATTGCCACGTACTAGAGATTCATTTCTCCTCTCTACACCATATCCTTGATATAGTGGAACTTGATCTCGATGTGATTTGACTTGTAATGGAACACAGGGTTTTATGATAGCTTCACACAACTCTAGTTTTCCTTGAAGATACAAGTCACATCCAATTAGAGATCAAACAATTCAGACAGTATATTTTGTAGACACACTACCTCGTAACTATCCTAGCAAGCAACAATATACTCTTCCTTAGTTGTACTCAGTGCCATGCATGATCGCTTCCTTTTGAACTAGGTGTAGAAATTCTAAATCCTTGATGGCATAAGGAATTTCATAAACAAGCTAAGGATCTGGGCACACAATTAACCTCATAGAGAATTGTAGAGAATTAGCATAAGGAGAGAAGAAGAAGAATTAATGAACACACATTAATGAATGATCAATAAATGATAATTGATATTATTACATAGGTAATGCATCCTTATAAAGGAAAAAGGAGTTGCATGAAGACAACTCAAGCTAGCTCATAAAGCAGGCTTACCAATTATGATAAACCCCATAGTTGGCTAAAGCACTTTCCCAATCTACCAAGCACCTCACAAATTAGCAATAGCATGTGTGAGTGATGATGAGTGAAGGAAATACTTGCTAATCCTAGAATATGGAGAGAAAATAATGGAGGATGGGTTGGAAACACAAGCTGCCAATTTCCTAGATGACTAGCTTTACCTTATCCATAGAAAAGCAGGATAAAGTAGAAAAAATAGAATAAAGCAGAATCTGATGTAAATCATAGTTACCAATTCTGGATGGCCATAAAGTGGTCAAGGTCAACCAGAATCAGAAATAAATCATTCCTAGGATATAGATGACAAGTGTTGACTCTAAGGTGCAAGTGGATGCCAACTATCTAAGCTTGTGGGTAGGAAATTAATCAAATAATGATTAATTATTTTATGAGTGGGTTTTTTATATTCCAACACCCCCCTTTAAGCCTGAATTTATGATGATATTCCCGAACTAATCAGAAATATATATGCATATAGGGCCCAGCAATAAAGCTATGGTCACCTTTTTATAATTTATCTTGTCCAAAGAAATGAGGAAAGAGGCAAAACCCCAAGGGGAAAATCCTCTCTCAAGAAATAACATGAAAATTAATACCAAAAATGTTGAACTACTGGTGTTGCTGCTGCTCCAAACTAAATGCTGATGTCTAGAGGAATCTTCTTCTTGGGAAGAAGATAAATCTGCTCACCTAAATCAAGGAGAGCTATAGGACCATGTACAACAATTGAGATCCAATGATGTGAAGGAAATACTAAAGGATCTTGAGACTTGTAATCAGCTCCAAGATGATGAGATGACTTGAACTTCGAAACAATAGAGATGAATTGAGCTCCATATAGGTGAAATAACTGTCCAAGAAAATGTATAATGTCTCCATCTTCATTTACAGAGAGAGGATGTGTGGAAGTGATCTTGTAGGAACATAGAGAAGGAAAAGGATCAAAGAGTGTGAATGAATGGGCTCCATGGGCTAATCTAGCTTCCAAAGAATCCAAGAGATCACAAATAAGCACAACAATAGAGTCATGGGAATATACTGGTAAAGAATCCTCTATGGTAGAAGTATGAGACGAGGAAAGATAGTGATGTTCAAAATCTTCAAGGAGGATCTGAGAATGAGTGCCAAGCACAAAGGAGGAGCTGCAGAAGCACATGGGATCAAGTATGGTAAGTGGAAAAACACTAGAAGGACTTGATTTGGCTAAGCAAACATCCTGGAAGTCACTGGGTTACACACCATCAAGCACAGAGGCATGCACAAAGTGTGAGAGGTCTAGAATATGGATCTCAGAATCCATGATAGAAGACATAGAGAACACTGAATGTGTGAGTAAATCATCAATAGCAATAGCAGCTCCATTAGCCACTTATTTTTCATCAACAACATCATAAGAAGATGAATTAAGATCTTCTACTTCAAGAGAAATAGAAAAATATGGCTCTTTGATATTTGCTTCTTGATTGAAAGAGGAAGCATTCGAATCAAAGAGAGTAGTAGAAATAGGAACTATATGAGAAACTTCTTCATGATCAACTTCATCAGAGACTATAGAGGTTGAGACATCTTAAGAGAGAGAGAAATCATTGAGGATCTAGAGGTACTCTCCACATAGCTATAAGGATCCTCATTGTCCTTTCCCAAAACTCTATCCAATGTTGTCCAGAGATCCTTTGGGTAATCAATAGAATCAATAAAGTAGCGCATGCTTGGAGAGATAGCTAGATAAATAGCTCCAATTGCTCTATCACAGTCATTCAACCAGTCACTTGGATATTCATAAGACTCTTCACCAACTCCAATAGATCTCTCATAGAGACCTTGTCTCTTTAGATATGAAATCATCTTCAATTTCCACTCTAAATATCTTGTGAATGGAGAAAGAAGAGGAACTGATACTCTTGAATCCATTCGAAGTTGAACCTGCAAAGTAAACCTGCAAATCTGAAAAGGAGGATTAATTAATGAACTCTCAAAGATATGATATCATGTAGAGCTTTGATATCCTAAGCTCTGATACCATGTAGAACTTGAAATTTGAGAACCTTAGCTCTGATACCATGTATAAATTATAAAGCCTTGATGGCATAAGGAATTTCATAAACAAGCTAAGGATCTAGGCACACAATTAACCTCATAGAGAATTGTAGAGAATTAGCATAAGGAGAGAAGAAGAAGAATTAATGAACACACATTAATGAATGATCAATAAATGATAATTGATATTATTAGATAGGTAATACATCCTTATAAATGAAAAATGAGTTGCATGAAGACAACTCAAGCTAGCTCATAAAGTAGGCTTACTAATTATGATAAACCCCATAGTTGACTGAAGCACTTTCCCAATCTACCAAGCACCTCATGAATTAGCAATAGCATGTGTGAGTGATGATGAGTGAAGGAAAGACTTGTTAATCCTAGAATATGGAGAGAAAATAATGGAGGATGGGTTGGAAAAAAAAGATGCCAATTTCCTAGTTGACTAGCTTTACCTTATCCATTGAAAAGCAGGATAAAGCAGAAAAAGAAGAATAAAGCAGAATCTGTTGTAAAGCGCAGTTACCAATTCTTGATGGCCATAAAGTGGTCAATATCAACCCAGAATCATAAATAAATCATTCCTAGGATATAGATGGCAAGTGTTGACTCTAAGGTGCAAGTGGATGCCAACTATCTAAGCTAGTGGGTAGGAAATTAATCAAATAATGATTAGTTATTTTATGAGTGGGTTTATTATATTCCAACACTAGGAGATCATGTCATATTCTAAATTGAAGCGACAACTCGAATTTCTCTTCCTATCATTCGCACTACCTACCCAATCCAAATCAACATAACCATGGCGATTAATATTTTGATTCGCATCATATTTGAGCCCATAATCCACTGTACCTTTTAGGTACCTCAGTTCATGCTTTGCAGGTATCAAGTGAACATGTATTGGATCCATTAGGAATTGGCTCAGGGTGTTCACCACAAAGCATATATTGTGTCTTGTATTCATTAGGTACATCAATGAGCTAATTATATGATGATACATCATGGAATCAACCATATCGGATGAAGCATCACTCTGAAGCTTCAAGTTATATTCCATAGTTGTGGCTATTTCCTTGTAGTCCAACATTTTGAATCTCTTTAGAATCTCCATTGCATACTTTTCTTGAATGAGAAAGATCCCATATACACTACGCCACACCTCCATTCCAAATAAGTAGTGCATCATACCTAGGCCTTTCATCTCAAACTCTGTAGAAAGTATTCTCCTTTCATCTTTAATGAGTTCCTCTCCATCTATAAGAAACAAATCATCAACATATAGCAGGAGCATCACTGGTATTTTGTCTTCAACCTTTAAGTAAAGGTTGGAATCCTATTTACTCTTGGTAAATCCTAGGATCATAATGAAGTTATCCATCCTGTTGTATCATGTCCCTGATGCCTATTTCAATCCATACCATTCCTTCTTCAATTTGCACACATTGGTCTTCCTGTCATGTGTCTTGAAACCCAGTCGTTGTTCCACATACACTTCCTCCTCAACTACACCATTCAAAAAAGATTTATTGACATCTATTTGGTGTATTTTCTATTTCATAACTGCTTCCAATGCAATTATGGTCCTAATAGAAGTGTACCTCGCCATAGGTGCAAATATCTCTCCATATTCTATGCCTTCTTTCTATGAGAAGCCTCGTGGTACAAACCTTTCCCTGTATTTCTTGATGATTCCATATGCAGCATGATTGATCTTATAGATCCACTTTGAAGTCATGACAAACTCTTTTTTCCATCTCAATACTATCTCCCAGACATCATTCTTCATGATCGACTGATATTCCTCGATCATAGCATACTTACATTATTTATTTTATGTGGCATCTTCATAGGTGGAAGGTTCTCTATCAATGATATCACAATGTAATGGAACATAGATATTGTAGGGATTTTCCCTTTTCTCTCTCTATGTATTCCTTCTGGATCGCCATACCTTTCTGTTTCTTGTATGAGATCCTGTCCTCATGCTTGTTTCATCTTGTGGAATTCATTCTAGAGGATTGTCTCTAATAGTTCTTGTGGTTCTTCCATGTCATGACCTTCATGATCTTCTAGAATTTATTCTCCATTTTCCATACATAGAGCTCTCATCTCTTCAAGTTCCTCGACCTCTTGAATAGGTTTCCTTCTGGATATGATGTACACCGAGTCTTTATCAAAGGTTACATCTATACTAATGTCAATATTCTTGAATCCTGGGAAGTATATTCGGTAGGAATTCAATGTATCACTGTATCCTACTAATATACCCTTCCTCCCAGAAGGATTGATCTTATTCCTTTTCTCCTTTGGTATATGTATGTACACCGAGAATCCAAATATTCTCATATAAATGACTTATGGTTTCTCTCCTGAGAAAGCATCTTTAGGGGTATTTTTTTCAAGTCCTCGATGAGGAGTATGTTTTGTACATACATAGTTTTCCTTGCTTCCTCCACCCAAAGTTGCATAGGATTATCTTGGTCATGCAACACTTATTTTTTCACTTCCATGATGGTTCTGTTATTTTGTTCTGCAACCCCATTCTGATGGGGATTGTATGGAGTGCTCAAATCCCTCTTAATCTTGGACTCTCTACGAAGTTCCTCGAATTATTTCGAGGTGAATTCCCCACCATTATCTGACCCTAAAGTATTGATCTTCCTATAGTTTTGGTTCTTGACCAAGGCTTTATATTCCTTGAACTTACTAAAAACTTCATTTTTCCCCTTCAAGAAATATATCCAAGTATTACAATAGAAATCATCTATAAAGGAAGCATAGTACACATACCTGCTTAATGAGCTAGGAGACATGGTTCCACATACATCTGAGTGCACTATCTCCAGTATTCCTTTGGATTTTCTCTCACTACTAGGAAATGTATTATTCACATTATTTCCTTGTGCACATCCTTTGCAAATGCATTCATGATTTTCTTGGATCTTTGGTAGTCCAGTGATTGTTTTTCTTACCATCGATAGTGCTATGTAGTGCACATGTGCAAGCCTTTGGTTCTATAGTTCACTTGGTTCTATTGACTCGTGAACCAATGCTTGTTCAGACTACCATTTTAGCTTGTACAATTCTCCATATTCTTCTCCAATCATTTTTGCATCATCTATTGTCTTCCCATTAGGCCACATTAGAACTTGTCCATCGATAAATGCAACACTCATACCCTTTGTGTCTAGTGCAAATATGGAGGGAATATTCTTCTTCAAACCTAGAACATATATAAAATCCTTCATCTTCAAGGATTTCCCAGAGTATAGCTTGTATGAAGCTTCTCCACTCCCTTTTATGGGGTATTGATAATCATCCCCAACTTTCACCTTATGTGGTGACTCATCTTCATACATATTAACGAATGATTTCGTGTATCCCTTCATGTGTTTAAAAGATCCACTATCCACAAGCCAATCATTTTTTCTGTGTGAGATAGTGTCAGTAAGTGTTGATATTAGTATATACTCTTCATATGAATCATCCTTCTCTCTTTTGAATTTTTTTTTTGTTCATTGTCTTCAAAATATGAGCATGGTGTCTCTTTTTCCTAATGGAACAATCTCTTGAAAAATGACCCTTTTCATCACAAGTATAGCATAAAACTTTGGAAGGATCTCTCTTTGTATTCTTTTGTTTATTGTCCTTCTTCTTGTTTTGTTGAAAGTTCTACGTCTTCTCCTTCTTCTTGATTTTCTTCTTGGTGTGAACTGTGTGAACTTGTTAGTTTTTCCCATCATCTCCACTCTTGTCATGAGTCAAGCTTCTTATTTTACACATTCTTCTCGGAGTTTGTTGAAAGATATAAAGCTCCTTCTTGCACATATTCCTTCAATGAATGAGTCCCATGATTTAGGGAGACAATTCAAGGTAGTAATTACAATTTCTCCTTATTTGAAATTATCTTTAAATGCTTTAAGTTTTTCTTTGATTTAAGCAACCCTTGTGAAGTAATATTGTATAGTCTCGGATTTCTTTATCTTCACATTCTTCAACTAGTTCTTCAAAATCATTTTCCGATCGATGTTCTTTCCTCCGAACATCTTTGTCAAAGAATCATATACTTCCTTCGATGTCTTGAATGAAGACACATGGGGGATCAGGCGATCCATAATATAATATGCAATGATTCTCTTGGCCATATCCATGCTCCTCTTATGAGCAATATTAGCCTCATCTCCCTCTGGTTTTATAAATTCTCCATTGATGTACTGATCCAAATCATTTTCTTCAAGGATTAGGAAGATTTGGTACTTCCATTCCTAGATGTTATCAACCCCTCCAAACTTTTCCTTAACATGAGTATGGTGAGTCATATTTTCAAATGAGAACATCAAAAGGAAATAATAAATATTTAGATCTTACTTATTTGAGGTGTCCGACCTGGTTCTGGAGTTTGTTGACCTAGGGTTTGCTAGAGAAACCCTAATTTTCCAAACATGGAGTTTGGGAATTCTATTTAGACAAAAATATGCACCTCCTTGAGGATATTTTCTCAGCAGGGTACCTTTCTGAGTACTAAGGTGGGAATCCTACAAAAATTGATGCTCTAGTTTCTCCCGGCACTAGTGACATGGTAAAAAATGAAACTTCTTCAAATATGAAACTTCTTCCACCAAAAGATGTGCCCTTCTAAGGCAACTTATCCTAGCCCTCTTTTATTTATGATATATGGAGAGAACTCCTTGAGCTAGGAAGCCCTATTTTTTGTTGCTGCATAGTGACTTATTTCAAAGAGGATCTGATACCATGTTAGTTTTTATTATATCTAATTATGTCAATTACTATATTTTTCTGAAAGAATAACAAGTACAGAAATATGCATAAGATATAATAGATACACAAGATACAAATATTTTCACCATGGAAACCATAAAGGAGAAAACCCCGCAAACTTCCTCAAAATAGTACAGTCCCATATATTGTCTCATACGATGATCAAACATTGTAATAAAAAGTATTCAACAACTATATTTCTCTCCTCCCTTATCTCTCTCTCTCTCCCATGTGAACTTGAGAGTGTGTGGTGTGTATAAATGAGGGAGAGCACCTCCCTATTTATACCTTTCAAATGGCTAAACATTTGCATGACTAGGAATTACTTTTTTCCCTAACAGGGACAAATTATCCTAGAGATATTCCAAATACACATTACATGATGTTACACTAGTGACTATTTCCCCAAATTACAATGAAGGTTGTACCTCAAGGTATAGACACAATAAAGGCATCCCACAAGGAGGAAAACAAATCTCCAATGGGGGTACAACAACATACAATAATAATACACATCAAAATATATTTTGAAGTTACAAATACATCAACAACTTTAACATCATATGGTAAAATTATTAGTATGAGGGGAATGCAAACAAAAAGTAACATGGAAATGTTTGAAGTCCAAGCATTGTGGATGTAATTGTAACTTTGAAATGTATTCACTTGTATGTCTTATGTATTGTACCCTGATGTTCCTATCTAGAGGATTAGTAATGTAATAAATTCATGTTATACCCCCATGTTCCTATCAGGAGAATAAATAATGTAAACAAGTCATGTAAAGTCATAGAGGGTAACCTTCCTTATTGATCAAGGGTTAAAGTCCCCACAGTTGTGGGGCACTAGGATTATTAGACACTCATAGAGAAGTCGTCCCTGGTGACTTAATGTCAAGTTGGAAACTAGTATAAATAGAGAGTGAACCTCTCTATTTATCAAACAGTCACTCACACTCAGCTGTAGCGCATAAATGAGAGATAGAAGAAGATGGGACAAGATAGAGAGAGAGACAACTGTTGTCAGGAGATCATCTTTGTATCTTTGGGTTTTAATTTTGGGGCTTATTCTATCTCTGAGGAAGTTGTGGGGTTTTATCCTTTATGGTTTCCCTGAGGAAAATATTTGTGTCCATTGTCTATTGTGATTGATTTTTGTGCTTTTTATTCTCTCAGATAAGATCCTAAGATCATATAGCTTAAATGATAAAAAACTAACATGGTATCAAAGCTAACCTGAGAAGAAGACACTGTGCAACTATTGAAGCTAGGGCTTCCTATTTTTTGGATCTCTCTCCACATATCATCAACAAAAGGAGGCTATGTTGACTCTCCTCTCTAGGGTACATCTTTTTGTCGAAGTAGAATATGATTCTAAGGATTTTCAGTTTTTGATCTGACACTACAGCGGGAAATTAGGGCTTTCCATAAAAGTGGAATTTTTGAGTGAACCCAGGCCAGGATTGATCTTCTCCATAAAATAAAAGCTAAGAGATAAAAATTTAAGTTTTTGGTTGGGTAGAAATCCGAGAAAGTCAAACCCTAGTCTGCTCCTAAACAAAAAATCCAACTCCATATTTAGTTTAGACATCTTAAATTGGTAAGATATAAATCTTTTCTATTTCCATTTGAGGTTCTCTATTAAGATGTCTCATCATACCAAGATTGATGAAAGGCTTGAGGAAGCTGACAACTTCTAATCCTGGAAGTATAGGATCTCCCTGGTCCTGGAAGTAAATGAATTGGATTTCTACATAAGTGAAGAGGTTCCAGTTCCAGAGGGAGATTAAGTTAAGGCCTTACACAAAATGAAATTTGTCATGGATAAGAGGATTATTGCTGATTCAATCAAGGATCACCTTATACCTCAGGTGTCTTCCCTAAAGACACCCAAATAGATGTTTGATTCCTTGACCAAGTTATTTGAAGGGAAGAACATAAATCAGAAGATGACCCTGAGAAATCAATTGAAGAATGTAAAGATCCAAAATGCAGAGACTATACAGTATTACTTTACAAGGGTCTCTCAGATCAAGGAACAACTTGAAGCAGTAGATGAAGATGTAGAGAATGCATAGATTGTGATGACCACCTTGAATTCTGTCCCCAGAGCATGGGACTCCTTTTTTCAAGGGATCTATTCTAGGAAGAAACTAATCAAGTTTAGCAGACAGTGGGAAGAATTCTCACAAGAAGAAGCTCAAATAGTAGCTCGAGAAGAAAATATGGGAAATGAACATCAAGTTCTCACAATACAATCCAAGAAGAGAAAAAAAAACCATCACCGAGGTAAGCACTCTCATCCTAGAATATATAACAAGAATATACCTAAATTCAGATGCTTTACATGTGATGAAAGAGGACATTATGCTAGAGATTGTCCTAGGAACAAAAATGGCTCTCACAAGAAGAAGGGAAACAATAAAAGACATCATGCTAACACTATAGAGGATGATGAACCTCCCAAGAAGAGAATCAAGAAAGAAAGTAATGATTCTTCAAGTGATGAAGAATATGTTCTGATCTCTGCCCTCACACAAAATGTCTCACATTGAAGAAATGATTGGCTTATAGATAGTGGTGCCTCCAAACACATGATGGGATTTAAGGAATCCTTTGTTAGACTATCAAAACATGAATCACCCCACAAGGTGAAACTTGGGAATGACTACCAGTATCCAATAAAAGGTAGTGGTGAATCCTCCTACAAACTAGACTCTGGAAAGTATATAAAGATGAAGAATGTCCTATTTGTACCACGAGTAAAGAAGAACCTTCTCTCCATATCTACATTGGATGCAAAAGGCATGAGGGTTGTATTTATAGATGTCCAAGTCCTCATGTGGCCAAAAGGAAAGACTATTGACGATGCACTAGTAATTGGATAACAAGAGGGAGGACTAAACAAATTGAAGGGCCAACCAGAACAAGCTTTGGTTCATGAATCAGTAGAACCAAATGAACTGTGGCATAGAAGGCTTGCACATGTACACTACAGGGCACTACCACTTGCCAGCAAAGCTATTGAAGGTCTTCTAGAAATGTAGGAATGAAGGTGTATGCAAAGGATGTGCAAAAGGAAAGAACACAAAGAAGACATTTCCAAGTAGCGAGAGAAAGGAAAAAGGAATATTGGAAATCATCCACTCTGATGTATGCAGTCCAATGTCATCCAGTTCTCTAAGCGGGTATGTATATTATGTTTCTTTCATTGATTATTTTTCTAGGATGACATGGATATACTTCATGAAGAACAAGGATTAATTATTCAACAAATTCAAAGAATTCAAAGCCTTGATCGAGAACCACACAAAGAGGAATATCAATATCTTTCGATCAGATAATGGCGGAGAATTCACATCAAATGAATTCAAAGAATTATGCAGAGATTCAAGGATTAAGAGGGAGTTGACCACTCCATATAATCTGCAATAGAATGGGGTTGCAGAAAGAAAGAATAGAACAATCATGGAAGCAGCAAGGCCAATGCTTCATGATCAAGACCTTCTAATGCATCTATGGGAAGAAGCTACCAAGACAATTGTGTATGTACAGAAACGTACTCCATATAGAGTACTCAAGAACAAGACACCTGAAGAAGTCTTTTCCAGCAAGAAACCAGAAGTTAGTCATCTCAGAATACTTGGTTGTCCAGCGTACATACACATTCCAAAATAAAAGAGGACAAAGCTAGATCCTTCAGGAAAGAAGGGTATATTTGTGGGACACTCTGAGAACTCAAAGGCTTCAAGAAGATCGACATCATAAGAAATGTAACATATGACTAAAAATCAACTTACATCAAGTCCAGAAAAATACCTGTTGAAGACTCTAAAAAATAGGAAGTAACCAGAATCCATAATACAACTATGAACGAAGCAACTCCAGAAGAAGATCAAGAAATGGAAGAACGTCAGGAACTGATAGATCCACCTAAAGAGAAGAATCCCCACAAGAGGAAACCTGCATGGGTATGAGAGGCTCTCCAAGGTGCAGAAAGATATGGGGCTCCAGAAGAAATGAACAGAGAAAGAAAAAGAACTAGGTCCTACTCCAGATATGTAGCCTTATTATGTGACATCATCAATAAAGACCCTTCCAAATGTGAAGAAGTAGCAGAGAAGAAAGAATGGAAGGATGCTATGATCTAGGAGTACCAGTAAATCATGAATAATGATGTTTCAGATGTTGTCCCAAGACTAGAGGGGAAGTCTATTGTGACTTCCAAGTGGATCTACAAGATCAAGCATGCTGCCGATGGTAGCATAGAGAAATATAAAGCAAGATTTGTGTCTCATGGATTCTCCTAGAAAGAAGGAATAGATTATGAAGAAACTTTTGCACCTGTAGCTAGATACACTTCCATCATATCAATACTTTCTCTGGCTGTAGTAATGAAATGGAAGATACACCAGATGGATGTCAAGACAACTTTCTCGAATGGTGTAGTGGAAGAGGAAGTGTATGTGGAGCAACCACTCAGTTTTGAGACACACGACAGGGAGAATCATGTGTGTAAATTTAATAAATCCCTGTATGGTTTGGAACAGGAACCCAGGACATGGTACAACAGAATTGATAGCTTCCTATGCAATTTGGGATTTACTAAAAGTAAAGCAGATTCCAATCTTTACTACAAGGTTAAATAATGGAACCCAGTGATACTCCTACTATATATAGATGATCTGTTTGTAACAAGTGTGGATGGGTTTATTGTTGATACAAAGAGGAATCTTTCTACCGAGTTCGAGATGAAGGAATTGGGTATGATGCACTACTTTCTAGGCATGGAGGTGTGGCAGAGTACAGATGGAATATCCTTGGGACAAGGGAAGTATGCAGTAGAGATCCTGAAGAGGTTCGGGATGATAGACTACAAGGCCATGACCACACCTATGGAATCAAACTTGAAGCTATTGAGTGATGCTTCATCCGAGTTGGTTGATGTTACGATGTATCATCACATGATTGGGTCCTTGATGTTCCTGATGAATACAAGACCAGATATTTGCTTTGTTGTGAACACATTGAGCCAGTTCCTAGCAGATCTGAGACATGTTCACTTGATTGTTGCAAAGAATATTATGAGGTACTTGAAAGGTACGATGATTATGGGCTCAAGTATCAGGTGAAACAGTATTAAACCACTTATACTATGAAATGAGAACTTTATACTAAGAACAAGAACTCTAGCGATAAAAACGATGATTTTTGCATAAAAAGCACCAAAAACACCCCCAAATAGAAAAGTGTTGATACTAGTATACACGTTTTTTTTTCAGGGTAAAAAATAGTGTCATGGCCTAAACATGCCATACTATTGTTTACAAAAACCTTGAAATCAACCCCCAAATTGGAAAACAATTTTTTTCTTCAAGAGACAAATTACAACTTTTTTGAAACTTACATGTTAAACAAAAAAAATATTTCATAAACAATTTCACCATTCTAACCATTTAAAATCAAACAAATTATGGTGTGATTCATAATGAAATCATATATTATACCCTACAAGAGCACACTATTCATATAAATGATAAAAAAATCATTTAGAGTTTTAATTACAAACATCATACTAATAAAAAACATCTAAAATGTTTCATGTGAAATTATTCAAACTTATTCATGGATTTTGACACCCCACCAGAATGTATATTTTCGGCTCATGAACAACTGGATATAATAATAATAAAAACATAAACCCCTAACCCCCTGACCCCCCATAACATTACATTAAAAGAAAAATTAAACACCCCTCGTAACCCCTTAAACCCCAACAACATTACATTTACAAAATTTAAAACAGAGCCCCCTCCATCCTCTAAATGTTAAATGCACAACTCAACTAAGGTCTTGTGGGAATAATCGATCCACCACTAATTTCTTATAGATTGATTTGTTACTTGCCATTGTTTCCTAGGTGGTGTTAATATATGTGAGAATAACATCTATCCGTGTTATTAAATGGAATGTTAATATATGTGAGAATAACATCTATCCATGTTATTAAATGGAACTGTGTTTTTTTCCAATTTTTTTTTGGAATATGGTGAATTTATTTAAATATTTTTTTTAACTAAATCTGAATTTTTTGTTGTTTGTTGGGCAATTTTAAGAACATAAATGAAATCATGCAGCTCAAAAAACCCAAAGCACCTTTAGTCTCGCTATTTGAAAATTCCTTGAAGTTTTTTACCATAAACGCCCCAAATCAAGCCGAAAATTCAAGCAAAATCGTTGCACATTTAAACAAACCTTTTTTTATTTGGGATGGACATTCATCTCCAAAAATATGAAATTCTTGGACATTTTTAGTCCTAGATTTTATATTTTTACATTGAATTCTTACCTTGTATTTTAAAAGCAGTAAGCTAAACTCTAGACCATTTGCACCTAAAATCCGGTGAGTTTTCTTGCCAAAATCACACGAAAATTGTTCAAAGGGTAATTTTTAGTGATTGGAATTGTATAATATGGGTGCCCCAAGGGTAATCTAAGGTCCTAAATCCATTTCTACAATAAAAATTGCAATTTTAACACTGAAAAACTCATTTTCAACAACAAAACGTGTTACCGGATTTGGACCAAACTGGCCTGAAAAGGTGCAAATGGTTTAAAGATTAGCCAACTCCACCAGTAAGGGGCGGATCTTTGGCTGCCAAGGGAGCGGAGCTCCGCTCACTCCTCCCTTTTCTCTTCTCCATAGTTCCCAAAGAAATATACCAACAATTATCCAATAATTTATAACGGTTTAATATTATATCACATTGAAGTATATTAAGAAATATACCAGCAATTATTCAATAATTTATAACTGTTTAATATTAACTATATCACATTGAAGTATATTAAGAAATATACGAGCAATTATCCAATAATTTATAACGGTTTAATATTAAATATCACATTGAAGTATATTAAGTCTTTCTTGAAATTATTAATGCTATTTGATTTATTGGTTTTGAATCAAGACTTTGAACAAGATATATTGTATTTAGAAAATTTAGTCTTTTTATTTACTTAATCTAAATAGCCTAATGTTTGGTATTTGATTGGATTAACATAATACTTTTTAACTATTTATATAGAATCAATGGTTTTTTTTATTAAATTGGAGTATATATGTTTTACATGTTATCAAAAATGTTTTTAAGTAATTAGTAATAATGTTTTGAGGTATTTTAAATTTTATATTCAATTTTATTTTAAATTATTATGTAATTAAAAATAAAGCATTATAAAAAACTCATATTTTATTAATGAATAAATGGTGGAATACATTGTAATATACATAATTACATATAACAGTTAGAATGATGGTAGTCCATCTTTAACAAAATATGTGACAACTATGTTTATTTACAAAAATCTCTCAAGAAAATAATTATATTTCATTTTATAATAATGTCAAAAATATAAAGGAAGCAAAAACCTTAATGTGAAAAAACTCTAAAGTTTGTCGGGAAGGGATGAGGGAGGGGTAAGAGTGTTTTTTTCAATTTGTTTTGAATATAATTTTTAGGGGGGCGTTTAGGGGGTTAGGGGATTAAAAACTTCTTTTGTAATATTGTTTTAAATTTAATGTTGTGGCGGTTATGGGGAGGGTTTCTAAAAAAAATTATTTCGATTTTTTTAATATGATGTTGTGTGGGTGGGGTGGCGTTAAGGGGGTATAATTTTGTTTTCAATGTTTTTAAGTGTAATGTTGTGAGGGTTGTTTAGGGGGTTGGGGGAGGGATTTAATGTAATGTTTTTAAATACAATGTTGTGGGGAGTTAGGGGGTTTTATTTTTTAGTTTTATTTTATTAAATGTAATGTGGGGGTGTTAAATTTTTTATTTTTTTTAAAGTAATATTGATGTTATTGTTACGGGGGTTTTAAAATTTTGTTATATTTTTAAAATTTAATGTGGGGGGGTTTAGGGGGTTGGGGACTTTTTTTATTTTTATTTTTTAATGTAATATCGATGTAATTTTTTAAATGTAATTTTTTAAATTTTATTGATACACTTGTGGTGAAGATGTCAAAAGAGCCTCAACCCCCATTAGCAAGGATGTTTGGAAAGAAACAATTTGGGAATCTTGCAAACATAGAAGAACCAATAGAAGAGGACATTAATGTTCCTCAAGGAAGCCAAGCTCAGAAAATTCCAATTTCGATGAAGAATTTGGCTAGGTTGATATTGTTGATTAGTTTCATGTCTTGAAGAAAATGTTAAATTTGACAACTTTTTGATAAGATATATTAGTAACGTTTTGACTTTCAAATTTTATTTTAGAAATAAAATTTCTATATATAATGTTTTTAATATGTTATTTACAAATATGTGGTATAGTTTTTCTTGAATTTATGTGAATGGTTACTTTTTGGAAAATAATATAAAATAATATCATTTTTATACAAAATATCTCTGAAAATCCATTGAAAATGGTCTTCAATGTTTTTATTTTCTAGATTTTTTTACAAATTTGTCAATAAAAATGTCTTATTTTGTCGATAAAAATGCCTTATTTTAAAAAAAAATTGCAAAATGTATATGTTTTTCATTATAACTTGCTTCTAAATGTATGTTATTTTGTTACATTTCTAAAAAACACACTTCAAAATATAAATTAAAATTACTTTACAACAAAGATGATTCAAAGGCCCGAAAAAATGCATGAAAATGAAAATGTGTGATACTAGTATCAACCCTTTTTGAAACAGAGGTAATAATGGCTACTAAAATTAGGAGAGAGAAAAATGAGAACTGTGTCGAGTTCTCAATTCATAGTATAAGTGGTTATTAACCTAGAAGGTTATGTGGATTCAGATTGGGAAGGAAGTTCCATTGATAGGAAGAGCACTTTAGGGAGCTGCTTTAGTATGGGATCATGTATGATCTCATGGTTTAGCAGGAATCAATCCTGTGTGGCACTGAGTACAGCCAAATAAGAGTATGTTGCAGCTTGTTTAGCTAGCTGTGAGGCAGTGTGGCTTAGGAAGATACTATTTGATTTGTTTTATCTCTAGTTGGATGCTACTTGCATATATTGTGACAACCAGAGCTGTGTGAAGTTGTCAGAGAACCCAGTGTTCCATGAAAAGTCGAGGCATATCAAGATCAAATATCACTATATCAGGGATATGGTGCAGAGAGGAGCAGTGAAGCTCCAGTATTTTGCGATGGATGAGCAAATAGCTAATGTCTTAATGAAACCATTAGCTAGAGTGAAGTTTGAGTACTTCATGGAGAATCTTGGTCTTCTCCAAATTGAGGTTCCCTCCAAAGGGAAGTGATGAGTTCATGAGCCTTTTTGACATGGTTGATGTGTTCGTCCCATGGTAATATATAAGTGTAGAGCCATTTTGAACTGATTGTGGGATATGCTCATTCCACATGATGAGATATAAGTGAAGAGCCTTTCTTACATGGTTTATGTGTTCATCCCATGGTAAGATATAATTGATGAGCCTTTATTACATGGAAGATATGTTCATCCCATGGTAAGATATAAGTGCTGAGCCTTTCTGACATGGTTGATGTGTTCATCCCATGGTCGGATGTGAGTGTCGTTCCTTTCTGACATGGTTGACATGTTCATCCCATGGTTAGATGTGAGTGATGAGCCCTTCTGACATGGTTGATGTGTTCATCCCATCGTTAGATGTGAGTGGTGAGCCTTTCTTACATGGTTGATGTGTTCATCCCATGGCAAGATATAAGTGTTGAGCCTTTCTTACATGGTTGATGTGTTCACCCCATGGTAAGATATAAGTGTCGATCCTTTTTGACATGGTTGATGTCCTCATCCCATGGTCACATGTGAATGTTGGGCCTTTCTAACATGGTTGACGTGTTCATCCCATGGTCAGATGTGAGTGTTGGGTGTGCCTTTCTGACATGGTGGTGGATGTGTTCCTCCCATGGTCATATTTAAGTGTTGGGTAGGCCTTTCTAACTGGGTCAGATATAAGTGCTAAAGAAGATGAATACCTACCCGGAGGCTAGGCCTACAACCAACATGAAAAAGGGTTGGCTCTATAGAACTTCCTGTGATGAGTAGAATTGAGATAGAACCATTTGATCATGATGATCTAGCAGTGATGATGATCTAGTGATGGTACAGATTTGATGATGATCCAATGATGATCTAGATGATCCAGACTTGATGATGGTATACTTGATGATAGTTGACTTGATGATGAACCAGACTTGATGATGATCCAATTATGATGATCCAGTGACGAAATCTTGTGATGATGAAGTGTGTCAAGAGAATTCCTTCCTAGTTAAAAGGGAGTGTTGATGTAATTGTAACTTAGGAATGTATTCACTTGTATGTCTTATGTATTGTAACTCGATGTTCCTATCGGGAGGATCAGTAATGTAATCAAGTCATTCCATACCCTGATGTTCCTATCAAGAGAATCAATAATGTAAACAAGTCATGTAAAGTCATAGAGGGTAACCTTCCTTATTTATCAAGGGTTAAAGTCCCCACAGTTGTGGGGCACTAGGGTTATTAGACACTCCTAGAGAATTCGTCCCTGGTGAGTTAATGTCAAGTTGGAAACTAGTATAAATAGAGAGTGAACCTCTCTATTTATCACATAGCCACTCACACTCAGTCGTGGCGCATAACTAAGAGAAAGAAGAAGTTCGAATGAGAGAGAGAGAGACAACTACTATCAGGAGATCATGTTTGTATCTTTGGGTTTTACTTTTGGTGCTTATTCTATCTTTGAGGAAGTTGTGGGGCTTTCTCCTTTATGGTTTCCCCGAGGAAAATCTTTGTGTCCATTGTCTATTTTGATTGATTGTTGTGCTTGTTGTTCTCTTAAATAATATCCTAAGTTCATATAGCTTAAATGATAAAAATATAGCAAGAATAAATGAATGTTATGGCCATATTATATTATATGAGATGTATCGTATATGGTATGGTGTTCAGGTGAGCCCCATCCACATTGGAGTTTAAATCGTAAGGTTTAAAAAATTTTAAGCATGGTTGATAATGTTTCATAAACCTCATACCCTCTTTCACATTAAAATTATGGAATGCATGGTGGGGACCCTTTATGGGCACTAAAATGATATTATATTAATCACCCATCAAAACTATGTTTTTATAATGTGATTTTATATTATAAATTCTAAAGTGGGTTTTGTTTGTATTAAATGTAAAGTGAGTTTGTAAATATAAAGTGAAATGAGACTTTATGACAACAAAATGAGGTTGAGGCTCTATTCCTTCTTGCTATAGGAAGTTGTGACATCCTTTTATTTCAAGACAAAGAGGATCAAATAAGCACTAATGCAACAAATGTTTTCATCAGATGAATCATTTTCATTTGCAGATGATGCATAGCGTTTAACTGAAGTCAAATTTTCAAGTATTTTGGGTATCCAATATATCAAAACTCCCAAGGAATGGTTAAAAAAACCACTATTGTCATAAAATAGAAAACTACAGTAGCTCTAAATCATCTTCAAATTTTCCTACAAATTAGGAAAATGTCACAAATACCTACACTTTACTTGAATATGCCAAAAGAGAGGGAAACCATTCTGATTGGAGGAGAATAAAAGAGATTCCAATTAAAATTTGGGTATCACTTTTCTCCCAACAGTCTATAAACTGAGATATTTTTCTCATTTGAAAAGAGGTCCATTCATTTTTATGAGTTTGTGAGTTGAAAACAAATGATAGGATCTACAACATTAGTTCATCCTCTTTGTTCTTTGCCTCTTTCTTCATAGTAAAGGATTCAATATATTTTGTTGCGGATAAAAAAGAAAATGGGACTAGGGAAGAGATGAATTAATCCCCCTGTTGCATGCACTACTGTACTAATCAAAATAAATATGATTTGCTTTAAAAATCAAGACCGGTGTGAGGTTTCCACTGGTATTTTGAAATAAAAGTGTCTTATATGATGTTGAATGTACTTTTGAAACACTATGAAATGTATTTATGTATATACTGTGAGCCATATGGATCTGAATTACCCTTTCCTGTATGGATTTTAATGGTTTCTTGAATGCATGTTAATGGAGAGATTTTAATGATTTACCATTGGATATATTTAATGTTTCCATATGGATCTGAATTATCCTATCCTGTATGATTTTCAATGGTTTCTTGAATGCATGTTAATGGAGATATTTTAATTCTTTACTATTGGATATATTTAATGTTTTTATTTCTTCCTTCAAAGAATTTTGTTATGATTAAGGCGTCTAGGTTATTCTTGCATTGATTTTTATGTATTATGGAATATTTGTACCTCCCTCTTAAATTAAACACTCACAATATTTTCACGGCTGATATTCCCCCCCAATCCCCTCATATTTTAGTTGTAAATATAGTCAATATTTTGCAACATATCCTTAAGGTTCCTAGGGTGACATACTACGATTCATACCTTCAATTTTTACAGGTTTCCTTCCTTGGTTAGAGAATTGACTTACTAACCTAAAGTGGCGTAGAGACCATGCTAGCTTCACAACCCTCCTTAGCATTTTTATTTTTACTATAGGCCCTGTTTCTATTAATTCAAGTTATATTTGGTGTGAATAAACAAAGAAATGCCTAATCTAGTTGGGGTACAACCTGAGGGAAAACAAGGAGAATTGGTGTCATTGTTTGGGATAGTTTAAAAGTCTTTGCACATTTTTCATATATATTCAAGGCATGGAATGACAAATATTATGGTGAATTCACTAAGGTAAATAAAGCCATATTCCCACTACTACAAATGTATCTGCTACTTATGGTGAGAAAGTAGCAGCTCTTTAGGAAAATTATCTCACGTAGTGACTCCACATCAAT
Source organism: Pseudotsuga menziesii (assembly GCA_001517045.1). NCBI lineage: Eukaryota > Viridiplantae > Streptophyta > Pinopsida > Pinales > Pinaceae > Pseudotsuga > Pseudotsuga menziesii. The sequence goes on from LPNX011179823.1 coordinate 110,301, forward strand.
TCATCCTTCAAAATGGTGCATGCTAAAGATATTGGAACACATGCCTCTCTACTACACTAATATGATCAATGAGACCATTATATGAGGTTGGGAAACTAATCATATTTTGTGCAGTTTAATAAATCTCATGTTAAAATTGTGTTGTTTCCATGTTGCTAAAAATATCCACATCACATGTCTATTATGGATTAAAATGTTTCAGAATTCATTTGGATAAGGAGTTTTCCCCATCTTTCTGTTGAGCATGATCCATTTTTTAAAAAATACTTGATCCATCACTTACATTTGTTACTGCTATGGCCAACAATAAACCTGACTTTGTCAATTCTTGGATAGACACAATATATTATCCCTTAATATTGACTAAAATACTCAATACTTTGCCTAATGAGTACTTGAAACACATTCCAAAGTTCAGTGGTAATAGACTAATTTCATCGAACACACATATAATCGTGTTCCAATTCTACATTGATGATTTCATAGTTGATCATAATGATGTTTTCATATGTATTTTTTTGCATTCCTTAGGAGATGCTAGATTTGGTTCAGTCACTAGACAACCAAATCTATATCCACTTGGAAACAACTACATGATTCCTTCATGCATAAATGGGAAAGTAGGAAGGATCCTACAAGACCCTTAAAGTATTTTTATTATTTGAAAAGAGACAAAGGTGAAATGTGACTGCATTTAGGGATACATTTCTAAAAAATTATCATGAAATTCCTAAAAATGTAAGGCCTTCACATATAACTACAATGGAATCATTTATTTATTTTTGTGATCTTCATTTATTATCAGTTCTTGAATAAAAATAGTCCCTAGATTTCAACTCCATGTTGATGATGCCTTAGAACTAGAAGATAACATACATATTGTTGAACTATTGGCCTCTTTTTCATCCTCCCAAAGAAAATGAAAGTGAAAAATAATGTAAAGATGGAATGCATGCTTCAGACCTATTCAATTCCTGCTCACATGAGGACCTACCAACATAGTCATAATCCAAAGAAAAGGGAAGGAAAAGATGCGAGTTTCCATGCAATCTACACAATTAGCAGTCAAATGAGTTTTGAGTGTCAAATGAATATATGGACCATTATTCTCAAAATAACAAGCCATTGGATCTTATTGAAATGGGTGTGTCAAGAAATGTTGAAAAGTGTATTCAATAAGATACAAACAATTAAAATGATAATTGGCATCCCATAGGTTATGAAATCAACGATTTTCTTGAGAAACCCTCATTGTTGTAGAAGAATATAGAGAAAAATCTAATGTTTCTCTATAGGATAAGAACCATGAGGATGACATTTTTCAACATGTGGGTTTTGAATATTGTGAGTTTATATGAACATTTGTTTCATTGGAATAATAAGTTTGTTAATGAGAGTAATTTACAACCTTCCCATCCTTGGGCTAAAAATGAGCTTGAAAAGGAAGGATATCTTCTCCATGAACAATTATATTTTTTTAGAAACAATGAAAAAGAGGGGGAAAATGTTATTATGTGAGAATGATAGATTCAAAACAATCATGATTTCATATTGTCCAAAGCATATGGATTTAAAGATTCAAGATGAAAATTCTCAATAAGTTGGAATAAATGAAAAATTGTAACAAATCATTTGGGAGGTGATGATATATATAGACTTAGTATCCAACAGTGAATCCGATTTGTCTTTTTCACATACATACAAGCTTACATACACTAAAAAAGCAATTTGTTATGAGGATACAAATGCAATGTCGATGAAGGAAACTTTCCACAAGGTGAAGCAAAAAAGAAACTGGTGGAAATGGGAAAGCCATGTATACTTGTCCTCTACTTATACTCATTTCCATTATGATTTTGAGATTGTTGGTTGTATATCTAATCTTGTTTATGCTTCAAACAATTTTGGTCCCTCATAGACACATTTTTCAGCCATGGGATATGTACTCCCCCATCCTTTAATAAACCAAACCCAAAGATCATTCATAACCCCATCGCTTCTCTTCATACATGTGTCTCGTTGCATTGTCAAATTGTGTACATGGTTACATTGGAATTGTCATGTCACCTAGTTGGCCGATTTTCCAGATAGATTAGGTAGGTTGTGTTTTAGTTTTCCTAGTTAATATGAATAGTTCATTTTTAGCATTCCTAGTTTTTTCTTTTTATATTCCATCTATTGTACTAAAAAAACGGTTTCGAGAGGAAGCTAATTTGTGACTCCATGCCAAATTTTTAATCCTTGCCGAAATTTTTACTCCATATCCCAATGGATAAAGCAATATTATACTCACCCTAAATATTTTATTCGATTATTGGAACCTTGTAGGGAAGAATTATCCCAAAGAAGGAATTGTTGTTGTCAACAAAAAAGGATCACTTCCCTAAATCCATTTTTAATGTGGGACCCACCTCATGAAAATCTTTACAAATCAACCAAATGATATATTTTATTGAAAGGGATGGACTAAGAAATTTTATGGGGCTCATCAATCATCAATGAGTTGTCAGAATTCAATTCCTACATTCATAAGCAGGAAAAATGGTTTTGGTTTGTGGGTCTCACCTTGTATGCAATTTAGGTACACATCAAAAGAGTAATTCCGATATAGTTAATTCCTAAGAAGTAGTTTTTGAGATAATTGATCATGATGGAGTTCAAAAAATACAATTATGATTTATAGAAGTATAAAAACATAGTGGGGCCCTCTTTAGGAAAAACTAGATATACATGAAGAATGGATCATTTGAAGGAAAGGAAGGTTTAGACATGATTAATTGGGTCATTGAACATCATGGAGCTAACATAACTCAATTTTGATCTCAAGAATTGTAAAATATTGCATGAAAAATTTCCCTCAAAAGTGTGAATCTGTTCTTTCTAATTTTAAAAATTATATGAATTAGGTGTTAAAAAGTGCCATGAAACCACTCATTGGAAATCCCTCTATGACTATTTCACATTTTTTCTAATGACACATCATTTAGACTCTTCCTACAAAAGATACATCAATTATATTATTCTCAGAAACCAAAGAATGCATTTTTTTGTCTCTAGCCAGTTTTTTCATGCAAATCTCTAATGTATATTATGGGTTTAAAAATTCCAAGTTCATTTCACCCAGGGCTCCCAAATCCTTCTCGGTCATTGGATTAAACCCATGCAATCTAGTTCATTCATTAAGTTTTGAAGGGAAGTAGATGTCAATGGCCATGATTTAGTTTTAGGTTTCCAACGTCTTAATCCGCATCATTCATGGGGTGGGAATAATGAGGTATGGGTAATGAAGCATCCACCCTCTAATTGTGGATGATACCTCCATGACAATTAATCCAATGGAATTTGTAAATGAATTATACACCTAGCAATGTTGGATGAATCCTTACCTTCATGCAATCCAACGAACCTAGTAAGAGAAAAGTGTGTGAATGGTGGATTATTGCTCCTTCAAAAATGGCATAATGAATTCCACCATTAACAGGGTGTTGAAACCAAGTTAAGGAGAATGAACCCCATAAATGAAATGGTGGATGTATATCCCATAAGTGAAATCAATGGATTTTATGAGTTGACCCATCCATCATGTGGATAGGTTCTTAAGTGGAGAAAAAATTTAACATCACATCGTCATATTCTTACTATCATGGGGAACATTAAAAAAAAGTAATGTGGAAAGGTTTGTAGTCCAAGAATAAATGAATGGTATGGTCATATTATATCAGATGTAAGGTATATGGTATGGTAAGTAGGTGTTATAGCGGATTTCACCACACTAGGTGAATCACACATTGTATGGCCTTCCCCTATCCCGCTGCAGACTCATTATTCCCTATGGACCATTTATTCTCTTTTGATGTATCATTGACCATCCTTAAAAACATTAGAAAAATGATATACGCATCCTTTTCCCCGATAACTATGTACATACATGGATATTCCCTCTATAGTCGCGTACATTGGGATGTGTGCATAATCCAAAACTGTTGGACCATTCCTTGTCTCGAATCTGACTCATATGACTCCTGGCCTTCCATATGCCTTGAGATCGCACGGATTCGACCTTTCAGTATCACTTTGGAAAGCTATATAAGGAACCATTGAGACATTGAAAGCATAAGAGAGAATTGAGAGTACTTAAACTATAGTCCATTGTTGCCAGAACTATACTTGAGTCTGCATCCCTTTGTCCCTTTGGAGCACTGTTGTGTTCTTCCCAAGCTTTCCTTTGTTAGTGAGCTTTCTATCGGAGTGATGGAGGATTGAGGTGGTGGAGGCCTAAGTGGGGGATTCAGTTTCTCCGGTTCGCAGACGTGCCGTCAGAGGTTGTCACTTGTAATCTCTAATTCATATTAATAGAAATATCTTTTCCTGTCCAGTAATGTGTATTTGAATGAATGTTGCATCCATTGGAATATGTCAAATGCTTATACATTATTGATTATATATGCTAGAATAGATCTAACACCATGAAATATAGTATGCTTGTATTGTTTACTTGTTGTTGAGGACGTGCTATAACAATTCAAGCTAAAGATTGGAAAGCTCAATGGGGATCTACTTCAACCATCCGGAATAAGGTACGAGGTTCGATCCTTTAGTGTTAGATGTTTTTAATTTCTATTGCATATTGGGAAAGATTGATTTCTGGAGTCTAGCTGTCTGTTGTGGTACCCCAAGCCATAGGAATTTCTCTCCATAATAGAATTGGTGACTCTGCTAGGGAGTTCCTAGTAATTGTCCTTTGGGGGTTGATCTTTTGGCATTCAATGTATTTGAAGTGCTCTCTCTCTATTGTTTCTGTGTCGGGTATGGGGGCATGTATGCCTGGTAGAGCCTGATTGGTGTGAATTTAGTCTCAGCCTGTCTGTTTGCCTGGAATTTTTGCATATTGTTCTTCCTGTACGCGGGTTTGTCACTTACAGTCGCGTATACATGCGGTTTCCTCTGGAATTTCCGTGTATACATGCGGGTTCACTGCACACAGTCACGTATACCTTGGTTTTTTACCGTTTTGTGGAAGATTGTGGATTGCTGGGTGAATGCTGTTAGTTGCTGAGTCTCCTTTGGCACTGCCTGAGTCTGTTAAGGCCTCTGTTTTTTACCAGAAACGTTTTTTTTCAGCCTAAATTTTTTCTTTTAGGAAAGTTCTTTTCATGGCATCTTTGATTTTTTGTTTGAGATTAGTGCATTAGAGTCCTTTTGCCTTAGTTCTTTGCTGGAATGCTG
>LPNX011179823.1:115824-127526 GCA_001517045.1 Pseudotsuga menziesii
CCGACAATATAGCCAGGATTGTATTCGTATCGGGGGGTTGCTTTGGGAGTTTCGGACTTTGCTACCCTACCCATACGGTCAATCCCGCCTGCAACTTTCCACCTGAGCATTGATTATATCGAGGTGACCTTAGTGACCTTACCTAAGATATCGAGGGGGTACATGTAGAGGTTATTCTGCATGTGTCCCGGCCAGGTTGGGGTCGGACAGCACAGTCACTATACGCGTTGAAGCTGAGGGCCACAATAATTGGTTTCGAACCTCCGCTTGTGGTGACAAGGGCCTCTCAAGCCTCTCCTAGGCAAGACATACCGGCCACATTCGGGAGCTCACTTATCCAGCCCTTGTTTGCTTGCTTTTGGCTTTATATTTGATAGTGATTACTCTGTGTACGCTAGTTGGCCTAGGGTTGACGTAAATAGAGAGTCTTTGATTTTTTGTTGAGTCATTGTGGAGTCGGGTGCGGTTCCGCGTCGTTCTCATCGGTTAGCAGGACTTCCGCCTTCCACTTCTCCTCCTCCTTTGGGAGAGGGGCCTAGTCGGTCCAGGAAGACTGTGTCACACATTGATTCACACACCATGGAGGATCATTCAGAGATTATTCCTGACCCACCTCCTCCTATTCATATTGACGATGGGAACTTACTCCTACATATGATCCCTCACCTGACCTAGCTGAGATCGGTCCCATTATTTCCCAGATAGGATCTTTACATGATAGACCTACTCATACTAGGCCAGATTCCCCATTGACCCGATACCGGTATGGAATGCCGGAAGATGCCGAGACTCACTTTGACCCTCCTAGCACCAGCTATGGTGGTTATGTTACCACTGGTTTTCCTATGCATGATTTGACATTTCATGTTGAATCCGACTTTGATCCTAACACTATACCTGGGGGCATTCCCATGCCTTACCTTGCGGAGAGGTTTGGGAGTACTAGTCACATTGCACCTTCCATCCCAGCGGTGGAAGCTACATCTTATGTACCTTCTAGGTCTAGAGTTAGTGATCCCATAGCGATACCAGGTTCTAGACGAGTGACGATAGGCACTAGCACATATCTTCTTACAAAGATTCCTTCGTCCTCGCTTTCGAGTTCTTCAAATGTGAATCCTCCACCTTACTCTCGTGGTCCTTCGAGTCGTCATGTAGCTACGAGTCAGATCCGTACTGCGATTACTAGACCAGTTGTGTCTCAAGCCTACATACCACCCGTTGTTTCGGGAGGTTATGTTCATGTTTCTAGAGGTCAAGTTGCTACTTCTTCGACATATATTCCTACTTCTAGAATGTATATTCCTACCTATGGAGTGTCTCATGGGGCATCGCAGCCGATGACCTATGGACCCTACTATGGGGCACAGTATGGACAGGTCTCTCAACCTTATGGAGGTGGGTATTCACAACCTGCTTACTCTCCCAACTATGGATTTGTAGCTCCTACTAGTTAAGGTCCACCTCATTATGCGACTTCCATGCCACCCTATACGGGTCATACAGGAGGAGGTCACTATGGCCAAGGTCATGGTGGTAATCAATCCTATGTGCACCAAGGAGCGGTCCCTAAACCTCATCATGCTAAGCTCCCTTTCCTTGTGACACTCAATTTACCTGAATTATCGAGACTTACGAACGATCTTGTGGCTCATGACCTGGCTTGGCCAACTGTCCCTACCAAGCTTCCTTCGGACATACATAAGTTCGAAGGCAAACCAGGAGAGGATCCGAGTGAACACGTTACGACATTCCACCTATGGTGCTCTTCCAATTCATTGCATTAGGACTCAGTCCGCTTGAGACTATTTCAACGCACCCTTATAGGGCCTGCGGTGAAATGGTACATAGAGTTACCTAGGGGTGCCTTTACTTTGTTCGACGACCTTGCGATGACTTTCCTTAATCACTTCCAGCTACCAGTACGATATGATGTCGGTACTGAACTCTTGTCGACATTTCGGCAAGATAAAGCCACCCATATTTCTGATCATATTCAGGAGTGGCGTAGACGGAAGAGATTAATCAAATCCTTTATACCGTCGGAATTCCTCCTTGAGTGGTTCCTCAAATCGTTATTACCATATATCGTGAAGGACGTCTCCACATCCGGAGTGCAAAATGAGGAACAAGCCATCTTTAGGGCACAGGAACTAGACTTGATCTATGCTCAGTCTGGTTTGTTATATGAGATTATACCTAATGCCCCTCATTCTAGTTTCGATCCCAAGGTCAAACCTGGACCACATGCCGATGGCATTGTGGGTAGTGCAAGTAAGAAACCTGCAGGGTCAGTTGTGAAACAAGTTTCTCAATTGTCAATCAAACAATCTACCTCAGGACAAGCTACGGCTTCGTCTCAGCCTGCCCAAACGGCGAATGTACTTGTTGTGCAATTGTCCGACCAGAAAGGTAACCAGCAACTTGGACGGAATAGAAAAAAGGGTAAAAACAATAATAAGAAGGGTGGGAATAAAAATGAGAATGCCAACAATAATGACAAGAACAATAAAAATGCTGGGGGGGACAAGCAGAATAAGCGTAAGGTTAAGTTTCCTTGCAAGCTTTGTAAGGATGATCACCTCACTTACTTGTGCCCTAGGATGGATGAAGCTTCAAAGTTCATAGCACAGGGCCCAGCTGTGTTAACGAACCCTTTACCACATAACCAAAATATGAACTCGAAGTCCCATGATCAATCTAGTGATGAAGATCCACCTGAAACTAGTGGTCGTGGGTGCATTAATATGGTCCGTGCTGCGAAAGTTGTGACATGTGTGAAAGATTATTCTTCGTCACAACCCAACCCAAGTAAAGAACCTGATCCACCAGGAACCCCTTTGCGTATTGAGAAACCTGCGGACAAACCTGAAGCTGCACCTCACATTCCTAAGGGGGTACTTAAGCGTTCGGGGCATAATCCAAATGCTCGAGCCAACCAGAACTATTCAGTTGTCGAGGACTTGGGTCATACTCCTTATGCGATGTCTGCATTGGAGGTGCTTCAGAGTTGTCTGTCGCAAAGGAAGGCTTTCCTTTCCGCTCTTGGTGTGAATGGTGATGATTCTTCCTCAGTGATCAAGTTTGAAACCGTAGGACATCAGCCTCGCTTGCCCTACTATGTGTCCCTTTTGGTGCATGTAGAATGTCTTAATATGATCATCAAGCATACTGTGATTGACGAGGGCACTGCTACTTCTGTGATGTCTTTGTCTTGTTGGAAGGGTCTTGGTTCTCCTGAGTTGTCAAAGTCTACGACCATGTTAACTTCTTTTGATGGGAGATCGTTTAGGCCACATGGTATCCTTCCTTCTCTTAAAGTCTGTTTGGGGGGGAAGACCGTTGCGATAGAGGTTGAGGTGGTTGATGCGCCCCTTGACTACAATCTCTTACTGGGAAGGAATTGGATGTATAGTATGCAAGTCGTTGCGTCTTCCGTATTTCGCGTTGTATGCTTTCCTCATAATGGGAAGATTGTGATGATTGATCAGATGTCATTCAAGAATCCACCTATTAGTGCATCTTCGGAAGCTTCGGTTCCAAAAGTTGAACATTCCCAGCCGACAACTGGGAGTGTCGGTGTAGGTATGTATCCTTCCCTTATGGGAACCTTTAGTTGTCCTGCACCCGTCCTCATGATAGGAGCTAGTTTCAATGGTGCTTCCACGTCTACGAGATCGATGCCTTTTCGCACAAGTCATATGGGAGATCCTTGGATTCTTCCTTCACCGAGTCCTTCGAGTGATGCCATTGAGATGAATGTGCCGTTGCCTATAGCCATGATTGCCTACCAAGCTAATCTTCAATCTGCTGCAGAGCCTTGTTCTTCTTCTTCATGGACAGAGGAAGAAGACCCCTATGTGCTGCCTGCATGGGCAGTACAGTCTTCTCATGCCCACGATTGCCTTGATACGGTTTTCCCTTCAGATGAAGCAATCATCGAGGCTATGTTAGGAGTTGAGCCACCATGGGAGGAACTCCATCATAGATCATATTTCCTTCCAGAGCTTGACTTGTTGGAGCATGAGGATTACAGGGAGATTCTTAGACAGAAAGTTGGTAGGCCCATGATTCTATTAAGCTCTCCTGGTCAGATGGCTAATGGAAACATGGCAAACATATCATCAACTATGCCTATCAACATTTCTCGCAACCCTGGTACAGTTGAGAATGTGTACATTGGGGCGGATTGTTCCCAAGATGAGATTCGTGAGTATACCGAGCTGTTCAAGGAATTTCGTGATGTTTTTGCTTGGTCTTACAATGAGATTCCAGGGATTGACCCTCGGATTGTCGAACATGAAATTAAAACTTACCCCAACGCGAAGCCTGTTTGACAGTGTTTATGCGCGGTAAATCCTAGGAAGGCACCCACCATAAAGGCAGAGATAGAGAAACTATTGAAAGCTGGTTTCATCCATCCCGTTCCCTTGATGGAGTGGGTTTCAAATCCCATTCCGGTAGATAAGAAGCAAGGAGAGATCCATATATGCACTGATTTCCGTGATTTAAATCGTGCCTGTCCTAAGGATAACTTCCCCACACCGTTTATAGATCATATTTTGGATGAGTGTGTGGGTAGCGAGGTGTTCTCCTTTATGGACGGTTTTTCCGGATATAATCAGATTCAAATTAAACCTGAGGACCAACATAAGACCGCATTTATTTATCCTTGGGGAACATTTGCGTATCGGAAAATGCCTTTCAGCCTTAAAAATGCCGGAGCTACTTTTCAGCGGGCGATGACCTTGATTTTCCATGATCTCAAGTCCATTATCGAAGTATTTTTGGATGACCTCGCTGCTCATTCTCATATGAGGATACGTCATTCTTATCACTTGAGATTGGTGTTTGAAAGATGCCAGCACTATGCTGTTAGATTAAACCCTCATAAGTGCATCTTTTGTGTGAAATCAGGTCGTTTATTAGGATTTATCGTTTCGAAAGAGGGTATAAGAGTCGACCCCTTGAAAGTGGAGGCAATACTTCAATTATCTCCCCCGCGAAATATTCGTCATCTTCAATGTTTGCAAGGAATGGCAAACTTCCTACGAAGATTTGTTGTCAATTTCGCCAATTTGACTAGAGGTTTCATGCGTCTCCTGAAGAAGGATACTCCCTTTGAATGGGATGAGCGAGCCCAAGAGTCTTTCGATGCCCTTAAGAGAGCCCTAGCATCGGCCCCGGTGATTAGTCCTCCGGATTATAGCCGTGATTTCCTATTATATGTGGCCGCGTCTTTGGAGACGATTGGGATAGTTTTGGTTCAAGAGGATGAGGAGCTCCAAGAGCATGTCATATACTATCTGAGCCGAAACCTTATTGACGCAGAGATTCGGTATTCTCATGTAGAGAAGCTTGCCTTGGCCACTGTACATGCAGTGCAACGTTTGAGACATTATATTCTCCTTCGCCAAACTTTGGTGGTTTCCCATGTCAATCCATTTCAGTTCATCCTCACACATAGGATGATTGGGGGAAAATATAATAAATGGATTGTCATTCTACAAGAGTTTGATCTCGAGTTTGTTTCGGCAAAATCGAAGAAATCGTTAATATTTGCAGAGCTCATATCAGATTTTCCGAGCGAGGCTGAGGAGTCGGTATGTGAAGATACGTTCATTGATGAACAAATTTTCTTGATCTCAACAAATGACCCATGGTACGGTGATATCATAGTATATTTGCAAATGCAGAGGACCCCTACTCACCTCTCGCGAGATGAGCGACGTCGATTACGTCACATTTCCAAGAACTACCTCATAGTGGACAATACTTTGTACCATCGTGGAGTAGATTCCCTTTTACGACGTTGTTTAACTCACGATGAGGCTGAGGTAGTGCTTAATGATTGCCACGGAGGGGCGTGTGGTGGTCATTTATCTGGGCTTGCTACAACCCAAAATATTTTGAGAGAAAGATATTTCTGGCCGTCGATCTTCAAGGATTGTATTGAAGCGGTCAAGAGGTGCCACCCTTGCCAGGTGTTTGCACGTAACATGCACTCGAATCCTGCCCCGTTGCACCCTATTATCACCGCCGGTCCCTTCACCAAGTGGGGGCTAGATTTTATGGATTGCAACCCAGCTTCGGCTAGGGGGCACCATCATATCATTGTGGCTGTTGATTACTTCATGAAATGGGCTAAGGCAATGCCTACAGTAAAATCCGACGACGAGACAGCCGCTCACTTCGTATTCAACCAAATCATCTCTAGGTTCGGGATTCCGAGAGAGCTTGTCACTGACCATGGCTCACACTTTCAGAATCGTATGATGGAAGAGTTGGCCTCCAAGTTAGGATATAAGCAAGAGCACTCCTCTTCTTACTATCCTTAAGCGAATGGACAGGTTGAAGCTGTGAATAAATCACTTAAGTCCATTCTCCAACAAACCATCACACAAAGCAAGACGAATTGGCATATTATGTTGTATCCTGCTTTGTGGGCGTACTGAACCACGGTAAAGACTGCCACTAGTTTTTCTCCATATCAGCTTGTTCATGGAGTGGAGTCAATATTGCCAGTTGAATGCAAGATTCCTTCGTTGAAGTTAGCCATAGAACTCTTACTAGATACTTTGCCTTTGGAGGAGCATTTGGTTCACCTTAAGCAACTTGATGAGCAGCGTAGAGATGCCTTGGTGACTCTAGAGGTTAATAAGCATCGCGTGAAGGCCCAATACGATAATTCTGTCCGTCCGAGAGTGCTTAGTGAGGGAGACTTGGTCCTTTTGTGGGATCAATCGAAAGAACCCTTGGGGGCAGGGAAGTTCAATCCTATGTGGCGTGGTCCTTACGTGGTCAAGCGAGTATTAGAGAAGGGTGCCTACAAGTTAATGGATTATGAAGGGACAGCCTTGGAAGAGCCTAGAAATGGGCTCTATCTTAAAAAATACTATGCATAATCTTTAGCTAAGGTTGTTTGTTGTATATTGTTGTACAACTTTTTTGCATAGTTAGGTCTTGTTTATCGTGATCGGGTTTCTGATTAGTTTCCATTTCTTGTGGCAGATGTCAATGGAATCTTCCACCTTCATAGGATTCACGGATGGTGCAAGCCATCACACTCAACACTCAGCCTCAGTTGCTTGGGTGATTTTTACTCCTATGGGTCATGTATTGTCTTCAGGAGGTGTATGTCTACGGCCATCTTCCAACAATGTTGCTGAATATAGTGCCGTTATTGAGCTTCTACAGGATGCCATTTCGCATGGTGTTCTCTCTCTTGAGGTACGTCTTGATTCAGAGTTAGTAGTGTCACAGCTAAATGGTTTGTACCATGTTAGAGATCCGACGTTATTGAGGAGATTCTTACGTGTGAGATTGCTAGAACGGCAATTTGAGAACATAACATATATACACATTCCAAGAAATTTTAATCAAATTGTTGACTCATATGCTAACTATGTGTTAGATTGGCATTTGTTTCATTCATCATAAATTAATCATAAACACAATGTTTACACATGTAAATAAATAAACCGATCATCATAAAAAAAAAATTATATATACATCAAAATGTGGTAATACATAGTGTCATAATACAAAATTGGGGCTTTGAAAGCCACCATCATATACACGATAGTACAAAATAGATACACTCCCAGGTGTCTACTCCTGTGGAGGTGGATGAGGGTTGTGATCATGATATGTCACTACGGCTCTAGCTAGCCGCCGGAATAAACACACCCATGCGCGTGGTACACCAACCACCTGTCTCTGCATAGCCTCAGGCAAGTCCTAGACTTGCGCCATGGGAATCCTGTGAGTCAGTCGCACAAAGTTGGTATGGATGATTTGGAGCATTCGCTCCACATCCACACCGGTGATATCGTCTCCTCTTCCCCTCCGTCTATGACGTGGGAATCCCTCTGGTCGCTGTGGTCCCACATCTGCACGTCAATGGTAGATGTCACTATGTATTCTCACCCAAAAACATGTCTTTTTTATTCCATTAATCAAGAAAACACAAAAAAATTAAATACTTCAAAATTTTTTAAAAGAGTAAGGGTCAAGATTCGTCACCTATGTCTCCATATGCTGACCCTGGTGGTAATGGCATGTTTGGGTCTCCCCGGAAGTCTATCCTTGCATAAGGGTAGTCCTCTATGGAAATAATCTGTCGTCGCCACCAAGGAAAAAATTCTGCTGGATAAGGGTTGGCCACCCTACCACCCCCCAGTCTATGCATCACGTCTTCCCAACGTCATTGGGATGGATCTCAAACCCTGTGAAGAGGAACATCCACTCTAGGGCTCAATCCTGGAACCCGCTCGAAGAAGAAAGTGCTCAAGATACTACTGAACCCGAAGTTTCGTATCCTACCTACCTTGCACTCACTGAGCTATTGTTTCATGTTGCTCAACAGTTATGTGCTCCATTCATAGATGGTCGATGTCATGCACTCCATCGCATAGAACATCAATGGCCGAGAGGCCTGATGGAGTGATGCTAAGCCTGCTATCGTGCCTAGCATCAGTAAGATGGCCTTTAGGCCCAGTACATGTATAGCGTTGGTGGGACTTGGCTCCCCACCTTCTCTGTCTCTGGATAGCAGTATACTGCGATGTACTCATCTATAGTCAGCCCATGACCTGGCCCTCCGTGGGCACGAAGGTTCACCGTCTCACCCCATCGTGATAGACCTATGACAAAATAGATATCCTCCACCTCAATGGTGAGGGACATGCTGTCTAGCCGGAAGGACTCTGAGTCCGGATCCCAATAGTATACAATCATCTGTAGTAGTCCTGGTTTGGCCCTCAAGCCTCCTAGGCACCAAAAATTGTAGAGTCCACATCTTCTTAGAGCCTCTTGAGCCATTCTGTCAACTCTTACTGCCTCCTCTACATCACCATGCTCGCGTTCTCGCCACTCTAGCACCATCCTGCATGAGAAGTTGACCAAAATGTCCATTAGATTCATAAAAATCTTAGTGCGCGGCGTCATACGCGGCTGTTTTCAAAACAGCCGCGTATGTACGCGGTTTCAGGCCCCTTTTCCGCGTATAGACAGACCTATACGCGGGGAAAACCTCGATATCCGCGTGGGCCGTGGTGCTCATGTAATTTTGGCCATTAAAAATTCATTTGACCATGAAAAATTATAAAATTTGTATTGAAATGCAAGCTGAGAACATGAGTAAGTACCTGGAAGAATCGGTTGTGAATTCCGCTGACTGGATCTCCTGGAATTTGCAGTTGAATATCAGAGCTCCAATGGGTAAAACTTTCAAATGATTTATATTTTTTACTATTTATAGAAAAAATTTCAAATATTTGAAAATTTTTACCCCCTTTCCTATAGTTTTGACCGTTTCTAACCTTTTTGGACCGTTTCTAACCTAATTTGTGATGTAGAAGACTGTTTTCAGCGATGTTTCAGCCTTTGGATTGACCCATTCGTACTGATCTCAGGTATAACATCTATACTGGCATATAGGTTAGGTTCACCACCGTTTGCATTTTGCATGACCTTATGACCATGTCACTATATCCTTAGGTACAAACCCACTCTATTATGTCACGGAACCTTCTTGCTGCTATAGAAGTGGCATGATGTGAGTGGTAGAGACTCACCTTACATGGGTACCCTAGTTAGCGCCTTATTTGCATTTGGTGCCCATGCCGATGTTTCCCCCTTTAGGGTGTGGGAGTCTATTGTATAGTATTGCCATGACATTTAGCAAGAGCCTCATACTCCTCTTGATCTTATGCTGGCCTGTATCCCCCCGGACTCCCCTTATATCGAGTTGTGAATGCATTATCATGAGCTTTTCCTGTCTTATTGAGCTTTACGCCGGCTCCCCTGACATTGCGTTTCAGCCATATAGCCCGAGCTTGTCTCATGTCTAGCCATGCAGAGCCTTTATTTATATCTTTTGCAGCTTGATTCCCTTTTTTAGCGGGAGGGGATTTTCCCCCGAGTGTCGATATCTTACACATGTATCCTTGGATTGAGCATAGGTATGTTCCATTGCTTGGAACTAGTTTGTTTTCCTTTATGACACTCGTATCCTCCTATTTTGTAACTATAAAGCTAGTTTATTCTTTTTTCAAGCTTTTCAAATAACTAAAAAATACCAAAAAAATCAAAAAACCAAAAAGCCGGACAAGAAAAGATATTATCTTTGGCAGCTGTCGAGTCGTGTCGCCTTCGAACAGAGCACTGTATATCACATCCATTGGTTGGGTTAGTTTGACTTTAGGAGCTGTACTCGTTATCTGAGTTTTATCTCCACCGACTGGTTAAGCTTCCAGTCCCTATGGAGCCTCTATTGATGCCTCCTGCTTCATAGAGATGTCCCAGTTTGTATATTGAGTCTATGCTGCCTTCATTCAGTCACCATACGCCGTTATGCTCTTGTTCGAAGGAAGTTGAAACCTGAGTCGGCCATTCCTCAGTTATCTTGACTTTGCATGTTGGCCATTCCCGGTACAGTTACTGGTTCGTGCATCGTATGATCGAGTTATTCCATATTATACAACCTTGCTGAGTACCTCGTGTTGGATGATGGGGGATGCCTTAATGCCCTCCTTCCAGCAGATTTCATCCCATCGACTTCAGATCATTTATTCTGGGATTTGAGTCTAGAGTCATTTTGAGTGCCTTGAGACTTGCAGTCATCAGTGGCAGGTTCTCTCGCCATCGACAGTTTTGGGAATACATCAATGTCCCCTGATCGATGGATTCTCTCAAGTGTTCGACCTCAACACATTTATTCACACTTGTTAGTTTGCACTCTAGTACCTTGATTCCCATTTTCATTATTGGTGGGTGATCTCGCATCTGTTAACGGTATACATCAATGACTGGTAATCAGATGATGGACTACTATGTTCGACCTCGACACCTCTATTCGCATAGTAGAACATGTACTTATAGCAATTAGTGTAGAAGACCTTCCAGATTGGTGGCATCCACTATATGCTACCTCCTTGATCGTGCCAGTATTCATGAGATTTCAGCTCTCGTGACTTGTTCCAGTATATGTCAGATATTTCTAGCCACTATGGAGATCTTGATCTATTATATATCTTCAGCCTATGTGGAGATCATTGTACTTTTTATATCTTCATCATGGAGATTCTGATCTATGTATATTGTATGTGGCGATGATCACATATGTTCTATCATGTTTCATGCCTATTCATGGCCATTGTACTCTTATGTATCCGGGACTGCTATATGTATGTGCAGTTGTATGCAGAGTTGTATTATTGTATTATGCTGATTGGGTGGCTGGTCTTCCATTTGGGTACCTTCATCACTTCACTTCTGGGATGGACTTATAATGTATTTCGGCCATCGTATAACCCCTTTGATCTCATACATTAGGGGGCATCTATTATAGCGGATTTCACCACACTAGGTGAATCACACATTGTATGGCCTTCCCCTATCCCGCTGCAGAATCATTATTCCCTATGGACCATTTATTGTCTTTTGATGTATCATTGACCATCCCTAAAAACATTAGAAAAATGATATACGCGTCCTTTTCCCCGATAACCGTGTACATACGCCGATATTCCCTCTATAGTCACGTACATCGGGATGTGTGCATAATCCAAAACTATTGGACCGTTCCTTGTCTTGAATTTGACTCATATGACTCCTGGCCTTCCATATGCCTTGAGATCGCATGGATTCGACCTTTCAGTATCACTTTGGAAAGCTATATAAGGAACCATTGAGACATT
>LPNX011179823.1:127786-193038 GCA_001517045.1 Pseudotsuga menziesii
TACCCCAATCCATAGGAATTTCTCTCCGTAACAGTAGGCCCTATCCATATGGGAGTTTTTTTTTAGGACAATATATTCTAGCGCTGACTTCCATGTAAGATGGTCACTGAGATTGGATCTAGGGTGGGTATGACCCATACAGCCACCCAAACCACCCGCACTATATGGGTTCCCCAATCCATGTGGGATGTTGGATTGCTTCTACATTGAACCAGGTCCAGATCCCTTGTTCATCAACAAAGCCCAAGATAATGGTCGAACAAAGAATAACCATGTTGGAAACACCTATGATGCACATGAGATCTCACCCGATATATCTATGGGGATCGCCAGAACCAGGTTTCTGCAATAGTGTCAGAGGATTTTCTTATCACAGCACCATCAAGTCACCCGACTAAAATGAGGAAATAGACTTATGTCTTCATACATATACAATCAAAGAATATAACACATTCATATAATGAAATTCATCACAGCATATAGTTTATATTATTAAACATGCAATAATATACCCATTATATCATTAACATGCTCGACACGTTTATCATATTCTTTCATGTTAGATATTAATCCAACCATAGACATAGTTATCAGAGACACACAGACACATAGGTTAATGTGGAAACCCAGCTAGGAAAAACCATAAAGGAACTAATCATCTTGCATGAGTAATAATTGAATCCCTTTGGTATGTGCACACATCCTATAAAATTGTCTTTAGATATTCTTTACAATCAATAAATCTTTTCCCCTCTCATGCTCTATGGTTTTTGGTCTCTATCTATTTTCTTGATTTTCTTCTTCTTCTTCTTCGTATATGTGTTATATCTTTTCTTCTTTATTATATTATCATTAGATAAAATTTGAACTTAAAATGGGCCTTCCAAAAATAATACAAATTCCATGTCATCATGTATTAGTGAATCAAAATTCTTTAAAATTCAAAAAGGGAGCACCTCTCAAACAATTTTTTAATATAAATTTGGGGATTGGTATCATAAAAAAAAACTACTTTTTTGTTCATATTTTCGACATATCTCCCTATGTTTTTACTCAAATTTTAATCGGGAGAGCTCGTTGGATGCGGAATTAAATTTCGCATCCAACAAGTACCAAATCGACATACTTTTAATGGGACCTGCTACCTCAAAAACAAGAAATACTTGAAAAAACGTGATGATGACATAGAAATACCTGAAAAATGTGATGATGATGTCATCATCATGTTTTTTCAGGTATTTATTATTTTTGGGGTAGATGGGTCCATCAAAATTATGCCAAGTGGGTACTTGTTGGATTCAGAATTTAATTCCACATCCATCAAGCTCTCCCAAACGAAATTTGAATAAAAACACAAGGAGATATGTCGAAAATACAAACAAAAAAGTAGTATTTTCTTTTCTTCCTCCAAAGTTAACAAATATTATTTTATTATTTTAACTCTTATTTTATTAATTTTCCTTAGGAGGCCCATTTTGAGATGAAATTTCCTCTAATGGTTATTATCTTGTTATGTCATCTGCACAAAGCTTGGATTGACTTTGTAGGATTTTACAATTGTTGCTTTACTTGTTGACCAATTCTCAACTATTAGTTGACATGTTGTATTATTAATTTAATCAATCCCATTACATCTAAAAATAGGCACTATCATCCCAATTTACAATCATGCTTTATTTCTTAAAAGTAGGATATTAGTCTAATTAATTATTTACCAAAAATAGGTCGAACTTCTTATCTCATCTTGCCTTCTTCCTCCTTTTTCACAGCTTCTTCTGTCGCGGTATTTTTACTTTTCTTATGACCAAAATATTCATCTTTTTTAGCAATATTTTGGTTATCTTTTCTCATATTTTCCTAGGGACAATAGGCCCCCAACAATCACCTGTTGTTAGTGGAGTATTCTACAACTGAATCTATATTATACTCTCCTATTTATGTGGGGTTGGTGAATCTTAATCGACATAAAACAAACAATTATCACAATAATCCTAATATATTAAGCCTTCTTTCATGGATTTTGAGAAGGGGAGAAAGGGAGGAGAACACCTCTTGTAGACTTGAAGTTTGATGGAGTTCCTTGATAGAAGTACTTGTAGCTCCTTGAATATCCTTCACACCTGCAAATCTCACCACAAAATCCTTCCTACTATCCTACAAAGTATCTTTAAGAAATATAGGTTAGATCTACTTTCATACCAATTCTAACTCAACATAAAACTTGAAAGGAAAACATTGAACGAGAATTGGGAAGAAAATTGAATTGATTCATAATAGATGGACATTAAGAAAATATTACAATCGTTGAAGTTGTCTCCCTTCTCCATATCCTAGAACTACTCCTCTACCATCCATGCATTTGATGCCTAAAAACCTATGTAGTAGAATAGCCATTTCCTGCCCTCAATTCCTCCAACATGCCTTTACTCTCAATTTTTGTCTCTTCCAATTCACCTCATATGTCTTTCTTATATAGCATTAGGATTGGTCTACCCAATCATTAACCATGAATGTGGGATTAAACGTTTTTATGGTTTTTTATTATTTTATTCAAAAAACCCACTTTACCTAGTTTTTTAGGAAGCAAACTTGATTTTCAATATTTCTAGGACAATTAATACACATGTTAGGTATTTTTTCCACTGTATGAGTTATAGGATCTGAGTTTTGGCCCTTAATTGGTCATGGAATTAGCATCTTTAGATAAACCTTTTCCTTCAAACATTTTTTCCTTTTGTGGAAGAAGTGGCCAAATGAGAGATTGAGGGTTTCAATTGTTTCAAAATTTTGATCTTCATGTTGCGGGTGAAATAGAAATATGTTTTCAGACCAACACTCTCAAGGTTGTTAATTTTATTATTAATAGATGCCCCCTAATGTGTGAGTTATGAAGCTATGCAAAGGGACACAATACATTGATAGTTTGTTTTATTCTAATACTCTTCATACTGATACTCTTTAATCACAAACATAGGATGGTAAAGGACTAGGATCTTGAGTGCAATAGTTGAAAAGCACCTGCAAATCAAACAAGGAAATAACCCAAATATTCAATATCTTTCTGAGGCGGGTATACCCATGCTCAATAGTAAATGGGAATGGCCACGAACAATACACAGTGGATCCATGTCAAAAGAAAAAATGTACACAGACACATTTTTATGAGTGAAAAATATCAAGGTTTTTATGGTACTCTGACATCACAGTCTAATCTTGCGCAACTCAAGCAATGCATCGATGAGTGATACAACTATCTCCACCAAGGTCTTCAAAAAAACCAACAATATTATGATTTTATATCATGCCAATAAATGAGCTGATGTCAAGCATAATTAAACACCATCTAATTACCGGTCATCGATTTATACTATTAGCAGATGTGAGGATTCCCACTAATAATGGGATGGAATCCAAGGTACTCGAGTACAAACTAATAAGTGTGAATAGGAATTTTGAAGATGAACACTTGTAGAATCAAACAATAAAGGGTCATTGATGTATACCCAATATCATTTGCGAGGAAACCTACCACTAATGACAGTAAGATCCAAGGTACTCACTGAGGTTCCTAGATCCATTTCCTAGATGACGATTTGATGTTGACAAGAATGGATCTATCAGAAGGAGGGAATTAATGCATCCCACATAAACTGACAAGAAACTAATTTCAATAGGCTGATATAATTTGGTGGAGATGTCAAATCCAACAATGCATACTGACACAATGAAGGAGGACATGATTGGTCATAAATATTTTAGGAATGGTCGACATTGGTTTGAATTCCCTTGAACACATAACACGATGCATAGTGACACTTGGAAACATAAGACTCGAGTAACCAACCACTATAAAATTTTCCAATTCCAGATGAATTAATGAAATCTACATAGATGACATGAAGGATAACCCATAGGTAGATATCTGTTCAAATTACTGGTACAACCTCCTAAGGAATATCTAAATGGTGTACTTATAACAAATGCAGGGATATGTGTCGTGTTCAAGGGAAACAAGGACTATCTGTTTCCATTTTCTTCATGATGAATTACGAATAGATTCAGTAATTTTCCTCTTTGTATTTTTTTTGTTTTTTAATTTTTAGTACATTTTTCATTTATTAGACCAAAAACAAAATAAATAATGTTATAGTACATGGGAGGGAACGGGTGTTTAATTGGAATTCTCTATTTTTCAAGAGTACAGTTCAGTCCAAGGAAAAGATACATATAAAAAACAAGGATTGATCTAGTTGTGTACTCTTATGGATGTTCCCTCTATGGGTTGGCTATCTGAAGCAAGATTATGTGTTGACAGACAATGAAATCTAACTAAGTAAATGTGGTTATCCAATTTTGTATAATGGCCAAGTAGGAAAGGGGCAATGTCGTTTACTTCATGCCAATTCATGTGACAACACAAAAAGCATAAATAACCTTGAATCATGGTCTATCTTCAACTACTTGAATCAAATAGTTATCACATGTATAGGTCAACTTAAACAGAAGAAATGGTTTATAGGAATCTTGAGAAAAAAGTGACTGCTAAGGTAGATACACAACATAAGAAATAAGCACTTAAGCAGTAAGCAAAAATGTTCATGCATATATTTTAACACATGCTTACATAAACTGACATGAAATAGGAACCCATCAAGAAACGATTTGAACTATATGAAAGAGAAATATGTGGTCTCAAACTCCAAGTCATGATGGGAATAATTGGGCTCCGAGTCCTATGAGAATAACTTAGCATGGGAACCAAAATGGAAATGGGGTGTTGACTAGGGTGTCCAATTTTTAGTAGGCTCTTTTGTCGGAATGGTGGAAAATATAGATATAATGGGCTGACCTACCAATTTTCAACAGGTTTAACCTTATGGAAATTTTGGGTTGAAAAAGATTCAAATGCATCTTCATAGAGGGATAACATAAACCTATATGCATGCTTCCAAATATACCTGATAAGATCAAGGAACATACAAAGGATGCTCCTATACTTGGGTGGATTTAAACCAATTATGCTCCCAATGGCCCCACATAAGATGTCCATAGATGGTTGTAACCAAATTTCTATGACTTCAAGGATAGTTTCACCCGATGATAAAATTCCATCCCAAAAATAAAGTGAGTTGGGAGATCTCACAGTAAAAATGGGCCAAGTAAGTGGATCATATTCCTCCATCAAGGGAATATTTTTCCCCAAATCTATCAAAGCCATTTGAATAGATTGGTATAACACTTCTATAGCAGATAAGGGTTGCGAGATAATATATTTTCTCATGAGGAAATCATTTTTTATAGATCCTACCCTAATGTCTTGAACTTCCTTTAGAGAATCCCTAATGAAAGGAACATTCAATTGGACATCAGTTTCAAGGATGCAATAATCAAATTCGTCAATGATGACAATATTCCCCATTGAAGGAACTCAATCACTCGTGAATCTAAAGACTCTATAGCCCTAATCGCATGTATCCAACTGTGTACTAATAGAAAAATGTAATCTATAGGTGCATATACTACCTAAACATCCACTGTGACTATTTTTCCACCCCATTCAATACGGAAGGATACAATGATTCTGTGAGGAGAGAACGAATGTCCATCAAATTTTTTTAGCATCCCATGGTATTGAAATAAGGCTAGTGATCCTAATGCTTGCCAAAATTTAAATGATATGACACAATTTGAGGCCCTTCATTAACTATGGTTTGAAACATGTTCTTTCCATGAGACGTTACTTTTATCTGAAAAGCAACTTCAGAAGGAATCCTACAAGTTGATTGTTCTAAGTCTAATGTAATTGAAGTCACATTGGATGGACCAAAAACTATAGTTGAATATAATAGTCCCTTTCTTTGTGCACAACAATATTGAAATACCTCCATGGCATACACGGCACATGGTGCTTGAGCTATGTTTTCAAAAACAATTTCATTATGAGAAGCTCGTGTGTTAGGATTATGCATTGTTCTACATAGAACACATTTTGGGGGCTATAGTACTATTTATATTCTTGGTTTATCAATGTGAAGAGAACCACTTGGTTGTGATTCTTATTGATCCAATGTACTAGCAGGGACATCATAAGAATGAGATCTCATTTGAATGCTCACCTCATGGCCACACATGAAGACATTGGCATTCAAATCATTTCCCTCTAGCGGGGAATTTGACTGGTTTCCCCCTGGAAAAGGTAGCATCAATATAGAAACCATTTTAGAACCCATCATACCATTGGAATGAGGTCCATGTGGTGGCCTTGATGGATCAAACATAGGTATTGCAGGCTAGTTCCAAAAAAAATGGTTGCTTTCTAGAAACTCACCACTCCATTATAGAATGGGATTCATGGGTGGATTTCCCCCTTATGATGTTAGAATCCAAGGATATTGGATATTTCCTAGAATGTGACCATGCCATTGATGAATGGGTGGATTTCCCCCTTGCGAGATTAAAATCCACTGATATTGGTTATTTCCTACAACCTGGCCACACCATTGGGGTGATCCTTGGATTTGATTATCATCCAACGGTGGGTTTCCCCCTTGCGAAGAATTTCCCCAAGAATATTGGGTATTTATCGAAACATGATTAACGGGTAGATTGTCTCCTAATGGAATTAATTCCCAAGAAGATTGGTTACTTCCTAAAACCTGACCACTGGGTGGATTTTCTCCTGATGGAGTTGCGTCCCAAGAAGATTGGTTGTTTCCTATCACCCGACCATTCCATTAATTGTGTCCTTGGTTTTTATTGAAACTACAAGGTATGTTTCCTCCTTGCGGAGGTTGTATCAAGAAATATTGATTAATTCCTAGAACTTGACCACTCCATTATGAGATGGGGTTGATAGGTGGATTTCCCCTAGGAATTGTGTTAAGATAAATCAGAGGATGACCCTCTGGGGAACTTACTCCTATCGATCAAGGATAATTCCAATTGGCATTTGTGTTCCAGGATGCATTATTTTATCCAAGAATATTAACATTCCATGGTAAAGGGTTGACCCCGGAAGTAGAACCTAGACAACTATTGTGTGTACCAAGAGGATTTTGATAACCTCTTGCAACCATTTGAGGTTGCATTGATGTGGTCCCTTGAAATCCTAATGAAACCAAAGGGTCAAGTGTAATGTTTTTCATATTATTACAACTTTCAAAAGGACTAACTAGTGAATCATTTTCTGTAAGTATGATTGATTTTAAAGGATGTGCTAAGGGTGAATTTATGTGAGAAAATGTGTGATATTCTATTTTTTTCAATTTCAACTAAAGTAAGTTCATCAATTATATTTATGTTTCATCCTATTAGAATAATCAACCCATATTTAGCTACCTTAGACATTAATTAATCTATTTTTGTCTTATTTTCCTTGTTTCCATATTCCACCTTATGCAAGTTGTCCTCCACATGTCCAAAGTGGTCAAACTTGCTAAAACTGAGTCATGGAGCACTTGGGAAACCTCTTCAAATCAATTATTCTTTATTCCTAGCCTTCCTAGCACATGTCTACTTTTTCTGCTTTATTGCCTGCTTTTGTTGAGTTTTAAGGCAATTGGGAAAGTTTGACTAGGTGAAGTTAACTTGTTTTTTGTCCTCATCATCCTCCACTCTTTTCTCCTAATAAAAGCATGTATGAGTTTTCCTTCCATCACCTATTATCTTTCCTAATTGATTTTTCCAATTCATGCACTCCTAGATAGATTTGGAAGCTGCTTTACACACCTATGGGGGATTTGCTTAGATTTAGTAAGCTTGCTTTTGACCAATTCGAATGGCATCCCAATGCATTAAAATATCTCATGTAATTATTTATTGTTGCAGCCTATGACTTCATAGGGTTGGCTATTGTACACTTATTCAATACAGATTAGTGTTCTGCTCCATATTCAGTCTCCTTTATGTGTAATTTGCATGTGTAATTAGCAATTTTTGTGACTGTAATTGTTCTAAAACCTGGGTTCAATTTCCACATGGTATCAGAGCCTTTTTAGATTGATTTATCTCCTTCCAATTTTTTATTGGGGGTTCAACATCATTGACTGGGAGCATTCTGGTGACTGAAGGGACAATTTCTGAGTTATGGATCAATCTCAGAAGATCATCTTGACTCCATTTAACTTATTTGAATGGAAATAAGAGATGGAGATACTATTGAGATAGAAAATCCTCTATAGAGTGACTATGGAAATAGAAGCAGAGCCCAGTGCAGCTGCAGAGAAAATTAAATGGCACAACAGGAGGGATGAGGCCTATGGTCTCCTATGTCTGAGCATATCCAGAGACCTCCTTTTCCATCTTGATGGATTAAAATTACCAAATGAAGTATGGGAGAATATTGTTGATCTTTTTGGTAAGACTGATGAGATGAGGGGACATCAAATTGAATATGAATTGATCTCCTTGAGTCCCAACAACTTCGAATCCTTGCAACTCTACTTTTCCAAGTTCAAAGCCCTTGTTTTGCAGCTAAAACAATGTGGAATTGAAAAGGAGTAGCAACTAGTTTTTTCCATGCTCTCAAAGCTTGGCCCTGACTATGCAGTGTTTTTCTTGACCTTCCATGCCACAAAGTTGACAGCTCGAGCCTAGAAAATGCCTAGCCTTGCAAACTTCATGGAATCTCTCACACAAGAACAAGATAAATTGGTGATGATGGGCACCATCAAACCTTCCAAAGAACAAGCTCTGGTTGCTGGAGATTCGAGGGTGGATTCAAAAGGAAAGAAGAAATATAAGAAGCCACCTAAAGAAAATATAGACAAGAACAAGTCTCCAGAGGAGCCCCAAGGTTCCAAGAAGAACCCCCAGAAGAATAAGAACAAAGAAGAAATGAGCAAGTGCGCATACTGCAGTAAGGGAAATCATCCTGAAATCCCCTGCATGAAGAAGCAAATTGACTTGCTGACCCAACTCCTAGAGAAGAATGACATCTCCCTTCCTGATAGCTCAAAGAAGAGGGAAGGAGAATCAAATTCAGAAGACGGAGAAAGAGTTCATGCATTGGTTGCTGGTGCATCAAGCTCACCTAGTTTCATCATTGATTCTGGAGCTTCAGAACATATGGTTTCTACCAAGGAGGCATTCACCTCACTTGACATGTCGAAAGGTCCACCAATAGTACTAGGAGATGACTCTCTTAGTGAAATTTTGGGCAAAGGGAGGATTGATCTTGACCATGGTAAGTTCAGCAATGTATTGTATGTTCCAGGTCTTGCCTCTAACCTCTTATCAGTGTATCAGATGACCCACACAGGGTCTCCAAAGAAGGTCATAGTCTCCCTTGATGAAGTTGAGATCATAGAGATCTCAAGTGGTAAAGTCATTGCAAAAGGAGTTGCAAATCACACTTCGAAGGTATGCATGTTCTCACACTTCCTACCCTACTCAAACCCCTCTACTCTTCTGATTCATGCTAATGAGGAAATCAAGCTTTGGAATGAAATATTTGGCCATCTTAACTATAAGTATATTTCTGATCTTAGTGAAAAATAAATGGTCATAGGGTTACCCAAGATTAAGTTTTCCAAAGGAGTCTGTCAAGGTTGCATCTTAGGAAAACACCCAGAGCATAAATTTGAGAAAGCTAGTCATGAGAGAACCCCTGCACCTCTTGAGTTGATCCACAGTGATGTTTCTAGACCATTTCCTCATATTTCAATGATTCAGGACAAATATGCATTAACATTCATAGATGACTTTTTCAGGTACTCCTAGGTTTACTTCATGAAACACAAGTCTGAAGTTTTTGGCCTCTTCAAAGTCTTTAAGGCTTTTGTTGAAAACCAGTTTGGGAGAAAACTCAAGGCCCTTAGATCTGACAATGGTGGCGAGTATATCAAGTCTAATTTTATTCAATATTGTGTAGATGCATGTATTCAGATGCAACATTCTATCCCTTACACACCACAACAAAATGTTGTTGCTGAGAGGAAGAACAGATCACTGAAAGAGATGGCAACCTGCATGATGGAGGCTAAGACTTTGCTACCAAATTTTTGGGCCAAGCTATAAAATATGCAGCCTATATCCAAAATAAGGTGCCTCATAAACAACTTGATGGTATGACTCCTTTCGAAGCATGGAGTGGGCACAAGCCAGATGTGACCCATTTCAGGATTTTTGGCTCAAGGGCTTGGGCTAGAATTCCAACAGAAAAGAGGAAGGCTTTGCAGCCCCAAAGCCAACAGTGTCTATTTGTTGGGTACTCTGAATATTCAAAAGGGTACAAGCTGATCAATTTTAGCACAAATAAATCCTTCATTGAAAGGAGTGTTCAGTTCCAAGAAGAGCCTTTAGCAGTAGTGGAATTTGGAGAATCCTCTTCACCACCAGAACCATTGAATGTAAGTGAAGAGATAGTTGAGTTTTCTGATTATGATATGTCTAATAATTATTATTTAATTGCGTATCCTAACATTCCTACAAGACCAAAATGGGCAGAAAATATCATTCATGCAGCTGGAGAACTAGCTAGAAATTCTAGTGATCCCAAGAGGACTAGATCTCAGCTTGAGAGTGCTCTGTGTATGAAAGACCCTTTGTTTGCAGAGAAATGCTATCTGATGGTTGAATCAGACCCACATAAGTATGAATATGCATCACATGATCCAATATGGAAAACATCCATGAAATAAGGGTTCAGCTCACTCCAGAAGAACAACACTTGGGAGCTGGTTGATCTTCCCCCAGGGAGGAAGCTAGTTCAATGTAAGTGGGTTTAGAAAATCAAGTTTGCTGCTGATAGTTCACCTTTGAAATATAAGGAAATATTGGTATCCAAGGGCTACTCACAGGTACATGGCATAGACTACAATGAGACCTTTGCACCAGTGGCAGAGATGGACTCCATCAGGCTAGCCTTAGGCATTGCAGCTTCGAAGCAGTGGGAGGTACATCACATGGATGTGAAGTGTGATTTCCTGAATGGAGATATCACTGAAGATATTTACATGCAACATCCTCAAGGCTTTTCTACTAATCCATCTCTTGTGTGTAGGCTAAAGAAATCATTGTATGGGCTTAAGCAAGCCCCCAGGGCTTGGTATGCCAAGATTGATGGCTTTTTGTTCTCATTGATTTTTGTTCGATGCAAGTCTGATCCTAATTTTTATTTGAAGATGATTCATGTTTCTTTGATGATTATTGTCTTGTATGTAGATGACCTTCTCATTACAAGAAGCTCAAAGGATGAAATTTCCTCCTTGAAGGATGCAATGAACCATGCATTTTCTATGACTGATTTGGGGTTATTGAGCCAAGTCTTGGGTCTCGAGATTGCTCAAACCAAACATGGAATAAAACTACATCAGTACAAGTATGCTTTGGATTTTCTGAACAAGTTCAAAATGAAATCTTTCAAGCCAAGCAAGACTCCCTTCCTTTCAAGAGTTAAGCTTGAAGAAGCAGATTCTTCTCCTATGGTAAATAATACACTAAATAGACAATTGATTGGGTGTTTGCTGTACCTTACACATAATCAAACTGATATTTATTATGTAGTAAGTGTGGCTTCAAGATACATGGATCAGCCTCATGATATCCATTAGAGAGCAGCCAAAAGGATCCTTAACTTTGTTCAGGGAACAAGGACTCATGGGATCTTCTACAAAGCTAAATCTGATCTTGATTTGATTTGGTTTACTGACAATGATTGCGTAGGTGACGACACAGATCAAAATTCAACATCAGGATATGTGTTCATGCTTTCTAAAGGACCAATCAGCTGGTCAAGCAAGAAATAGAGTGCCATTGCACTCTCATCTACAGAAGCAGAGTACAGAGGAGTTGTAAATGCAACAACTCAATGTATATGGTTGCAGGGGTTACTTGGTGAGTGTGGCTTCGAATCAGAATACTCAACTACTATCTATTGTGATAATCAGAGTACCATTTGAATTTTCAAAGATCTATTTTAGATACAGAGAACCAAACACATTAAGATCCATATGCACTACATCAGACAGCTTGTGCATTATTGCACCATTCACCTACTCTTCTGTTCATCTTCAGAACAAGTAGTAGACATCTTCACCAAAGTTTTTTGTGAGAAGACTTTCAGCAATCTCAAATCACTGCTGGGGATTTCTGATCATGCTATGAAGCATGATTGATGACAAGATTTTCAAACTTTGTTTTACTATCCATGTTTAAGGGAGGATTTTTCCCACTGGGTTTTTGCCTCTTTCCTTGGTTAAATGCACATACAGTATGTAAAGGGTGACTAAGCCTTGTTGCTAGGACCTGTAATTTTCTGATATTCTGCTCATAAGTCAGGATTAAGAGGGGGTTCTAGAATAATCAACCCATAGTTAGCTACCTTAGACATTAATTAATCCATTTTTGTCTTATTTGCCTAGTTTCCATATTCCACCTTATGCAAGTTGTCCGCCACATGTCCAAAGTGGTCAAACTTGCTAAAATTGAGTCATGGAGTGCTTGAGAAACCTATTGGAATCAATTATACTTTATTCCTGGCCTTCCTAGCACATGTCTTCTTTTTCTGCTTTATTGTCTGCTTTTGTTGAGTTTTAAGGCAATTGGGCAAGTTTGACTAGGTGAAGCTAACTTGTTTTTTGTCCTCATCATCCTCCACTCTTTTCTCCTAATAAAAGCATTTATGAGTTGTCCTTCCATCACCTATTAGCTTTCCTAATTGTTTTTTCCAATTCATGAGCTCCTAGATAGATTTGGAAGCTACTTTATGCACCTATGGGGGATTTGTTTAGATTTAGTAAGCTTGCTTTTGACCAATTCGAATGGCATCCCAATGCATTAGAATATCTCATGTAATTATTTATTGTGGCAGCCTATGATTTCATAGGGTTGGATATTGTACACTTATTCAATACAGATTAGTGTTCTGCTCCATATTCAGTCTCCTTTGTGTGTAATTTGCATGTGTAATTAGCAATTTTTGTGAGTGTAATTGTTCTAACACCTAGGTTCAATTTCCACACATCCATGATGTGACAAATTTTGAGAATCAGTTTGACATTGTTCTTCTCTAGTAACATTTGATTGGGTTTACAAGTAGGTTAGTTTCCAAGTCACAAAGATGTGGTTCATGTACTTTCCTCCAGAATGTAGTGGGGCCTTCAAACTTGGGTAACTTGCATTGCTGCCACCTTGACAGGTGGATCGAGAGATTAGTCACTCTGAATTTTATAATAAAAGGATTTGTTTATTACAGTATATCAAAATAGAGTCAAAAAATATGACAGGAAACTAGACTCAACAAAAATAAAAGTGTGCACACATCTAAAAAAATACTAAGATAATCAGCAATAAAACTTATTTCCAAAGAACAGAATTTCAGTTAAAAGATGGATTCTAGAGGGCCTTCCAAAACTAGTATCTCCTAAGGGACATCGCGCCTAAAAAATTACTAAATAGTGAAGGTATGAGAAATAGTTACACTATTCTTAAATCACCAAAGGTAAAAGTGTTAGATATTGGATACTCACCCTCCCAAGGAGATGAAACAACCTTGTGTCTCTCTCACATATTGCAAGTGTCCCCCACTCAAAATAGCCCATGGAATTCCCTAGGAAAACAAATTATTCTTACCACTTCACAATCAGTGGTGGGGTGGGACAGTTGTTGTCTAGGATAACTCACATAAACTAGATATCTCAAGAAAGTGATGTCACCCCGATGACTTGTCACTTAATTGAAATGGTGTGTTGTGCTCATATTGCACCAAATAATCAAGATGGGGGTACCACCCTTACTAATTTGGATTAACCTCATGCTTAATGCATGTGTTTGAAGTGATTTTTAGGCATACACTCTCTGCTACTAATGGATTTGATTTCTCTTTAATCAATAATAGTTTCAAATTTTTGTGTCCCTCCACCAAAAATAGGGTAGTTAATGAATGATTTGGTCGTGATGATCGAATTGACATCCTAATGATGAAGTATGAGTTGATTTGGCACTATAAGAGAAATCTTGATATGGTCAGAAGACACCATTGTGTAGAATTAAATTACATTGAGTTGCAGAGTTAGCAAGCATTTGAGAGAGCTGTTGAGAAAAGTTGTGAAGAGTGAGAAAAGTTTCTAAGACTAGAGAGGGTGTGAGCTTAGTAAGTCTAGAAAGGAATTGGTATGATATGCAATGAAACCTAGACACCGTTGAGATTTTGAGTGAGTGATATTCACTACTCAGACTAGTTTCAATAAGGAAGAATTCGCCAGTATGCAAGCTGGCTCATCAACAAAGAGGAAGGCGTATGAGCCTATTTCTCCAACATCACAGAAGTGACGGACCATAACAACCACATGGAAGCACAAAAAAGTACACCACGAATGGGGGCTTCGAGTCCTGAGGTTATGCATTATGCTGCTAGAGCAGGGGTGTCTATCAAGGACATCCCTGGCTACATCCATCCTATTCGACCTGGGGCACAAGCCATGAAGCCCATGAAGAATCAGACATACTAGATCATGATGTCAGTGATACCACAACAGATGATATGCATTTATGATATTCTTCCTACAATGATTCAGTTGAAGTACAAAGACCACAACATTATTACATTATAGGATGTTAGGAAGGATCCGTATCGACCAATAGTATCAGTAGAAGGTGCCTCGATAGAGCGCATTGCATAGGATTGGGCAAGAGGACTGGACAAAGCTGGATTACTCGGGTTGATCAATATGTCGCACATTGGGCAGCAAACTAAGGTGAATGCATGTGTGAAAATTTTTTTGACATGTTTTCAAGGTGGGTATTTATGGCTAGATGAGCCGCTTGCAGTCACAGTGGAATTGATTTCAGCAATAACAGGGCTACTCAAAGATGGGCCAGACCCCTCACAGTACATCTGAGGCAAAGATAATGATAGAAAGTTGGAAATGAATATAAATAAGTCCTATGCTCTAAGCACGATGGGATATCCTACCGCATTGATAGAATAAATTATCATGTGGTACGTATTGGTGCTAGGAATCTGGCTCGAAAATTAGTAAGGAAGAACCTCATATTTCGGTGTAATTATAGGGTGGTCTCATGTGTCGAGTTATGTGTGCATGGAACACAAATGAATTAGTCCCTCTTTTTGATGAACCAGCTACTGGAGGATGTAGAGGCCGGACAGGTGGGTACAAGACCATTGACATATAGTTGGCTCCTCATTTTGATTGAGTTGGTAGCTTGGATGGAACCAGAGGATTACTAAGGGATGGATGTCAAAGTAGTAGAGGTGTGCAAGGGTTCTAGATATAAAAACTTATGGTGGGTTAAGGAAGTAGAGAGAGTGGTAGATTAATCGATCCTATTTTGGATCTACTAGGAAGCATTGCAGGCGGTAGGGGTAAAAGTTCCATGACTAATAGAAGAATATGTGACAAAGTATGAGAGGATTTCACATTTTGTAATTGGACCCCACACTGTTTTCATTCACGCGTGGTGAGACCCNGTAGGGGGAAAAGTTCCATGACTAATAGAAGAATATGTGACAAAGTATGAGAGGATTTCACATTTTGTAATTGGACCCCACACTGTTTTCATTCACGCGTGGTGAGACCCCTCCAAGAAATGGGTACCAATAAAGTACAACATGTCTGATGCAGAGTTGGAGGTAGATATTAATGGTTGGCCTATGGAGTGGTGAGAACCGATCAGTATAGTAGAAGTTCCAATAGAGAAACTGGCGGATGCACTTAAGGATCCCATGCGTAAAGATGACCACCAATCGGATGATGACTCATCAACAAAGACACCTACTAAACCAGAAACATAGCACATACTCCAGTAAATGAGAGAAAATAAATGCATGGATCAGGCTATGAAAAAAACAACGTGTCAATAATGGAAGCACAACTACACCGACTTGTCAAGGCTGTCAATGAAGCGACTGATGCCTCCACAAATGAAATGAATAAATCAACACAGGAAGGATTCCCCGAGGTAAGAACTAAATTGGATTCTATTTATAATGTCATTTTGTAAATATTACCATAGAGAGAAGTTGCATAGAAGTACGTGTCAATCAGCACCAAGCCACAGGCCAGGAATGTTCTAATTCCCCTGACTGCAATTGAGACTGGATGGGAGGACGTGAATACCTCCCTATACCAGCTACAGAAAGTTTCCTTATATATCAACAAGTTGTCTACCCAGATGTTGGTATCCATGTAGTAAGTTTCCAACCAAGAATTGGCTAATAGACAGAATAATATCAGTGACTAGTACTTGCGGTAGCAGGAGAAAGAAGACGTAATGAAAAAAGAGCTAGAAGAATTTTGTTGAGCCAGGTAGAAATTGACTGAGGACAAAGCACAGGAGATAGAGGTATTGAATAAAGTGAATGAGGATTTGGAAGAAGTAGTAGTAGATTCCTGTCAGCATGTCTTGGAGAGCACCACAAAGATGGATATTGTATCCAAAGTGAAGAAACTTGGAGCTATTATTGAGCATCTACTGAGTGAAACCATCATTTTGGATGCTTTGATACACCCCTCCACACCACCAGAATAGATATTTGTAAGGAAGGATGAGGTAGAAGAGTTGTCCACATAGCTCGATGAGTTAGAGAAGGACGCTAAGAAATTCATAGATGCCACCACGCAAGTTTGGGGAAGCATAGTGCAAGACGAACAACTAGAGAAAATGATTGCATAGTTGCAAGAAATGGACATGAAATTGGCGACCCTGAAGACGTTGCTCAAATAAATTCCATTTATGATGCGGATCACCAAGGCGCTGGATCTAAAGGAGCTACATCAGTGAGTCACAAGCGCAAGGGAAAGGTAGCAGTAGCGCAGTGCACCATTAGATGAGTTCCAAGAGATTGGAGCACAACTATTAGTGAAAGCAGTTTTTGCGCTCCAAGCCACACAAGAAGGTAAGACAAACATTGCTGCAAAGATGGTTGAGAACCCTATCAATCATTATCAAAAGCTGATTTAGGAGGTTACTAAATGGGTCAAGGAGTAGGTCAGAGCAATCACCTAGCAGTTTGTATATTTTAAAGCCAAGATCGCTGAG
Source organism: Pseudotsuga menziesii (assembly GCA_001517045.1). NCBI lineage: Eukaryota > Viridiplantae > Streptophyta > Pinopsida > Pinales > Pinaceae > Pseudotsuga > Pseudotsuga menziesii. Next base: position 144,788 of record LPNX011179823.1, read on the forward strand.
TTCACCATGTTTGGTTAAGCTTGGCTCGAGGGCGAGCCACAAGATTGTGTTGGGGGCCTGCTGGCAGGGGTTTCATGACAAGTTAGTTGGGAGACATTAGGAGTGTCGCACAAGCTCAAAAGACACTGCACAAGTGCAAGATGGAGTGCAAGGCAGAAAATAGACTATTTTATGCCACCTTTTGTACTTTGGACCATATTTTGCGGATATCGGTCATTATTTTGTAGATTCAGTTAAGAATTGGTTAAGAGTTAGTTAGAAGTGGACCTTGAATGTAAGGCTCAAGACTACAAATAGAAGTAGAACTCCAATTGTTAAGGGAGTAGTAGAGGAGATTTCTGGGAGAGATTTGAAGGGAAAAATATTGGATCTTGAATTGTGAATTGTTTTGAATCTGTGAATCATTGTGCAGAAGTAATATGATAAGATGAGAGTTGATCTGAATTGTTGTTTCTTTTATATATTTTTTTTCTTACTATTTCTGCAATCTAATGGTGAATGCAATCTAATGTGTAACATGGATCTATGATGCAATGTTTTCTGTTGTTAAATGATGGTATCTATCTAGATTTGTTTGCGCAATAGTATGATTGTTTCTGTTATGAATGAACGATGTGATATATTAGTAGCAATGATGATTAGTTATGTTGTTGATTAAGTAACTGGTTAGATATGTTGGATAAGTTGATGAATTATCGATTCCATAGTCCTCTTCTATTCTATAGAAACTTGGTTCTGACAGCTCTTCCTTGAACATCTCGGGTGAGACTTCGTCCGCTTCTCGGGTGTTTTTGGACAAGGTAAAACCTATATGGGCTAGTGCTCAAGGAGATTGTGGTGATATGAGCATTGACAAAGTGGGAACCCCTATCGACTAGGTTTTTTGGGTCAAGTTTGTGCCAACAGAGTGTTAAATCACCATCTTAATCCAAATCCCTAGTCTAATATATGTTGGTGATATAAAAAAGAATATTAATAGATTTTATATTATGCATTGATTTTAGGGTAGTTTTCTTAGTTTTGAGGGATGATGGTGAAACTGGAGGTGTCTGTGACTCAAAATGTTGAACCAATCAAATTCACAATTCTCACTACTCTTTCCTTTATTTCAATGAACTTCTATACAATGGAAGAGTAAGAGGTTCTTTGACATGCTTCAAACATGTGAATTGCAAAATAGAATCACTTTAAATAATCCAAAAAAATAGCAAGGGTTCATGAGGTTGGATTCAAACATAAGATGTCTTCAATTTGCTTCAACTATCACTAATTGGAAATGGAAAATGTTTGAATGTTCAATTTTTTTCTTGTTTCTAATAAATCTCTCAAACTAATTTTTAAATGTAGGACTATGATTCAATTTTCATTTTCCACTTGCATAATATTTTCTTTTTGAATGTGGAATTTATTGTTACAAATTGATGGTTTGAAAATCAATGCAAAATTCTAAATATCTTTCGAAATTATAAAAATGACAAGCATTTACACTTGAGATCCACTTTCTCTTTCACAGGACCGTCTAAAAGTGCAAGTGAAGAGGATACTCTTGGCTCGAAATCCTACTCCAAAATAATACTAGACTATTACACTTGAGATCCCTATTTCTCATTCACAAGATCGCCCGAAGGTGCGAGTGAATAAGGTACATAGGGATCAAAACACCATGTATCACAAGAAATTTGAGAATGACAAATAAACTCCTCTAATTATGCTTTAGTAATTTAAAATTAATTTATCGAAAAGAAACATTTACTTCTTCAAGCCATTTTCTTATGTTTTGGAGGAACATTTTCTGAATTTATCTTAAGTGACAGGTTAAAATATTTGAATTTTTTTGTGAATATGATTTAATTAATGGTTATAAATGTTCCTTAGCTGTGATTTCATGTTGTGTGCCAGGTGAGTAATTTCTTGCAACTCAAAATTCATGGCCTAAAGGTTCATAAATTGAAACAATGTGTCGTGTTCTTCAATTTTTCATAATTTTCTTATGGAAACAAGCGATTAAAGTAATGAAATCAAACAAAATTTCAGACATTAATAGTGAAAAAAAGATCTAAATGGTAAATATGTACTAAAAATTTAGATATGAGCAATCTTTTAAAGTAAAACTTGAACAAAACTCAAAAATTACTAATTAAAGTGGTTTTCCTATCTTTTTAATGAGGTTTCTAAGACTTCCAAATTCAAGTGACATTGATCCTAAATTATTTAAATATTATCCTATTGGGTATAATATATCTCTACCATCATCTATATTCTTGTAAAGTTCATAATCATCCCTAAATATAGGCCTAAAACAATGATTTGCAATTCCTAGTTTTTGGACAATGTTTTGACAATTTTCAAGCTAGTAAGCACACAAATCTTTAAAAAATCCTAAAATATTGATCAAAATAGATGAAATTAGTCTCTAAATAAATGCAGAGGGATTCCTAAGATATCCACATCAAAAAATATCACTCAAAGAAGATAAGAAATGAGGATTGTATTCCCAAAACATGAAGAACATGTGACTTCAAAGTGCTCTGGAGATGACACCCTATAGGATTAAGAGGAAGAGCACCTCCAACAAACTTAAACAAGGTAAAAAGTATGTCAACACACTGTGTAAACTAAAATTCTATGTTGGCCTACTAAACCCAAGAATCTTGAATATATTGACCCAAATACACTTGAAATTTATGCTTTAAAGGTAGATTTAGGCTTGATTTGGAATCCATATGTGAACTAAGGCCTCTAAAGAAAAATATCAATCATGCAATGAAATATAAGAAGGCAAGAAAGATCCAAAAAACAGGAAAAACTCATGGAATCAAGAATTCAAGAATTAAACCCCAATCCCCGGTATGGTCGCCAATATGTTAATGGAATATTGTACAACTGGAGCTATATCCTACTCTCCTTTTTCTATGGGGTGGTTTAATCCCAATTGATAGAAAAAAAAACAATTATCACAATAATCCTAATATATTAAGCCTTATTTCATGGATTTTGAGAAGGGGGGGAAGGGAGGAGAATACCTCTTGTAGCCTTCAAGTTTGATGGAGCTTCTTAATGGTTGTCTTTCCAGCTCCTTAATCTCTTTCACACCTGCAAATATCACCACACAATCCTTCCTACTATCCTAGTGCTATCCTACAAACTATCTTTAATAAATGTAGGTTATATCTACAACAATACCAATTCTAACTCAACATAAAATTTGAAAAGAAATAATTGAACAAGAATTGAGAAGAAAGATGAATTTATTCATAATAGATGAACATAAAGAAATACTTACAACCCTTCAAGGTTGCTTCCTTATCCATATCCTATAACTACTATTGTTGGCCCGAAAAAGGGACATAACAAGGAAGTTTGCATGCACAACTGAGGAAAATGCACCGTGCGCGCGATAGAAGAAAAGGAAGATCACGAAGGATGAAAAGGGCCCAGTAGGCAGAACAAAGAGGCGTGCAACAAAGGAAAGGCAAGCATGGAAGTGCACAAGGGGAAAACAACCAAAAATAGACAGGGTGGTCATGGGTGCTGAAGTTGGCTTAAGTCGGTGAATGCCACACGAGTGGAAGAAAATTGTAAGTAAGGCAGTTAGTGCCTCATGTCGAGTAATGATCACCATAATTGTAGCCTGAGGGGTGGCTGATGGTGAAATTTAACAGACTGCTTGTAAGTAGTCGAAGTGGTGTAGTCATGTAAAATTAGTATAAATAGGAGGGATACAATGGTTAGAAGGTTTATTTTTGTTAGTCGTAATTATGGGGTAGGTTTGATATATGAGATCTGTATACAGTTGTAGAGAATAGATATAAGAGGAAGGTAATTAGGAATTTGCAGGAGGCAGTCAGGATAGTACAAGGGGGGAGCTCTACTAGAGTGGTGCAGAAGCTAGGGAAGTCGATCCAGGTTGTGTGTGGATCTGTAGGTAGTAGCAGTAGATTAGGAGAAAAAAACCAGAGAGCATGAGAACTATGTGTCTGAACTTAAAGACACATCTCAAGATTAGTCTGCATCTCACAGACTGCAAGGTGCTATATCCTTTCTCATGCTAGATGAAGAGCACCTTGGTGGTTTTTCCCAAATGGGTTTCCATGTTATCTCTAGTGTGTGAATGAATGGTTGACCTGGTGAATGTTTATGTGATTGATTACTACTTTATTTCTGTATAATGTTAAATGTGTTGTAGTCTCTGTCAGTTTCTTGCAATTGATAAATGGATGAATGGAATGCCTTGCTGAATTGAAAATATATATACATCATTCTATATAATTCCTGTTATGAATCCTGACGTAAGTCGTAGAGCCAATTGACATGAATCAGCTGCACCACACAAGTTGCACCAGCTGTGAGGTTAAAAGGAAAGTTAGGTCACGTATGATGACATATAGTTATGCTCAGTCACGTAGAAACGACTCCTCTGTCCAACCATCATATTGCCTTTGTTGAGCTCCTTGGCTACGAGCCAAGGGATTATAGTTCCTCGACAATTATGCAAACATGCTTTTGGTGGTTACCCATATATGAGATATTTCGGGTGAGACTATGCCTACTTCCCAGGTGTTTCCCATGGGGCTTTCTCTATTGGGCTGGTATCTAGGGTAGTTGTTGGATCGACAAGCTATGCAGAACCTAGGTTGCGCAAGTGGGGAAAGTGGCCAACAAATGGTTTCACTGCTGGGACCTTTGATTAAATCAGGGATATGTTATGGCACTCAATGAAGGAGGAGATAGAATATTGGCTGGAGGCTAAACGCTGATGTTTGCGCAAGAAGAGACTAACGAAAGATGGGCGAGTGCAAGGAAATGGATAGGGGTACTATAGTAGTGGTCGAGTTGCATAGTTTGTGGAGTGGATATGTTGTATAAAAGATAGAATTAATATGGAAGGTAGTAAGAAGAGATGTTCCCAAGTAGTTCTAAAAATGAGTTAGGCACTCGATTCTTGAGAAGCAAAAGGAGGTTCCAGTCAGGAAAGAGGAGAAAGGTAACAGGAGGAAGGAGGGCCTATAGCTTTCCAAGAGAGGGTGAATATGGATGCGATTCATACCTTTATGAAGGATCCTATGATGAAGAGGATTATAGCCTAGTTTCAGAGAGAGAAGAACTAGGAGGGTATACAAAATTGCCAAGAACAGGACGTGACTAAAGTATTCCAGAGAGATCACCTAGAGCAAGACCGATAATTCCCTCACCTAAACCCCTTCTAAACACTAACAGTCCTAGTGTTGGGACTGGTGAGAAAGAAATCCCATCAGCGATCCCCGTAAATCCTGTAAACTTAGGAAGTCCAGTGAACAATCCCAGTGCCACCCTAATGGCGAGGACATATGTTAGAGTACCTACCTTTAACGGGAATGGAACAGAAGACCCAGAACAACATTGGTTCCTTTATGAAGCTATCTGGATGGTATGGTTAGTACATAATGCTGATATAAAGAAGGAACATATGATCACAAATTTAAGAGGTCACGCCCTAGATTGGTTCATGAAATTTTGTGCCGCCCCAGTAGGAACCCTGCAGAAGACTCTTGAGGAGATTTGATGAGAAATGATCTCAGAGATATGAAAGCCCCAATCAAAGTCCTAATGTATTATCAAGCTCAAGGAAATCAACTAGGCTCTAGTAGAAATGGTATGGGACTTCGACCAGTGGTTTAAAACACTGATGGCCAAGGTTAGTTTCCAGATGTTAGACATACAGCATAAAGAGTGGTTTATTGTTGTGCTACTACCACATATAAGAGGACAGCTCATGCAGCAAAATATCACAATGCGGACGAAGGCATTGGAATTAGCAATGAAGCTAAAGTCTTCATCCATTGGGAATGGTGCCACATGAATGATGCAGATTCAGTCTCAGTTGGCTAATCTGACTATTCAACTTCAAGATATGAAAAGGGGAAAATAATCATATGAAGACCTCTGGTGTACCTGATGCTAGACCAATGGACATACCAAAGATGAATGCCCAACAAATATGAACTACGTCTCGTTCGGTGGGCCAAACCCATTGAACAATCAAGGATTACCCTGGTGTAATATATGCCAAACAAGAGGACACTAGGGACGTAAATTTCCTATTCATGCACAAGATGGTATGTACACCAACTAGTCTATATTGTAAATTTTGTAAATCCATAGGACATGATGAAAAGGATTGTAGGGCCTACCAACTCATGAGGGAGAAAACGGTAGATGCATATTTCATGAAGACTAAAGAGCAAGTAAAGATTGATCAGACCCCACCTTAGTTCTAGGATACTCCCTAGTTTCAGGATACACCTCAATTCCCATCTCAACAGTAGTTTCAGATGGCACCACAGTTTTAGAATACGGTCCCGTATAACTTATACCAACAGCAGTACCAACAACCACAATACCTATTACAACCACCTCAAAGGGGGGGTGGAAGTTATAGGGGCCAGGGAGGAGGAGGATTTGGCTGGGGAAGAGGGCCAGTTGTATGTTACAATTGTGGAGTACTAGGGAATTATGCTAGGGACTGACCAGAACCTGTGAGGAATTTCTCGTATTGTAGGCAGGATCACAATGTGGAGTAATGCCCACTGTTCATCACTCGATGGAAAGCTTGGACACTTGGAGCATCCAACCCGGTACCAAACCCTACACCAAATCCTACACCGAATGCTCCCAATATAAACACCAATATCAATATACAGATGATAGTCGTCGAACCATGAGAAACAAATGTGGTAGTAGTCACAAGGGGAGGTGCTACAACTAGTGCGAACCAAGCTACATAAATAGACCCTACGATGCACATGCAACCCCAGGTGTGACCTACCACAAAGAAGAAAGCACCAATTGATATTCAAGAACAAAAGAGAATATTCATGGATGTGTGCCTAGAGTTCATTGGTGCAGAGAATCCATCTACCTTAGGCCAAGTGAAAGATATTCCTGAAAGATTCCACAAGATATTTGAAGAACGAAGTATGGAAAAAATTGCAGATAAGGTTGTTAAACTTAAACCTTTATTGTCAAGTTGTTTAGGGCTAATCAAGGACAAGGAAGCACTTGCAGAACTAGAAGCACTCATCGAAACACTTTCAGAGGGAGACCCTCCACCAAATAAGGTTAACAGTGTCAAGACCAAGCTCAAGATGGGATGCGAACTCATGATGACTGCACAGATTGGTGATTATGATATGGACTATATCATCCTCGACCTAGGTTCTCATGTCAATATTTTAACATGCTAGACATTGTAACACCCCAGTTTTGACCCCGTTGCATTAAATGTACATGATGTATATATTGTAATGAATCATGGTGTGGAGCTAAAGGCAAAAGCCCCACCATTGATTTGGTTGTGTTATGTTTTGAAAAATATAATCATTACCGATGGTATATCATGGTATATGACACATATTAGTTGGCATCATGTAAATATGCTTTTTAATTAAATAAACCCCAACCAGCGATGTCACTGCAACCATATTGAAAAGGGCATGATATTCCTAAGGATAGGGAGGGGGAATTGTTAAACCTTGAGCCCATGGGGGAAAATCCATGTGTCACCACCCTTTTGATTTTCTCACCTTCCCTTGTCTCATCCAACTACCTCATTAAAGGTTCTACTGTTAGTTGGGGTAGTTATTGCTGGGGAGTGGAGTGTGGCAGGACTGTCAGTCCTTGCCCACATGCACACTCCACTAGTAGGTTGACCCTCACATTGGAAAGAAAACCACCACCGCCGTCACTCCATGCAGACTCTCCACTCTCTCCACTACGCCATTTTCTCCATTGTCTACTCATCCTCATGCATTGATAAAGGATTGCGGGTTGTTTTTCTCACGCAGCAAGGGAGAGAGTTATTTTACTATCATCAACGATTCTTGCTGTGGGCGCATATGATTTCCTTACTAATCTATGGATGATATATGTGTTTGTGCATAATGTTGAGAGGGGGATGGCTCTTCCATTCACAGACAATGTAAATTTCCCATGACTTCACTATCGAGACCATGAGCTATTTTTTCCCCATGTTTTCTTGGATGTGTTTGCTTTTACATTTTGGGCTGTTGTAAGTTGTTATAGAGTCATTTTGGCCACGATAGGGCCAAGAATGAATCAGGAGTTTCTTTCCTCTATCTAAGTTGTGAAATGATTATTTGGCTGCATGTATGTAGTGGTTGGTATTCAAACTGTGTTGGAGTGGGGATGAGGGCTTGGTTTGCTTGAAAAAATTGGTGTGTTGGGACCCACACAGACAGAGCTAGAGGGATGGCTTTCTTCTCCACAACCCCTGAATAGCACTGGAAGGGAGGTTAGGACCTGAGGGACTATGTAGCAGAGAAGGGACTGATTTCCTTGTGTTGGGTGTGTGTGGGTGTCCTATAACTCAGGCTAGTTCTGGTGTAGGTGTCCTTAGCTCTTCAATGAGCTCGCCAGCTTAGCATTTAGCCTTTCCTAGCTCCTTGATGGCCTGATAAACCCAACTGTTGGCTGGTTTGTTGATGGCTTGATAAACCCAACTATGTTGGATTGGTCTATGTTTTGTGTATCCTCGGCTATGTGTAAGCCTTCTTGTTCCTTATTCATTGGGGAATCATTCCCAGCTCGAGGGTGGTAGCGTTGCTAAGAGATTAAGGAGCATGCTGGCCTATGGTTGGGTGGAACATTATAGTGATGTAGTTGGTTGTAGGATGAATCCTTTATAAGATAAGTATTCTTGACCATTTCATCTCTGCATTTATATTTATCGTTTAATGAATGATGATGAACATGTTGAATGCTTGAATAAATGTATGTTTGCTTCCCCTATGTATGTGAATGAATGCATCTTAGCAGCTTTTATGTTTTAAGCATTTTTATTTTAGTTTATATGTATGTACATGTTCATGGGGCTTTTAGCCTAGATGTTTAATGACACCATAGTGTCCTCTTCACCGGTCAGAGGGTTGAGGACGTTATAGACAAGGGAAGCAAGCCACCCTTAGAATGGTCCCTAATTCAATTAAGGCTTGCAAATCAAGAAAAGGTCCTCCCTGTTGGTAGGTTGTGTCAAGTTCAAGTAGATATCGAAGGCTTACACACTTTTGCGGAATTCAAAGTCATAGATATAGTAAACGATACCACCCCATACCCCACACTACTTGGGATTGATTGGGAAATGGAAAACCAAACAATCATAAATTTTAAAAGAAGGATCCTATCATTTGAAGATGATGAGATGCAGGTTGTTGCACCCCTTGACCTGCTAGAAGGACCAAGGTACATTGAACTAGTGTTCAACAAAGGGCATGGTGACCACCTTGACACCATCTACAATATAACCACCCTTTAGGAAGACTATATTAATACTACTGCAAACACTAACCTAAGTTGGAAATGTGAGAGTTCATGTACTTTAGAGTCAGGAGAGGCATTGGAGAAGTGATAGAACTGATTACATGAAGTCTCGTTGAGAAAATGTGCTAGGATAACTAAGTCTGTCAAATAAGTAGGAACTCAGTCGCGACCACTACCCACATATCATGGACTGCCTAACTTGGCAACGTTCTTGAATGAATTTGTAGAACTGGTAACAAATCCACAACGACTATCTGCACTAGACTTTGCATTGAAAGCTATGCCCGCACAATGGTGGGGTACACATAAGAACACCATAACTAAATGGTCACAATGTAGAAGGATTCTAGAAGTAAGGTTTGGAGAAGAAATTACAACTGTAAACTAAAGATATATAGGGTTATTAGATCCTGGTGAACACTTAGAACAATGTTCCACAGCATTCTCGAGCTACCCTCGCCAGGAATGGGTTCAACATTTCATCCATACTCTTGAGACAACACCACAAGGATGGTATACATCTATGGAGCTATGCCAGGAAACAAGGGAATGGGAAGAAGTTGCACATAAATTCACTTACTCATTCTAGTTTGTGGATGAAAAACCTACAGTTGATATTGCGCTGAAAACTATTAAGGATAAAATATTCACCGAGATCCCACTAGAGATTATGTATTCTCAACCTTGTGTTGCGCATTCCCACCAATGTTGTGAAACAGTCTAACATTGGATGACATGCTATAATCTCTCTGGGGACCCGGACGATGATTCAACCAACATCAATATCCCAGAATCGGAAGGATCATGCAAGGTAGAAGGAAGCGGCATTTTTAGTGAGTAGTTTGTTAAGCCGCTAAACATTAAAAAGGTTAACATTGGATCGCAGGACAATCCAAAATTTTCCAACATTGGAGACTACTGGGATGAAGAGACAGTAGACAAAATCACTGAACTATTACATGAATTTCAGGACCTATTCTCGACAAACTTTAGGGAAATGAAGGGAATAGGAGGGGATTTGGGTGAAACAAAAATTCCACTCAAACCCAACACAAGACCAGTGAAACAGCGTCCATACAGATTAAACCCACATTATAAGGAAAAAGTAAAAGAAGAACTAGATCACATGTTGGAGGAAGGAATTATTGAACCAGGTGAAGAGTAGGAATGGATAAGCCCCGTAGTTGTCTAGGACAAGAAGGCAACAGGTAAGTCAGAATCTCTATTGACCTGAGGAAACTAAATGATGCCTGCTTGCATGATCCATTCCCCACATCGTTCATGGATGAGGTTTTGGGAAGTGTGGGTGGATAGGAAATGTACTCATTCACAAATAGGTTCTCAGGATACTATCATGTCTGAATTGTGCAAGAATATCGACACAAGACAACCTTTTTAACAGAATGGGGATGCTACCAATACACGGTAATGCCCTTTGGCCTTAAAAATGTCCCTGCTATTTTTTCTAGAATAGTAGTATCTGCATTCAAAGATTTTATTCATAAATTTCTTGAAGTATAATTTGATGACTGGACGGTCTTTGGTCTGGTAAGAGACCATATTGAAAATTTGTGCATGATGCTAAAGAGGTGTCTCTAGTATCAAATTGCATCGAACTTGAGAAAATGTATATTATGTGCACCATTCGGTGTACTCCTGGGCTATGTAGTATGCCGCGATGGGATCTTGGCCGACTCGACAAAGGTAGCAATTATCCTGGACTTACCTCCTCCTACATCCATCACGCAACTCGGGTCGACATTGGGACATATGGGGTATTATCATAAATTCATAAAAGGGTATGTAGAGATAACTGCCCCAATGGAGAAGCTAATAAAAAAATATGCCAAGTTCGAGTGGAATGAAAATTACCCATAGATTCTGGATAAGCTGAAGGGTAAAATGGTTACTGCACCAATATTAATATTTCCTAATTGGAAAAAGTAATTCCATGTACCTGTTGATGCATCATCAATTGCGCTTGGCATAGTTTTAACCCCACCAGGAGATGGCGCAATTGACCACCCGATCGGATTTGCAAGTAGGAAACTATCAATGGCCAAGAAAAATTATGCCACAACTGAAAGAGAAGGCCTTGCAATGGTCTATGTGCTACAAAAATTCAGACATTATCTATTGGGTGGACACTTTAAAATTTTCACTGACCATTCTGTGCTAAAGTACCTGGTCAATAAGCCGGTGTTGGGGGGGGAATCTGCTAGTGGCTCCTCCTATTTCAATAATTTGACTTTGAATTCATTGTGAAGCTAGGATGAATAAATGTTAGGCTTGACCACTTATAGCAAATTGAAAGTAGGGAGGAACCCACCAGCCTAGAGGATAATTTACCGAATGCACAGTTATTCGCTATAGATGTTGTCGATAAAGAATTCAATGCGATTATACAATTACTAAATACAGGGTATGCACCTGAAGATTATTTGACATGGAAAAAGAAATAGATAGTTGTCAATGCCTCAGACTACACGCTAATCATGGGACATCTCTATAAGTTGGGACTAGATGAGATACTACGAAGATGTGTCTTTGTTCATGAAAGACAATGGGTAATGGCGGAAGCACATGCGGGTGTATTAGGACGACACTATACTGGGAAAGCAACAGTGCACAATATTTTACAAGCTGGACTCTAGTGGCCAACGGTACATATGGATACAAGGAAATATTGTCACAATTGCGATAAATGTCAAACAACGAGGAAACCATCGCGACGTGATGAAATGCCACTTGCACCACAAATTACACTGTAGGCCTTTGATAAATGGGCAGTGTATTTTGTTGTCCCTATCAGTCCACCAGGAAAACAGACTGGTGTGCATTATATCATCACTACTATAGATTAATTGACAAGATGGGCAGAGGAAACACCTATAAAATATTGTACCGCTGCAACTGCGACCCACTTCCTATTTGAGAACGTCATCACAAGATTTGGTTCTCCCAAAATCCTAATCAACGACCAAGGTACGCATTTTGTAAATAAGCTAATTGTTGAACTGACTACAGAATTCCAAATCCAACACAAGAAAACAACACCCTACCATCCTCAAGAAAATGGAACTGTCAAGGAATTCAACAAGTCACTCGAGAATGCATTGACCAAAGTATGCAATGTGCACATAGATGACTAGAACCAGAAAGTCTCAGCGGTATTATGGGCTTGTAGAAAAACATGCAAATGACTAACTAGATACACCCATTTCTATTTAGTCTATGGAAAAGAAGCAGTCATTCCCATGGAATATATTGTCCCAAGCCTACGAAATGTTGTGATAACAGAGATGACAGATACTAGCATTGTAGAAGAGAGGCTGGCGCAGCTGGTTCAAATGAAAGAAGACCGTTTTATTGTGGGATTCCATGAAAATGTGGAAAAGCAGTGGTAGAAATCCTGGCATGACCACTACATCACAACAAAGCAGTTCAAAGTTGGTGGACTTGTTTTGATGTATGATAGTAAGTTTCTCAAGCAACTGGGTAAGCTCAAAATGCACTGGTTAGGTCCATACCTAGTTGCGCACATTACTGAAGCAGGAGTAGAAAAAGTACATAAGCTAGATGGAACACCAGTAGCGGGCATGATCAATGGTAGTCGATTAAAACCCTATCACAATGATTGCAGCACCATCCCATAAAGACGTGATGCACAAAAAAAAAATCAAAAGATACTGCACAGGTTGGGTGGCTCATATGTCCCTTGCTTCATGGCTTAGGATGAGCCATAGGTGAGTGTTAGAGGCCTATTGGCCCAGGAAAGGGGCATAATAAGGAAGTTTGCATGTGCAACCAAGGAAAATGAGCCACGCATGTGATAGAAGAAAAGGAAGATCATGAAGGATGAAAAGGGCCCATGAAGACAAAATAGAGAGGTGCGTAGAAAAGGAAAGGCAAGCATGGAAGTGCACAAGGGGAAAATGACCAAAAAGCGCTAGGATGGTTATGGGTGCAGAAGTTCGCTTAATTTGGTGGAAGCCACATGAGTGGAAGCATGCTATAAGTAACACCATTAGTGCCTTGTGTCAAGTAATGATCACCATAGCTATAGCTTGGGGGGCGGCTGATGCTGACAGTTAACAGACTGCCTCTAAGCAGTCGACCTAGTGTGGTCATGTATGATTAGTATAAATAGGAGGGATGCAATGGTTAGAAGGTTTCTTTTTGTTAGTCATAATTACAAGGTAGGTTTGATAGATGAGATCTGTATACAATTGCAGAGAACAGATCTAAGAGGAAGGTAATTAGGAATATGCAAGAGGCAGTCAGGATAGTGCAAGGGGAGAGATATGCTAGAGTGGTGTAGATGCTAGCAAAGTTGATCTAGGATGTGTGCAGATCTATAGGTAGCAGCAGTAGATTAGGAGAAAAAAACCAGAGAGCATGAGAACTATGAGTCTGAACTTAAAGACATATCTCAAGCTCAGTCTCCATCTCATAGACTGCAAGGTGCTATATCCTTCCTCATGCTAGATGAAGAGGACCTTGGTGGTTTTTCCTAGATGGGTTTCCTTGTTATCTCTTGTCTTTGAATGAACGGTTGACATGGTGAATTTTTATGTGATTGATTCCTAGTTTATTTCTATATAATGTTAAATGTGTTGCAGTGTCTGTTAGTTTCTTGCAATTGATAAATGGATGAATGGAATGCCTTGCTGAATTGAAACTATATATACATCATTCTATATAATTCTTGTTATGAATCCTAACACAAGTCGTAGAGACAATTGACGTGAATCAGTTGTGCCAGCTGCAAGGTGAAAAGGGAAGTTAGGTCACGCGCGATGACATATAGTTGTGCTGAGTCATGCAAAACTGACTCCTCCGTCCAGCCATCCTACTGCCTTCATTGAGCCCCTTGGATGTGAGCCAAGGGACTATACTTCCTCGACAATCATGGAAACATGGTTCCAGTGGTTACCCATCTATGAGATATCTCAAGTGAGACTGCGCCTGGTCCACAAGTGTTGTCGATGGGGCTTGCTCTATCGGGCCAGTATCTTGGGTAGTTGTTGGATCGACAAGCTGTGTAGAACCTGGGTAGCACAAGTGGGGAAAAGTGGCCAACAACTACTCTACCATCCATGTCTTTGATTCCAAAAAACCTATGTAGTATAAAATCCATTTCTAGCCCTCAATTCCTCCAACATGTTTTTCCTCTCAATTTTGGTCTCTTCTAATTCACCTCATATGCCTTTATTATATAACATTGGGTTATGTGCACACAACCACTAACCATGACTATGCGATTAAAATTTTTGATGGTTTTTTATTATTTTCTTCCAAAACCCCACATTGCCTAGTTTTTTAGGCATCAAAGTTGATTCTCAGTATATCCAGAATAATTAATACACAGGTTAGGTATTTTTTCCACTGTATGAGTTATAGGATCTGATTTTTGGCCCTTAAGTGGTCATGGACTTGGCCTTTTTAGAGAAACCATTTTATTCAAACATTTCTTCCTTTATGTAAGAGTGGTCAAATGAGAGATTGAAGCTCTCAATTGTTCCAAAATGTAGATCTTCATGCGGGCGGAATAGAAATATGTTTCCAGACCAACACTCTCAAGAGTGTTAATTTTATTGTTAACACCTATAGCTCATTTTGAGCCAAATTCGTCTAAAATTTTTGTTTGTGGAATTTTTATCTAAAAATGTTGAAATATTTTCATGACTTGGTCTACTTCTTATCACACCTATTCTTGTACTTTCTTCATTTGGTCCACAAGTTCGGAGCCAATATGTTCCAAAGTTGTTATTCTTGTCGTGCCCAAAACTTGTCGCACCTTTTTATGAATAGGTTGAATGATACTTGATTTTGTAGTGTCTTAAGATTGGCATCCTTGGTTATCTTTTCCACTATTGGAAGCTTCTTCAATTCATTCTTCAATTTATTAAAGTCTATTTCAGTAATATGTAGTTTCTCTAGAACATGTTCTAGCTCTATGTTATCCATCAAGGATTCCCATGACTGGGAAACCTATTTGACTATTTTGGAACAAAGTTCCTATGTCTCGTCAATCTTCTACATAGCCTCAGTTTCTACCTTCCTTCAGTATTCTAGTAGCTATGGAGGTGTACTTGGAATCATATTTGATTCCAATTCGACGACTCGTTTGTGAAGGTTCTCAGCTATCTCACCCAATATGAAAAAAATTTCTTCAAAGAACATATCACGTGTAATCCCTTCCATAGAAAAAATACTACAAGTGAGTGTAATAGATGCATCCATTTGCTTCCTATCATCCTTCAATGTTTTTTCTTTATTCTTTCTATCCTTGACTGTATTTTTCATTGAAGTAATGGTTTTATTTTATTTTCTGAGTTGGACAAGCAACCCACACTCTCTTTCTTTCATCTCCTCTACTATAGTTTGCTAGATATCATGCAGTAGATGCATTCGTACTATGGAAAATTCAAAATTCACATGATCAATATCCTTAATCATTGCATTATAGTATGCGGTCCCTAAGTCAATTGTCGTCAAATTCACCTGAATTTTTCTATGTGAAGGCTTTAACGGTACTTTAATAGGTTGTTTTTCATATGGGCCTACTTCTTCCTATGACCTAGTCGAGTACGTATCTCGCTAGACATCTAATATAACTTCTTTTACTGTAGTACAAAGAATCTTTCCTAAATTTGTGACACTGCTTACCAATTCTATGTGTCTCTCATCCATCTTTTTGCATCTTTGATCTGCTACTTCCTCCATTCAATCTAAAATACAGTTGTAATTGTTGTTAGTAATACCAACGGCTCCAGTTTTCTTATCATCCTTCCTCTTCTTGTGACTCTTTTCAGACTTTTCATATCATTTTGTTTTATTCCCCAACTCTAGATATGTCAGGGTCTCACTAGATTAATTCTGACTTTTATAGGGAGAGATTCTTGGGATTTCGCCTGTAGGTGGATCACCTCCCTAAGTTCCATTCTACTTCTCTATGGGTTCATCCTATCATTGATATATTTCTACATACATTTTATCCTTTGTGATAGGTTCTTACCATTCTTTGGGCCAATCCTAAATAATGGTGTCAATTTCTTCAGTATATAGCTGAAGTTGTGTATCTAACCAATGGTTTTGTGGATCTTGTCGCGGTTGAAAAAATATATGGTGAACTCTAACCAAAAATATTATAATATTGTGAAACGTTTGAACGGTTTCCTCTATTATTATTTCCTATTTCTGGATAAAATATCTTAGTGCCTCTCCTTGCAAATAAAATTCCACATTATTATCTCTTTATCATTGCAGGTTGTCTTTTGTGTACCATAGGTTCAATTATATTACTCCTTGACATGGGATGAGGACATATACCCCTTGGTAGTCTAGCAGTTCTTCCCATGTGACAAATGAAATTAAAATCAAAATCTAGTAATAATTAAATGGATTACCCTTTTTCCTACGCAACTGCAACATCTTCTAACAACCCGTTCAATAAAATGTCAACCAGTTCATATCAGAGCTCGATGCACACTACTCTGTCGTAGCGATTGTACCAGCTATGCACTAATTTGATCACATATTCCTTATAATCTTGTTGGATAAAACTTTAGCAGCAAAATGAATGGCAATGTCAATTATAGAGGCATTGGAAAATCCTCTCTTATCTCTCGACATATTATATTTATCCTTCATTTTGTTGGACAAAGATATGTTTTGGTCCTTTCCAACAAAAAAGGGTTTTGGATCGGCCCCTTCTAGAGGAATTACTCTAATGGATGTTATGATCTCAACATCCATTGATATTTTTCTGTCTAACAATAGACATCCTCCATGAAACAAGACCAACAGTTACTTCACACATGTGTTCACCTCTATTGTGCAACCAAAGTGTGGCATATGAATCAACAATAGTAATCTTCATTTATGTAATCCTCTCCCCCACTCCATCGGGACAACGTGAATTGGTCCATATTTTCTCTCTCTGATAGTGGTCATATATCTCTTGATGTAAAGTTTGGGAAACTTGTGCAGGTTGTGGTCGATAAACCCCGTCTTCTTCAAATCTGGAATAATGTTCGTCATGACATGAACTCCTTTTTCTATGGAAAATGTTACTAATCGATACTTGACATTTTTACCAATAGTAACCTTTGGTTCCTCCTACGACCTCAGAAAAACATAATTAGGAAACAATGTGGCCAACCCGGACCAGGTTGCTTCATCATCAAGTGGAACGGCCGTGCTTGATTTGTGACTAGTTCCATGGCCAGAGCGTTTCCTTCTTGATAGGACGAGTGGGTATGGTTGAGAAACAACTTCTGGAATCAGTAGTGACTATGAAATAGAGTCTGTATTTTCTTCCGTTATGGGTGAAGGTGATGGAATCTAAACGCCTGATTCTTGGACATTGCTTGTGCTGGAGACAGAAATGACCATACTTTGATTAAACAACTTCGACTTAAATGGTTGTAGAGAGATGTCTCAACGTGAAATTTTAGTGAGTCGAATGTAATTAAATGACCAATATTTGACACGAATATGAAGTAGTTTGATGTATGCAAAAAAAATTTTCCCTGCACGATCCTACAATAAATGGAAAATGGTGGTCACAAATTCTGTCACATGGAGCAATATTTCTAATCATATCAAGAAAACCGCTAACCAAAACGTCACTTTGGTTGTCAATTCCATGGTACTTATTATTCATTAATGGAATATGTGACCGAAAATCATGTCGCTGAAATCTCCTATTAGCTTAAATTCATTGTCAATTGTGACCAAAATACATCATGCAACAATAATTATTCTCTTGCGATAGACATATAGCCTATGACCGAATTCTTATTTTGTGGAAGATGTATAATCTGCGACAACAATTTTTGTTTTGCAATAGACCTATAGTATGCAACAACAAATTTTCTTTTGCAACAATCATAATCTTGCGAAAAAAACACTCATAAAAAAATCGGCATTTTTCCTTCCCTTTTTGAGCTATCAGTCGACCGAAGTGCAGTTATCCTTATAAGGCTTTAACCGGCTTCCATTCACTAATCCTTTGAAGGGTGTACCATCAAAATTTTGTAATTGAACTACTCCTCCTTCAAGGATCTAAATGACAATATATGGTTCCTAATAATGTGTACAAAGCTTTCCAGGATGCTTCAAAAACTTACTGTCATATAAGAGAACAAGATCTCCAATCTGAAACTATTTATACTTAATATGTCAGTCGTGCCAAGATTTTTGTCACTCCACTCAACATTTTGATGATATCCTGTGACAAATCAACATTCTTCTAAATATACTAGCTGCAACAATATGTCTTTGATAGCACCAACATTGTTCATTTCAGTAATCACATCTATCCTTAGACTAGGTATAATATATTCTACAGGTGCAACAACTTCTTGTCCATAAACTAGTCAAAATAGAGTTTGGCCTATCAACATTTTGCAAGTTGTGTGATTATACCATATGTTGTTTAGGAGAATACAAACTTATAACCTAGGGTCTCTAGGGTTACCAACGTACTAAATAAACTTGCAGACATTCAACCATTTAATAATTTGACAGAGAAATAAGGAAGAAAGTAAGCATATCTTGTTTATGGAGGTTGATCATATATTTCTTCTTCAATCCAAATTCCTCCAATAGCTACTAGGTAATCTTCAACACCTGCAAATATCCAAACCTTCTTGAAATATCTTATATATTTTATAGAATATTAATGAAATAATAACCTTGCAATGAAATAACAAGACAATTCAGAAATCATAATACATAAGAGTACAAAGACACTAATTGAAATAAAATATCTCTTTATTGATCAACAAGTGATAGAATATTACAACTAGTATCTAAAACAAGTGCTCCTCTGCTAGCCAAGGAAAATGAGTTCTACTGCTCCAAGATCTCGAAAGGAAATCCACCAGCATAACGTTTCTCTAGAATTGATGATTATGTTTAGCCTCAAGCCCTACCCTGTATTTATAGGTGAGGAAAGAGAGAAGTTACAAAGGTTGAGATGGTTGGGGAAGTTGGGATAGTTATGATTAAGATCCCAATTGTCCTTGACTAAACTTGTTTTTTTTGGATGAGGGAATTCATGACTATTAATAATAGTAGGTCGTGAGTGATACATGAATATTATAATGGAAACTTATGTGTACAAACCTTGATCATGTATTCATGGGTTGTAATGTCAATAATCACGAATGATTTGTATGTTTCAATGGAAATAGTTTCAAATTCTCCTTAATCACCTTATAAAAAATAGGTGACGTTGGCATGATGATAATATATGAAGACACATGCACATCTATAGGGTTTTGGCCACTTCCATCCATTTTATCATTTTGTGTACCGACACATTGAGTGTTAGTACTCAGATGGAGAAGTTCCATTTCATAGGATAACAGATGCCCCCCCTAATGTGTGAGTTTAGGGGGAAACGATGGCCGAAATACTTTGCAAAATTTATTCTTGGAGAACTCAGTTACCAATGCTACATAGAGGTACCTTAAACATACATATCAAATTCATATACAAAATCATATCCAAGGATTCCTTTTTCAATATAGGGGAACACTAGCTCCTTTACAATATTTGATTACATCATATGATACGAGAAACAAGGCCATGTATATTACAAAGGTGGATCAAAGCCATAATATACCATGATGAGTCTTCAAAATATAGAAGTAGTAGTGTTAAACATAATGCAATCTTTCACAACTTAGGTTATAGAGGTATGAACCTAAAGTCTTCATCTAGATCCATAGTAACCAGTACAAGTCCTACAATGTGAATAGATGAGCTGAAGTCAAACATGGAAGGAACTCAACAAAATGTGAGTGAATGAGTGATGTTGACAACTAAAGAAAAGGAGTTCACCAATAAAGGTAGTGAATCCTAAGGTACCATTGCTAAAACTCTAGGTATTTGTCTTCAGGATATGTTGATGAGAAACTGTGATGTGAGGAGGAAGGAAATAGATCCTCCAAGAGATCACAAGAGTAACTAGGAAACTGGATTAGGGAAGGTAGACACAAGGAATTCTCATAGATGATAATGATGGGAATCAGGATGATCATATATATGTTGATGTATTTGTAACTTCGAAACGTATTCATCTATGTATCTTATGTATTGTAACTCGATGTTTATTCCAGGATGTATCTATAATGTAATTGAGTCATATTGTCATGTCAAGTCATAGTGAGTAGCCCTCCAATTGTCTAAGGTTTAAAGTCCATGTAGTTCCGCGGCACTAGGGTTATTAGACTCTCCTAGTAGAGGTCGGCCCTAGTAGGGTTTTAGTCATGTCAGGATTAGTATAAATAGAGAACTGGAGTCTCTATTTATCACACAACTCATCCACACTCAAGTATAGTGCATAGTTGAGGAAGGAGAAGACACTAGGGCTAGATAATAAGAAAGTTACTATTGTTGAGAGATCAAATACTGTTTTGGGGGTTTTACTGTTTTGGTGCTGATTCTATCTCTGAGGAAGTTGCGGGGTTTTCTCCTTTATGGTTTCCCCAAAGAAAAACACTGTGTTCATTGTGTCTTGTGTTTGATTGTTGTACTTGTTATTCTCTCAGTTAAAAGATCCTAATGATGCTAGCTTAATGTTGAAAAACTAACATGGTATCAGAGCTAACCTAAGAAGAAGACACTATACAGCTGTGGGAACTAGGGATTCCTAGTTTGTGGATCTTCCTACACAAATTTTCAGAAAAAGTAAGGTGGAACAACTCCCCTCCTTAGGGCGCATCTTTCTGTCGAAGCAGAATCCAATTCTGAGGTTTTTTCAATTTTGGACCTGTCACTGCTATCAAAAATTAGGGCTTTTCACAGAAAAGGAATTTTTCAGTGAGCCAAAGCCTAGATTGATCTCCTCCCCAAAATTGAATTTAGGGACACATTTCAAGGCATTTGGGTGGATAGAAATCCGAAAAAGAAAAACACTAATTTGCTCCTGAACTAGCTCTGCATGATTTCAGCTCAAGTCTCAGATCCGACATTTTGACTTGGTAAGATCTAACATCTCTTGTATTTCCATTTGAGATTCTCATTTTAAAAGATTTCTCATCATACCAAGCTTGATGAAAATCTTGAGGGAGTTGGTAACTTTCGAGCCTGGAAGTATAGGATCTCCCTAGTCCTGGAAGAGAATGAATTAGACTCCTACATTCATGAGGAGGTTCCAGTTCCAGAGGGAGATGAGGAAAAGGCCTTACATAAGAAGAAGATGGTTATGGCAAAGAGGATCATTGCTGATTCTATCAAGGATCACCTTATTCCACAGGTGTCCTCTCTTAAGACACCTAAATCTATGTTTGATTCCCTAACCAAGTTGTTTGAAGGAAAGAACATAAACTAGAAGATGACTCCGAGGAATCCACTGAAGAATGTGAAGATTCAGAATGCAGAAATTATCCAATCTTACTTCACAAGGGTTTCTCAGATCAAGGAACAATTAGAAGCTATTGATGAAGAAGTGGAAAATGCAGAGATTGTGATGACTACTTTGAAGGGACTTCCTAGGTCATGGGATTCTTTCATCCAAGGAATCTATGCTATAAAGAAGTTAGTCAAATTCAGCAGACTATGGGAAGAATTTTCTCAAGAAGAAGCACAGATAGCAGCTCGAGAAGAGAATATGGGAAGTGAATACCAATCTCTCACAGTTCACTCCAAGAGAAGCAGAAGAATACCTCATTACTCCAAAGGTAAGGATCCTCATCATAAAGATAACATTAAAAGAGACCTATCTAAAATAAGATGTTATACATGTGATGAAAGAGGACACTTTGCAAAAGACTATCCTAAGAACAAGGTCCACTCTCATAAGAAGAAGGGGAACAAAAGAAGACATCATACTCATGCTACAGAGGATGATGAACCATCCAAGAAGAGATACAGATATGAAAGTGAAGATTCTTCAAGCAAGGATGAATATGTTTTGATCTCCTCTCTCACATGTAACATTACTCATGGTAGTAATGATTGGCTTATATAAAGTGGGGCTTCCAAACATATGATGGGATTCGAGGAATCCTTTATAAGACTGTCAGAACATGATTCACCTCACAAGGTGAAGCTAGGAGATGACTACCAATATCCAATAAAAGGTAGTGGGGAATCTTCATATAAACTAAACTCTAGTAAGTCTCTAACAATGAAAGAAGTATTGTTTGTGCCAGGAATCAAGAAGAACCTTCTCTCCATATCAACATTGGATGCAAAAGGAATGAGGGTTGCATTCATAGATGGTCAATTCATTATGTGGCCTAGAGGAAATACTATCGATGATGCGGTAATTATTGGAGAACAAGATGGAGGTCTGTACAAATTGAAGGGTCATCCAGAACAAGCCTTGGTCCATGAAACAGTAGAGCCAAATGAGCTTTGGCATAGAAGGCTTGCACATGTGCATTACAGAGCACTACCTATTGCAAGCAAAGCTGTTGAAGGTCTTCCAGAATTCCAAGAAAAACATGATGGGGTCTGCAAAGGATGTGCGAAATAGAAGAATACAAAGAAGAAATTTCCTAGCAATGAAAGTAAAGCCAAAAGGATACTAGAAATCATCCACTCCGATGTATGCGGTCCTATGTCATCAAACTCACTAAGAGGGTATGCATACTATGTTTCTTTTATTGATGAAGTTTCTAGAAAGACATGGGTTTAATTCATGAAGAACAAAGATGAAGTATTTTGTAAGCTCAAGGAATTCAAAGCCTTGATCGAGAATCACACTGAAAAGAAGATCAAGACTTTTCGATCAGATAATGGTGGGGAATTCACTTCAAATGAATTCAAAGAGCTATGTAAAGAATCAGGGATTAAGAGGGAGTTGTCCACTCCTTATAATCCACAATGGAATGGGATTGTGGAATGGAAGAATAGAACCATCATGGAAGCTGCAAGAGCAATGCTTCATGATCAAGATCTTCCTATGCATCTTTGGGTTGAATCTGCTAGAACAACAGTGTATGTACAGAACCGTACTCCACATAGAGTACTTAAGAACAAGACTCCTGAAGAAGTCTTCTCTGGCAAGAAACCAGAAGTCATCCATCTCAGAATATTCGACTGTCCTGTGTACATACACATTCCAAAAGAGAAGAGAACAAAATTAGATCCTTCAGGAAAGAAGGGCATATTTGTGGGATACTCTGAAAGATCGAAGGCTTACAGAATCTATTTCCCAATATACAAGAAGATTGACATCAGCAGGGATGTGACATTTGATGAAGACACAGCTTACAACAAATCCAGAAAGAGACTTGCTGAAGAACTTGAAGAAGCAGAAGTAGAAGTACCCAAAATTCATGATACAACCATGAACGAAGAAGCTCAAGAAGAATATTGAGATTTCAAGGAACCATAAAGACCTGTAGATCCACCTCTAGATAAGAATCCTCATAAGAGGAAACTTGTTTGGGTACGTGAACTTATCCAAGGTGCAAAAAGATATGGGGTTCCAGAACAGAATCACAGAGAAAGAAAGAGGACCAGATCCTGCTCCGGGTATGTAGCTTTACTATGTGATTTCATTGATAAAGAACCTTCCAGTTATGAAGAAAAGAATAGAAAGAATGGAAGGATGCTATTATCAAAGAATATCAATCGATCATGAAGAATGATGTTTGGGATGTTGTCCCAGGACCAGAAGGGAAGTCAGTTGTAACTTCCAAATGGATCTACAAGATCAAGCATGCTGCAGACGGTAGCATTGAAAAGTATAAGGAAAGATTTGTAGCTCGAGGTTTCTCTCAAAAAGAAGGAATAGACTATGAAGAAACCTTTACACCTGTAGCCAGATACACTTCCATCAGATCAATACTTTCTCTGGTTGTAGTGATGAAATGGAAGATACACCAGATGGATGTCAAGACTACTTTCTTGAATGGTGTAGTAGAATAGGAAGTGTATGTAGAACATCCACTTGGTTTTGAGACACATGACAGAGAGTCTCATGTATGCAGATTGAAGAAAGCCCTGTATGGTTTGAAACAGGAACCCAAGACCTAGTACAGCAGAATTGACAGCTTTCTATCCAGTTTGGGATTTACCAAGAGTAAAGCAGATTCCAACCTTTACTACAAGGTTGAATATGGCAACCCAGTGATGTTTGTACTATATGTAGATGATCTGTTTGTGACAAGTATAGATGGGTTGATTACTGATATGAAGAGAAAGCTTGCTGCTGAGTTCAAAATGAATGACATGGGGATGATGCATTATTTTCTAGGTATGGAGGTGTGGAAAAGTACAAATGGAATCTTCCTTGGACAAGTGAAGTATGTAGTAGAGATCCTAAATAGGTTTGGGATAATGGACTGCAAGGCTGTGACCACACCTATGGCATCGAACCTGAAGCTATTAAGTGATGCTTCATCAAAGATGGTTGATGCTACGATGTATCGTCAGATGATTGGGTCATTGATGTACCTGATGAACACGATACCTGACATTTGCTTTGCTATGAACACCTTGAGCCAGTTCTTGACAGATCTGAGACATGTTCACTTGATTGTTGCAAAGCATATTATGAGGTACCTAAAGGGTACAGTTGATTATGGGCTCAAGTACGATGCAAATCAAAATATTAACCTGGAGGGTTATGTTGATTCAGATTGGGCAGGCAGTGCCATTGATAGGAAGAGCACTTTAGGTTGTTGCTTCAGTATGGGATTAGGTGTGACCTCTTGGTTTAGCAGGAAGCAATCCTGTGTGGCACTGAGTACAGCTAAACTAGAGTATGTCGCAGCTTGTTCAGCTAGTTTTGAGGTAGTATGGCTACGAAAGCTACTGTCTGATATATTTGATCTCTAGTTGGATGTTACTTGTATACATTGTGACAACCAGAGTTGTGGGAATCTGTCAGAGAATCCAGTGTTTCATGACAATTTGAAGCATATCGAGATCAAGTATCGCTATATCAGAGATATGGTGTAGAGGGGAGCAGTGAAGCTCCAGTATGTTGTGACAGAGGAACATATAGCTGATGTATTGATGAAGCCATTAGCTAGGCTGAATTTTGAGTACTTCAGGGAGAAACTTGGTGTTATCCAGATCGAGGTTTCCTCCAAGAGAAAGTGATGAGACCCATAGCCATTCTGAAATGGTGAGAGGATTGGTTCCTTCCATGGTTAGATGTAAGGGCTGAGCCATTATATCATGGTGAGAGGATTGGTTCCTTCCATGTTAGATATGAGTGCTAGCCATTCTGTCGAGTAGGACAGATGTAAGGGAAATTTCCATTCTGGGAATGGAGGCACCTGGTCAGTTACCAGGACAACTCAGTCTAGGACTGAGAAGCCATTCTGATGTGATAGAGGGATGTGTTCTCACTTGATCAGATGTAAGGGCTAAACCATTCTGTCATGGCTAAAGGATTAGGTTCCTTCCATGTCAGATGTGAGTGTTGGCCATTTCAACGAGCAGGTCGGATGTAAGGGCAACTACCATTCTCTAGGAGAATGGAGGCACTTGGTCAGTTATTAGGTAGCTCAGTCAAGGACTAGGGGCCATTCTGATATGACTATAGGATTGGTTCCTACAACATTAGATATGAGTGCAATCCCTTCCATCATTGTGAGCAGGATGTGTTCCCTCCTGGATGGATGTAAGTACAGATCCTTTTCACAGATGGTAGTAGGTGTGTCCTACCATGCTGGTGATTGTAAGTGTTGATCCTTTCCACAGATGATAGTAGGTGTGTCCTATCATGCTGGTGGATGTGAGTACTATGCCTTTTCACAAATGATAGTAGGTGTGTCCTATCATGCTGGTGATTGTAAGTGCAGTGCTTTTTCATAGATGGTAGTAGGTGTGTCCTACCATGCTGGTGATTGTAAGTGCTGAGCCTTTCCATAGATGGTAGTAGGTGTGTCCTACCATCCTAGTGGATGTGAGTGTTGTGCCTTTCCACAGATGATAGTAGGTGTGTCCTATCATGCTGGTGGTTGTAAGTGCTAAGCCTTTTCACAGATGATAGTAGGTGTGCCCTATCATGCTGGTGAATGTGAGTGCTGGGCCTTTCTGATATGATTATAGGATTAGTTCCTACATGATCATATGTGAGTGTTGGGTGTGCCTTTTTGACGAGTAGGTCAGATGTAAGTGCTGGGAGAAGACCTACATGATGGCTAGGCCTACAACCAGCATGAAAAAGGGCTGGCTCTGTAGAACTTCCTATGATGAGAAGAATCATGAGATAGCACCAGTG
Organism: Pseudotsuga menziesii; assembly: GCA_001517045.1. NCBI lineage: Eukaryota > Viridiplantae > Streptophyta > Pinopsida > Pinales > Pinaceae > Pseudotsuga > Pseudotsuga menziesii. The sequence goes on from LPNX011179823.1 coordinate 171,309, forward strand.
ATGTTCTAGATCGAGTGATGATCCAGATCCAATGATGATGACCAGTGATGATCCAAATCGAGTGATGATCCATATCCAATGATGATGATCCAGCAATGATGATCCAGATCCAATGATGATGACCAGTGATGATCTAGATCAAGTGATGATCCAAATCCAGTGATGATGACCAATGATGATCCAGATCTAGTGATGATGTCCCATGATGATCCATATCGAGAGATGATCCAGATCTAAAGACGAAGATGACTTGAAGACTCAGAAGACTTGATATGCAGATGACAAGATGATCCAGATGATACAGAGAAGAAGACCAGTGCTAAAAATTGTGTCGAAATAATACCTTCCTAGTTAAGAGGGAGTGTTGATGTATTTGTAACTTCGGAATGTATTCATCTATGTATCTTATGTATTGTAACTCAATGTTTATTCCGGGATGTATCTATAATGTAATTGAGCCATATTTTCATGCCCCGATGTTCCTATCAGGAGGATCAATAATTTAAACAAGTCGTGTCAAGTCATAGTGAGTAACCCTCTGATTGTCTAAGGGTTAAAGTCCCCGCAGTTCCGGGGCACTAGGGTTATTAGACTCTCCTAGTAGAGGTCAGCTCTAGTAGGGTTTTAGTCATGTCAGGATTAGTATAAATAGAGAATTGGAGTCTCTATTTATCACACAAGTCATCCACACTCAAGTATAACGCATATTTGAGGAAGGAGAAGACACTGGGGCTAGATAAGAAGAAAGTTACTGCTATCGAGAGATCACATACTGTTTTGGGGATTTTACTATTTTGGTGCTGATTCTATCTCTGAGGAAGTTGCAGGGTTTTCTCCTTTATGGTTTCCCCGAAGAAGAAGACTGTGTTCATTGTCTCTTGTGTTTGATTGATGTACTTGTTATTCTCTCAGTTAAATGATCCTAATGATGCTAGCTTAATGTTGAAAAACTAACAATATAGGTATAGATCCTTGAACAGTGAGCATGAAATAGAGATGAACCAAGGTTCCTTTTGAGTTGAATATATGATAACTAGACTTATCTATCATGTAGGATACATGAATATATTCCCCATGTATAAAGGCCAAGTGGAGGAGTTAAACCTCGAAGTAATAGCTGAGCTAGAAGTGTAAACTGAGACATGAGTATTGAAAAGTTCAGAGAGTGCTTTGTTCAAGGAGGACATGCTGCCACTAATTATAACCCAAAGTGAGAAATTATTCCTTATATTTCTTTTTATGTTTTACTGAGTCCAAGAAATTCAACTCGAGACTCTCTTCATTTTTGACAAGCTTGAAGAGGGGAGAGAATAATGCTTGATCTGTCACTGATTCGTGGATTTTCTGAGCCTGAACTAGTATATGCTTGTTGGTGTTTTCATATTTTTGAGAGTCTGAAAAACTCTAAAGAATACTCTATGTGTAGTGCTTTTTCATACAATTTAGTCTCCTGAGGCTAGAAACATGTAAAACAATCCATAGAAGAACTCTCATAGCTCACAAAGGTCTAAGGTATAAATTTTTCATACTTAGTCAGTAAGTTCTGAAAAAAAAGGTTAACTAATACCAAACCAATGCACCTTCAAAATTAGCATATAGCCTGAGTTTAACGAGTGTGAAGGAAGGAAATATCACTCAAAAACATCCATTTGATTACAAGAAATGGGGCTTACAATAGTAAAATCGATGCTTTTTTCTTTAGGTTTTGCGAGCATGACAAAGACGTAAAGTATGCTTGAAATCTTTTTCATGTTTGGGTCCAAAGCATGAAAAAGAGAAAACTAAGCTCATAACATGTGTTCATTTTCCATAAATTTAGTCCCTTAGGTCTGGAAAAGAGATAAACCTATGTATTAAGATGCTCTTCTCAATTCCACAGAAAAGAAAATATTTCTTTCACGTAAATAACCTACATGACCCAAGAAAGAGATAAATTATCACCAATGTAGATGATCGTTCAATTATTCTTAACAAGTCTGAACGAACAAGTTTACTCAGTTTTCCAGTCTATTTTGAGGCATTAGACTAGGGCCTGAAGAAAACTCCATAAGTGCAGGGATCCTTATAATCGGGTATAGCTCATAAAAATATGCAAAATGAGGTTCATTTTGTCATGAAAAACAATGAAGAAGGCTCCCACAAACCTAACACAACTGTGGCATGGGTACCAAAAAGAAAATAAATTGTTCTAAACTAGGGTATCCATGCGAATGAGAGCCTATCCACAGAATACAAATGGTGTGTACTAGGTAAAATTTCTTTTACACCATAGTCCATGGACGAAAAACTGATCATAGGGTTAAGTGAAGGATAAGGTGTGAGTGCAAAGTCTGCAATGAAGACCAAGTCGTACCCTACATTAGAGAAAATTTCGATTTAAAATGGGCCTTCCAAAAATAATACAAATTCCATGTCATCATGTATTAGCCAATCAAAATGCTTTAAAATTCAAAAAGGGAGCACCTCTTAAACAATTTTTTAATATAAATTTGGGGATAGGTACCATAAAAAAACTACTTTTTTTGTTCGTATTTTCAACATATCTCCCTATTTTTTTACTCAAATTTCGATCGGGATAGCTCGTTGGATGCGGAATTAAATTATGCATCCAATAAGTACCCACTCAGCATACTTTTGACAGGTACCTCTACCCCAAAAATAAGAAATACCTGAAAAAATGTGATAACGATGTCATCATCACATTTTTTCAGGTATTTCTTGTTTTTGGGGTAGCGGGGCCCGTCATCACATTTTTTCAGGTATTTCTTATTTTAGGGGTAGCGGGGCCCGTCAAAATTATGTCAAGTGGGTACTTTTTGGATGTGGAATTTAATTACACATCCAACGAGATATCCCGATTGAAATTTGAGTAAAAGGAAAAGGAGATATGTCGACAATACGAACAAAAAAGTAGCTTTTTATTTTCTTCCTCCAAAATCAAAAAAATATTATTTTGTTATTTTAACTATTATTTTATTAATTTTCCTTAGGAGGCCCATTTTGAGTTGAAATTTCCTTTAATGTATGCAGTGTAAAACAAATTTTCAATGATTCAGGACCTGTTGCAGATAGAAAAAAGATCATGGTATTAGTCCATATATTAAAAATAATAATTTTAAACTATAGATCATGGGTAAAAATTTGAAATTTTTGATATAAATAGTTCAAAACAAAAAATAAACATACCACTTGGAAATTTTTACCTTCAAACTTCAGTTGATCATTGTGGACAAAAGGTTGGACCAATTTCAATTCCACGAGTTGTAGGTTAGCTATTTCTCCCTTCTCTTCTTTTTTATCCATTAAATTTTTTATTTTAATGCAAAATTTTTATGGTTTTATGCATGCCCTAAAATATTCATGGAGCATTCATAGGTATGCTTCATTACAGTCGTGAATATGTGCTTTATTCGTAGGTTCTTTTACTGCAGCCCACGTATTCTTCTTGTTCTACTAAAAGCACATTCATGAATACTGCGCAACGTTTTTTTTTAAATGCACAAATGCAAATGAATTTTGATGTATTCTAATGGCTTGTAATGTGCATTGGGTAGGAAAATATGGTCTTAGAGTGGAGAGAAAGGGAACAGGAACACTTTCAACTGAGAAGCAATGCGAGGTACCCCTACTATGCAAGCATTACAAAGAAGTGTCTTGCTAAATTTGTATTGCACGTCCAATATGAAAGAACAAGTCCGTATTCTAGAGACTTCATTTAACTACTGGGACAATGAGCTCGGATTCTTTGACCTCCAAGGAGAGGATTTTGGGTTGACAATAGATGATATCTATTTTATCACTGGTATTTATTGTAGGGGTAGATCTATAAACCTAGAGGGCCCTGGAAGAGGTGGTAACCCTCTTAGCATGCAATATTATGTTGATTACTACCTTTCTTGAACTCAGAAGTTGGGGACATGTGTCCCAATTTCATAGATGTCAAAACCCCAAATTTTCACAAAAATTTAAAATTTTGAGATAACAATAAATGCTAAAACCTGCGGTTTACTAACAGCTAACGATTTGCAATAAAAGAAATAGTCAAGTAATTAGTTTCACTAAATATTAAATATAATAACTTAACAGTTCATTTTTTTATAACAAGGATAAAGTTTTCTTGCGGGCTATTTTACTTCAGTTTACTGATGAGTCTTTTCATGTCAAGTAGGTGGAATCTAACTTGTGAATCCAGGGATTAATTAGCAATTATGCTAACGCAGATGAATACTGGTTCTTACAGGGTTACAGGTATGATTGAACGAGTACATATTAAAAGTTATTTAAAGTGACAGCAGTATTTTATTTGCAATTTAAAAGCTTAGTAATTAAGCTACTAAACTCTAGACAACTTCTGTAAGGTAAAACCATTTGGCTTCCTTTAGTTTTTCTAGTAGTCATGCTCAAAAGTAAGTAACGACAGCAAGATATGTTTGTGACTCTAAGCATTAGAATCTCAATTACAAAGTATGCCTACTTTACTCTATGTAATTTGTAATGTTATAAAGATTGTTTTGTCAGTATTTATGCAACAGTACATTATCTTGTCTGAGTAACAATTGACCCACATTTTTCTTCTGAAAGATAACTTCCAACCTGATAATCTTTGGACAGTAATAGTTTCGATTGTACAAACTACAAACCATCATGCCTTCCTACATAAGATCATTGTTTTCCTCTATTTTAATTTTCATGTTAAACCATGAGGTTCTAATAACTTTTGGACTCAATAGATTCATTCCTATTCAATTTCTTAATTTTCTATTATACTTCCCTTAAATTACATTACTGTCCACAGCAGTTTATCTGAGATTGATGTTCTTGAAACAAGTCGACTTTCTAATTATCTTGTTTAGTTCTATAACTACTTTAATACCCAATTAACCTGGTGAATCTTAAGTAATTTCCAAGTTGAGTCGTAACCATGACCCATCAAAGTATGGTCGCTTTGAACTAGGTAACAGAGTTTCATAATAGTGTTCTTATAATACGTTTTGTTCACTTCATAGTTCTACTATCACAGAGTTAGTAGTTCATATGAGACTAATAAACATGAATACTCTTTGTTATTAGACATTCAGTCTATATCTAGCTCAAGGTTATACACATGTTTAGATTAGAGTTTATGATTTTCCATCTTATTACCATATGCCATTTATAAAAATATAACTTTATGAAGTCTTTGTATAAGATATTTACCATGTATAAACTATAGTCTTTTACAAAAGAAAACTATAGTTGTTCGTTGATTAACATGATCTCTCCCATAAAATATTTGATCTTTTAACTATATAAAGACATGAAATATTGAGCTCTATCTATAAAAAGGCATAAAAGTTTTGATTTCTATTTATAATAAAAACAACGTTGGAAGAAAAGAAATGAAACTATCAAATTTGCATTTGTAATGTTATAATATATAATTTTTAAGGTAAAAAGGTAAAAAGAGTATTATGCATGCATGATTTTTCGGGCTTAAACTAAGGTTTAAACGTGACATTCCAAAGATAGGTCAATGTAACCCAATCGTTGATATTTCATCACTACACAAGCATATGATATAGTGCAAATGATTATCGATTTGGACGGAAAATTATTGGGTTGACATTATAGTTTAAATCTTGCTCCAATGATTTTAATAATTGGATTTTTGTTTTTACGCATGCACTATAGAACATGACCCTCTTGCATGGTTTGATTTTTTGGCTACGTGGTCGTCTCCTAACCAAGTGTTAGGGATATAAAACTCTATTGTAAACCTAATCCTTATCATTATTCCCCACAGTTTGCACTGGCCCTTGAGGCTGCTTGGCTTGGCTTCCATGGTGGCCATTGTTCCTTCTTGCTCTGGTTGTATTGTTCCTTGCTTCATTGATGTATTCGTCACTGGTGTGTGGTTTTGAATGCCATTTTCAGTGGTTGGGTTCTCACTCTGCAACTAGTGGAGATTTTCATTACCCTTGGCCCACTGTCTATGTATTCTCTCTTTCACTGTCATCGTGGCTTAGCGTCTGCTTCAGTTACCTGTTTAGTTCTCATGGCTCGCTATTGTGTGAGGTTTTTGCCTTGCGGGCTATTTGGGTCTTCACTTGCACAGCCTGTAGGTAACCATGCTTCAACGAGGCTGTTTGGCATTTTCAATTGATAGGTAACAAAAAAAAAAACTTATAGTTCATTTACTTCACTGCAAATACTTTGTTGTTACTGTGGTTTGCAAAGATATTTGTTAACTGACAAAGGTCTACTGCCTTGCTTTCAGGTGCTCACCACTGTAAATATTTTACAATGAGAAAATAGACAGTCACTAATGAAGTCCGTGGATCATGGTTCATTTTTGGGTAAGCCCCATGGTCCATATGTTGGGTTTTCACCCTACTTGCATCAGGGTGGTCAATGGAATCACCCAGGGTTTGGGGAAACCCTCCCTCGACTCCCCATGAGTTATGCTATTTGTTTTTATAGGTTGTTGTTGCAATACTCAGTATCAAACCCTCACTATTCGATGGGAAGACTTGGTTTATCTGAGCTCTGTATTTAGTTGAAGTTTGGATTTACGACCTAGTTAAATTAATGGTTTACGTATTGAAAGTACTGTCTTTAAACTCATTTGGTTTAATAATTGTTTTATATTAAGCTTTGTGTAAAAAATTAGGGTTTCTAACCTTCTTGACAGTTAGTTGAGCTTTTGTACTTTGTTTACATACTCTGTAAGGGTTTATAATTAAATTTTTAAGATTGATACTTACGGCCGTAACTTAATTCTTGCTTGTTTTGATTTGGAGTTATAAATTAGGGTTTGACCTGTAAAAACCCTTGTTTTGATATAAATTATTCTCATTATAATAGTTATACAGTTTTTCTATTTGTCCTTAATGGACTGTGAGTAAATTTTATAAGCTTGTTTATTTAATGATTACATAATTTAATAAATTTGATTTATTACTTCAATATTTTGTTGTGTGTAAATGTAATACTCATAAGGGTTTTAACCCTGACATTTATTTCTATAGATACATGCTATTAGTAAAAGAAAAGGCACAGTTTCTTTTATAAATATATTTTGTACATGTTGATCAGTAATGTATTTCATTTTTGTGTATAAAATTTTTAGTTGGTTCTTTAATAGTTTAAAAGAGCTAACTTATGTTTAACCTAGGTTACTAAAGTATATAAAAATACAGATAGATTATGCACAGATTATGAGCTAGGGTTTATCCTATTTAACTTTTATTAAGTAATAATTTATGTATTGTTAATTTGTTAATTCTATTACTGTCACAAGGTTTTCTTCAGTTTGTTTAAAAGAATTATTAATTTATAAATAATACTTTTATTGTTAATAATAATATTATTTGTATTAATAACATTATGAATAATGTACTCTCTTAATTTTATGTTGGTATTCATATATATTATTAAATAATACTAAGAGAAGTCTATAATAATTGTGTTTATTTAATAAGATTATTTTTGTAAGCTTGGTGGAAGAAATAAGAACTTCCATATTGTCAATACTCCTTACATCTAATTGTCTGTAAGTGTATAAGGACAGTTCTTTACTAATAATACTTTATGCTTAGGTTACTACTGTCTATTTATTATTTTAATTCTTATTTAGAGTTCATATAGTTGCAAGTAAATTAGTTAATATTATTGGAAATAAATAAACTAACAGAATTATATTTACATCTTTACTTAACATAAATAATAAGCATTCAACTAACAATTCTATTTCTTCTATTTCAATATAGATGTATAGTTTATAGAAGTAGGTACTGTGTAGAAGAATGAATTGCATACTTGAACATACTACAGTTAGTAAATAATATGATTCTATTTCTTTTTTTATATTCTAAATACATAGTCTAGATCTGACAACAACTCTACAAAACAGATTAATATTCTTTCTGGAAAAACAACTATCTACTGAAAGAAGACATTTCAATACTCTGAAAAACATAAGTACTCTATTCATTTCATATTCCTATCATACTTCATTCATTTAAACACACTACCTGTGTTAGAGTACGATCTGGATTACTCCAGATGGGGAAAAAGACAGGTAGGATTTATTTTTCATCAAAGAATAGATTCAACATTAAAACAACTAAGAGATTTCAAACTTAATAGTTTACAACATAACATAAAATCATTCATTATTTGTTCACACACAAATATAAAATTTAACACGAAAATTAAAAGATAGTAGAACCTGCTTTTAAAGCTGGATGACAATAGAGTTAGGAGGCCATTCCTCCCTACCAACTCTTGGAGAGCGCTCAGATAGTGACTTCTCAGGACCCCCGAGCATGTTCTAGTCTCCTTGGCTGGAACTAGGTGGAGCAATCAACAAAGTACTAGTCCAAGACTCAATACCAACTCTGCACACTGCAGCAAGATCTTTTAGCTGGAAAGTTGTACTAGATCACTTTCCTACAGTTTACCCCTCAAACACCTTCCTCAAAAATTCCCTTCCCAATGAATTCCTTGAAGTGCATTCACCTGAATGATTATTCTCCTGGAATGAGCAGCCTCAGCTCTCTTCAATGGGCTTTTTTATTTAGATTGCCTAGGTCTTTTTGGGTTAGTTGTCATTAATTGAGTCACCTACTCTGATTCCACTTTCTTGGGGGATCATGACCCCAAATGTAGGGAGGTTTCCACCTGCAACATAGGAGGTGTTTGAGGATGCTGCCATTTGTCTATTTGCTCTCCACCTAGTCTCCTCCACCAACTTGACCAGTAACACTCTTTTTAACAGCTCTCCCAAGCTGTTGTCTCCACTTTTATTTATTTAAAATTAAAATATTCAGAATTACATTCCACATCCTTGACTTTGCTGAGTCATCAATTACAACTTAGCATTAAATTTAACATAATGTCTTGGAATAAAATCAAAATAAGATAATAGTATTTTGCAAAATTGGGGCATGTGACATACAAACCCCCTTAGAATATAACATCATCCTCGATGTTATTTATTCTTCATCCTCCGAAGTCCCTTGGAACAGAATTGGATATGCATCTCGTATTTTATTTTCCAATTCCCAGCGAGCTTCCTCTGGACTAAGGTGCTTCCATTGCACCTTCACCTATCCAATGGTGCGGTTCCGAAGTGTAATTTCCCTCCTCCCGAGGATACAGTCCGATTCCACTAGAAATTCTCTTTCTGGTTCCACATGTACAACATTCCAGTTAACAACATGAGTAGCATCATGAACATATTTCTTTAAAAAAGAAATGTGAAAAACATTATGTACTCTTAAGTTAGGTGGTAATGCTAATTGATAAGCTACTTGTCCAACCCTAGACAAAATTTTAAATGGGCCACAGTAACGCAGGGTTAGTTTTGCACAACTCCCCAATCTTAGAGAGATATTTTTGGACCTTACCTTGATGAACACATGTTCACCTACCTGAAACTCTTTTGGAGTTCTTTTTAAGTCTTCTTGAGTTTTCTGGTGATCCTGTGCCACTTTCAGATTTCCCTGCACTTGTTTCACAATTTCTTCCATTTCTTTCAACAGTTCTGGACCTAATACCAATCTATCTACTGAATTACTCCAAGAGATAGGATTATTACATTTCTGTCCATATAAAATTTCAAACGGACTAAATCTAGCTGATGTCTAATAATTATTATTATAAGCAAATTCTACCAGATGTAAATAGTCCTCCCATTTACCAGGCTGGTCTTTTACATACATTCTTCATAGATATTCTAGTACATGATTTACCCTTTCAGTTTGTCCATCTGTTTGAGGATGGAAAGAAGTACTGAAATTTAATGTGGTGTTTAACCCTTTAAACAAAGACTTCCAAAAGTTTCCTATAAAATTAGGATCTCTGTCTAAGATTATGACTTTTGGTACTCCATGTAATCGAAAAATCTTCTTTAGAAAAATGTCAGCTATGTTGGGAGCTTTGTAAGTAGTTTTAATAGGTATAAAGTGAGCTTCTTTGCTTAGCTTATCAACATCCGTCACATCCTTAGGAACCGGCCAATCTTCGATTGCCCGTATCTTCTCAGGATCTATGGAAATTCCTTCCTTGGTCACTACGTGACCTAAATACTGAATCTTATCTTTGAATAAATCACACTTACTAAACTTTGTGAAGAGTTGATGTTCTCGCAACTCTTGCAAAACAATTTTTAGATGTTCTTTATGTTCTTCTTCAGTTTTTTAATAGATTAGAATGTCATCAATAAACATGACCACAAACTTATCTAAATACTTATGCATTATGTTGTTCATTAAACACATAAAGACAGCTGGGGCAGTAGTAAGCCCGAATGGCATTACGACAAATTCATAATGACCATATCTTGTTCTGAAAGTTGTCTTAAAGATGTCTTCATCTTTAATTCTCACTTGATGATATCCAGACCTTAAATCTATTTTCTAAAACACCGTGGCTCCACATAGTTGATCAAATAGATCATATATGTGGGGCAACGGATATCAATTTTTGATGGTCATCTTATTTAACTGATGGTAATCTATGCAAAGTCACATAGTTTCGTCCTTCTTCTTAACGAAGATGACAGGTGCCCCCCAGGGAGACACACTTGGTCGAATATACTTTTTATCAATTAACTCTTTTAATTGTGATTTTAATTCATTGAGTTCCAATATTTTCATTCGATAAGGGGCCTTTGAGCTAGGTACTCCACCCAGTACCAGCTCAATGGTGAAATCCAATTCCCTTTTCGGAGGTAATCCCAAAATTTCTTCTAGAAATATATCAACATATTCTTTTAAAAATGGGATGTCTTCTACTTTTAACTTCTATGTTTTAATTTTACTTTCCTCATCAGTAATTGTTACTGTGTAAGCTTTACATCCCTTTTTAATAGCTATTTTAAGTTGTAAAGCAAAAATCTGCCTTATAGTAGTTTTTCTAGGAATTCCTTTAACACTTACTGGTTTTTCATCGCTGTTTAAGCATGTGAAAGTTTTATCATAATAGTTTAGAATTACTCTATGTTGTTCTAACCAGTCCATGATACCAATTAACAAATCAAAAAAGCCATGTGGCAACATATTAAGTTTAACAACAGTTTCAAATTTATCCATAACTAATGCACATTCTTTCACAAAACAAGTTACTTTTCTTTTAACACCAGTGGCTAACTAAACTAACCATGAATTATCAAACTTATCAATAGATAACTTACATTTTTCTACTATCTTAGGTGCAATATAACTGAGACTAGCTCCTAGATCAATCAAAACGGTTATAGGGGTCTGATTTATTATACCTTCTACTTCCACCATGGAAGTCTAATATTCAGCTTGTCGGTTCTCCAAGGCTGCGTTGATTCTAGGCATGATCCTTACTAGTTCCCCAATGGTCATATCCTCCTGTATAGTATGAATATTGCTAACAGTCTTCTTTCGATTTGGACAGATTGAAGCATAGTGTAGGCCATTACATTCCCAGCACTTGACAGGCTCTTTACGCTCAAAATTCTTGGTAAAGTTTCCATGATTATTTGTAGTTTCCTTACCTTTAGAATTATTCTGATGGTTGGGTGTACTGTTCGTATTTCCTTGGAAATTCTTTTTATTAGAATAATTTTTGGCCTTATTGTTCTTAAAATTTCTGTTAGGCACAAAATCCTTCTTCTTTAATTCAAATTGATTATTATCTTTCTTAGCCTTCCAGTTGGCCACGATTTCTTTCTTCTGATTCTACTCAAAACAAAAGTTAGCATTTCTCATAGCTTCCTCCAAGGTCTTTAAGTTATCATATTCAATTCTATCTTTAGTATGATGCGGTAGATAGCTAAGGAATCACTGTACCTTTGGTTTCTCATCTACAAGGTATGGTACATACCTAAGTAGACTTAAGAACTTGTTGTTCAGATCCTTCATTGTCATTGAACCTAACTTAAGTTCATAAAACTCTTTGGCTCTCTCCTCATAATACTGCTCAAACAGGAATTTATTTTTGAAATACCTCTTAAAGGTACTCCAGTTAACTTCTTTCTCTTTTATACCCTTAACTCTGTTCAAGTCCTGCCACCAAATGTCATCCTTTCCTAAGAGGTTATATATAGCCATCCTAGCCTTTAACTGGTTAGAATAATTATATATTTGGAATTACTTCTTCATCCCAGATAACCAAGATTCAGCTTCCCCCCCCTTCTCAGTCTCTCCATTAAAAGTTGGTGGTTTTATCTTTTTGAATTCCCCGGAAATTTCCTCATAAGGTTTGTATTTCCTCTTTTTGGTGTACAGATTATCATCACTATTGTCACTAGTAGTATGGTAATTTTTTTGTTCACCAAACACTTCAAAAGATGAACTACTTTTAGTTTTTGTATGCTTCATCTTTTTAGATTTTTGTTGATGACTGGCATCTTCAGATTCTGACCTTCTACCCCTACCCTTAGTCTGAAACTTTTTAATTAGGATCTTATTCAACTCTTCTTGAGCCCTCAGAATCCTTATATTTTCTTGCTTAACAGACTCCATTTCAGTTTTTAAGTCTTTTATAGTTTGTAACTATGAGGAATTAGTATTTAAATCCTCTAGTATAGGATCTCTACGTAATTTTTCTGTTTCAGTAACTGGAGACTCCTCCTCTACATACTCTTCCATCCTTTTCATACCTACATGTTAAACTTCAGAAAAACAATTCTCTGTTGAATAACATTTTAAAATAAAATATGCCAGCATAATAATTTAATTTACTCTTTTATGAAAGCTAGTTGGGCTTCATCAAGGCCTAGTGTTTGAACCTTGTGCTCTAATACCACATGTCAAAACCCCAAATTTTCACAAAAGTTTAAAATTTTGAGATAACAATAAATGCTAAAACTTGTTGTTTACTAACAGCTAACGGTTTGCAGTAAAAGAAACAATCAAGTAATTAGTTTCACTAAATCTTAAATATAATAACTTAACAGTTCATTTTTTTATAACAAGAATAAAGTTTTATTGTGTGTTGTTTTACTTCAATTTACTAATGAGTCTTTTCATATCAAGTAGGTGGAACTTTTGAATCTGTGTCTTACTTAGCAATCATGCTAACGCAAATGAATACTGGTTCTTACAGGGTTACAAGTATGATCGAACGAGTACGTATTAAAAGTTCTTTAAAGTGACAGCAGTATTTTATTTGCAATTTAAAAGCTTAGTAATTAAGCTGTTAAATTCTAGATAGCTCTTGTAAGGTAAAACCATTTGGCTTCCTTCAGTTTTTCTAGTACTCATGTTCAAAAGTAAGTAATGACAGTAAGATATGTTTGCGACTCTAAGCATTAGAATCTCAGTTACAAAGTATCTCTACTTTACTCTATGTAATTTCTAATGTTATAAATATTGTTTTTGTCAGTATTTATGCAATAGTACATTATCTTGTTTGAGTAACAATTGACCTACATTTCACACTTACAGCCTGATAATCTTTGGATAGTAATAATTTCGATTGTACAAACTACAAACCATCATGCCTTCCTACATAAGATCATTGTTTGCCTATATTTTAATTTTCATGTTAAACAATGAGGTTCTAATAACTTTTGGACTCAATAGATTCATTCCTATTCAATTTCTTAATTTTCTATTATACTTCTCTTAAATTACATTACTGCCCACAACAGTTTATCTAAGATTGATGTTCTCGAAACAAATCGAATTTCTAATTATCTTGTTTAGTTCTATAACTACTTTACTACCCAATTAACCTGGTGAATCTTAAGTAATTTCCAAGTTGAGTCGTAACCACGACCCATCAAAGTATGGTTGCTTTAAACTAGGTAACAGAGTTTCATAATAGTGTTCTTATAATACGTTTTGTTCACTTCATAGTTCTACTATCACAGAGTTAGTAGTTCATATGTGACTAATAAACATGAATACTCTTTGTTATTAGACATTCAGTCTATATCTAGCTCAAGGTTATAAACATGTTTAGATTAGAGTTTATGATTTTCCAACTTATTACCATATGCCATTTATAAAAATATAACTTTGTGAAGTCTTTGTATAAGAGATTTACCATGTATAAACTATAGTCTTTTACAAAAGAAAACTATAGTTGTTCGTTGATTAACATGATCTCTCCCATAAAAAATTTGATCTTTTAACTATAGAAAGACATGAAATATTGAGCTCTATCTATAAAAAGGAATAAAAGTTTTGATTTCTATTTATAATAAAAACAACATTAGAAGAAAAGAAATGCAACTATAAAATTTGCATTTGTAATGTTATAATATATAAGTTGTAAGATAAAAAGGTAAAAAGAGTATTGTGCATGCATGATTTTTCGGGCTTAAGCTAAGGTTTAAACGTGACATTCCAAAGATAGGTCAACGTAACCCAATCGTTTATATTGCATCACTGCACTAGCATATGATATAGTGCAAATGATTATTGATTTGGATGGAAAATTATTGGGTTGACAATATAGTTTAAATCTTGCTGTAATGATTTTAATAATTGGATTTTTGTTTTTACGCAGGCACTATCGAACACGACCCTCTTGCATGGTTTGATTTGTTGGCTATGTGGTCGTCTCTTGACAAAGCGTTGGGGATATAAAACACTATTGTAAACCTAATCCTTATCATTCTTCCTCGCAATTTGCACCATCCCTTGAGGCTGCTTGGCTTGGCTTCCATGGTGGTCGTCATTCCTCCTTGCTCTGGTAGAATAGATGCAGCATTAAAAAAATAAGATATTTCAAACTTAACAATTTACAACATAACATAAAATCATTCATTATTTGTTCACATACAGATATAAACTTTAACACAAAAATTAAAATATAGTAGAACCTACTTTTAAAGCTAGATGATAATAGCGTTGGGAGGCCATTCCTCCCTGCCAACTCCTAGAGAGCGCTCAGACAACAACTTCTCAGGACCCCCAAGCCTGTTCTGGTCTCCTTGGTTGGAACTAGGTGGAGCAATCAACAAAGTACTAGTCCAAGGCTCAATACCAACTCTGCACACTACGGCAAGATCTTTCAGCTGGAAAGATGTACTAGATCACTTTCCTATAGTTTACCCCTCAAACACCTTCCTCAAAAATTCCCTTCTCAATGAATTCCTTGAAGTGCATTCACCTGAATGACTCTTCTCCTGGAATGAGCAGCCTCAGCTCTCTTCAATGGGATTTTTTATTCAGATTGCCTAGGTCTTTTTGGGTTAGTTGTCATTAATTGAGCCACCTGCTTTGATCCCACTTTCTTGGGGGATCGTGACCCCAAATGTAGGGAGGTTGCCACCTGCAACATAGGAGGTGTTTGAGGATGTTGCCACTTGTGTATTTTCTCTCCACCTAGTCTCCTCCACCAACTTGACCAGTGACACTCTTTTTAACAACTCTCCCAAGCTATTGTCTCCACTTTTATTTATTTAAAATTAAAATATTCAGAATTACATTCCACATCTTTGACTCTGCTGAGTCATCAGTTACAACTTAGCATTAAATTTAAGATAATGTCTTGGAATAAAATCAAAATAAGATAATATTATTTTGCAAAATTGGGGCATGTGACAGATAACTAGCATCCCATTGAAAGTGATGGTAATAACAATAGCTAGGGTTGCTTCTTCAGATGTTTTACATTTAGCCACACGGACCCACATGTGTGTTGTAGTGGAGTGTATGTAGGGTACGTTGTTTGATTGGTGCTCGGGGTTCATCCCAATAATGAAGAAACAACTTTCTGACTACAAGAGGGGACAAAGAAAGAAATTTGGTTATGCTAGCATCTTAGTGGCATTCTTCTTAGAGAGGGTTCATGCCATTAGATCTGCACTACCTTTACAACCGGTCTCACCTCGTCAGCCTAGACTCACAAGGTGGGGGGACATTTTTCTTCATCAAGGTGGCAGAGGCGGGATCCAAAGTGGTTACAACAACAACTTCTATTCTTAGTGGGATAGACACATGCATTCTCTCAATCAGTTTCCATATGTTGGAATATATTTATGAGGAGACCCTAAACTTTTCCTCCCTCTAGTCAGATCATGGAGAGAGATAGGCGTGTTTTTATATTTTTATATTATTTTATTTTAATGAGTTTTGTTCATAAAATTATATATACATGTGTATATGAGTTTGACCCTTCTTTATGTTTTATATGCATATGTTGGACTAGTTCACCCCAATGGGAATCCTAGGACTTTCATGCAGCCCGTATAGGGTCATGGGGATGACAACTTACTATGTTTTATTGAGGGGAAGTTGGCTAGGATTACCTAAGATGTCCCTACACTATGGATGGATCAGATCCCAATGATCATGCAGGATTATGTTGTTGGGGTTTCGTCGACCTGGCTACGCCTTCTCAGAAGGGTGGCTAGGGTCGTCCTTCATTACAGGGATACTATAGAGGTAGCTGCAGCCAAGGAGGATGAGGAACAGGCCTATACTTAGGCATATTTAGACTATGATCATATTTTTTGTATATTGATACACTTATGACAGAATCTTCGAATAAAACCCGCAATATCTATGGACATATTACACACACACACACACACACACACACACACATATATTGGTTATGTACATGTGTATCAAATGCGTCTATTATATTTATTTTACAACATGTGTTAAGTTCCAGTCCAGTATGTAATTCGCATATGCATCAATAATTTCATTTTCATTTCTTGAAATGTGATTGAAAGAAATGTATTCAAAGTTTCTTTCATGTAATATTACACATAAAAAGTGACATAGAAGCTTAAAGTTTTGCACCTGATAATCACAATTGAGTTGGGAAACCATGAGCTGAGAGTCAAGTTTGACCTCCAGATGGGTAATACCATGTAGTGTATCATCCCATAACAACTCAATAACTGCATTGTATTCAGCCACATTATTAGTCAAAGGACCTAAGAAGGAGCGACTAGAGGCAACCAATTGTCCTGAGGGTGAATAGATAACCCAAGAAGCTGAAGCTAGATTACAAGTATGGGGGCTAGCACCATCAGTAAAACCTAAGCACCATTCAGATGACATTTGAAACAACCAACATACTATACAAGAAACACTAACAAGTTAATGACCTATTGTACATAAAAATACATACAATAAAAACACAAGAACAAGTACCTTGCCTAAGCATAGTACTTCTTCAGGTAGAGCCCATTCGTGGGCTCCGACAAATTATTTCAATCATATTCTGTTAATTAATAAGATCCCTTTTTAAAACATTTCGACGCAACATAGGGGCCTTACCACATTGACTTAAATTTTCCTGCCCTTAGGGGTTTCTTGTCTTGATCCCAAAGTAAAAAGAGTTCTCCCTCGAAGAAAAATATCGATTTAGTGGATTTGTTGTATTGGTTCTTGACTCTATTCTTATGAGCCTCATTTGCATTCAACGCATCTATGCAGTATTCATCCAAATTTTCTAGGTGAAGCAAACATTCTTATATATCTGTAGTGTTGGGAAGCACATGAATAGAAATCTTAAGGGATAGAATCTTGCACTCAACCGATGTGACTATTTCCACCCCATGAATGAGCCAAAATGGTGAGAAAATAGTAGCAGTATTGACATTAGTCCAATATTCCCAAAGTGTAGGGTACAGCATGATATGCCAATTTGACCTTC
Organism: Pseudotsuga menziesii; assembly: GCA_001517045.1. NCBI lineage: Eukaryota > Viridiplantae > Streptophyta > Pinopsida > Pinales > Pinaceae > Pseudotsuga > Pseudotsuga menziesii. The sequence goes on from LPNX011179823.1 coordinate 188,892, forward strand.
TCGTGTTAATAGTGCGCTTTAGAATGGTTTTCAAGCTTTCATTTACCGCCTCTACTTTCACATTCACCTGAGGGAAAAAGGAAGATGAATGATACTTCCTAAACCCTATCATGGTGGTCAAATCAGTCATCATGCTATTCTAAAAATGACTTCCATGGCTAGTGACAATCCTCTTTTTTTTACCAAACCGAGCAATGATTCTTTTGAATAGAAAGTAAGATGTCATTTCGCCATCGGCTTTGAAGGTAGGAATTTCCTCTTCCCACTTCGTGAAGTACTCCACAATGACAATGATGTGATTGTGCCCCCTAGAATAAATTAGGTTACATGTCATGTAATCTACCCCCCACTTGGTGAAGGGCCCTATCGCGATGATGGGAAAAAAAGGAGAAGGATGCAACCGCATTTTTCTAGTATAGAGCTGACAAGGATGACAACGCTTTACAACTTCCACACAATCTTTGGAGATAGTGGGCCATAAATAACTGACACATAAAATTTTATGGTCTGTTTCTAACCCATATAATTGACCCCACACACTCTGCTATGGGGATCATTTAGGACATGCTCTGCCTCCTTGTGGGTGAGGCACTGACGCAAGATCGAATCCACCCGTCAATGATATAAGTTATCACCGATAATTAGGTAGTTTTTCACATTGACATGCAAATTACGTCGATATTTCCATGAGAAGGATGCAGTGTTAGAATAATCAACCCATAGTTACCCATATTTGACATTAATTAATCATTTTTGACTCATTCCTAGATTCCTAGATTCCTCACTATGCTAGTTGGCTTACACATGCACCTAGAAGTCAACACTTGCTAAAATTGGATCATGGGGCACTTTGGAATAATCCTAGAAACATTTTAGCATTTCTTCTTTTTATTCTTTGTTTTTTATTCATTTTTATCATTTCTACTTTTTCTTAAAGTTGCCTTGCTTTACAATAGTTTTAAGGCAAAAAAGAAAAGCTAGTCTAGGAGTAACTGCCTTGTTTTTTACCCACATCATCCTCCTTCCTTTTCACCAAAAAAATGAATGTATATAATCTCTTTCCATCACTTATTATCTAGTCTATCTTATTTATCCAATTCTTGATCATCTTCATAGATTTGGAAAGTCTTTTTTGCACCTATGGGGGATTTGACTAGTTTTAGTAAGCCTTATTTTTGACCAATTTGAATAGAAACCTTATGATTTCGAATATCTGATGTAATTATATATTTGATTATCCTATTACTTCATATGGTTGGAGGATGTACACTTATCCAATACAGGTTAATTTATGCTCCAATTTCAGTCTCCTTTTGTGTTAATTTTGCATGGTTGATTAGCACTTTTGTGAGTGTAATTTTTCTATCACTTGGGTTCAATTTCCACGTGGTATCAGAGCCTTTGTAGATCTATTTCTCTCCTTCCAAATTTTTATTGCAGGTTTGACGTCACTAACTGGTAGCATATTCTGATGACTGGAGGGAACAGTTGTTGAGATATGGATCAATATCAAAGGATCATCTTGACCCCATTCAATTTATTTGAATGGAAATATGATATGGAGATATTTTTGAGAGAAAAAGGTATCTATAGGGTTACCATGGAAATTGAGGCAGAGCCCAATGCAGCTACAGAGAAAATTAAATTGCACAACAGGAGGAATGAGGCCTATGGTCTTTTGTGCTTGAGCATTTCAAGAGACCTCCTCTTTCATCTTGATTCATTGACATCAAATAATGAGGTATGGGAGAATAATGAAGAGATTTTTGGAAATATGAATGAGATGAAAGGACATAAAATCAAGAATGAATTGATTCCCTTGAGTCCTAGTAGCTTTGAATCATTGCAACTCTACTTTTCAAAGTTTAAGGCCCTTTTTTTGTAGCTAAAACAATGTGGGATAAAAAATAAGGAAGAGCAACTAGTCTTGAACATACTCTCAAATCTTGGTCCTAACTATTCAATGTTCATTTCGACCTTCCATGCCATCGAATTGATAGCTCGAACCTGGAATATGCCTTAGCTTGCTGAATTCATGGAATCCCCCACCTAGGATCAAGATTAATTGGTAATGATGGGCACCATCAAACCTTCCAAAGACAAAGCTTTGGTTGCTGGAGTTTCAAAGGTGGATTCAAAAAGAAAGAAAAGAGCTAAAAATACACATAAGCAAAAGAGATACAAGTCAAAGTCTCAATAGGAGCCCTCAGGATCCAAGAAGAACTTCGAGAAGAAGAATAACAAAGTGTAGAAATTCTGACCAGCAATAGATTAATTTCACTCACAACAAATTAAAATTGATCATGCAAAATTGTCAACAATGGAGACTGAAAATGGAGCTGTAACACAAAATTATATTAACTCAGTGTACAATATCCAACCCTGTAATAACATAGGTTACTGAATATATATAATACATCAATAGGTCGAATGCATAAGGAGGCATCCAAAACTAGCATAAAGCAGGCTTACCCAAAATAGGCAAATCCCCCATAGGTGTAAAAAGCTGATCCCAAATCTGTCATGAGGCTCACGAATTGGCAAGGGTGCATGGGCAAGAAAATGAGTGGTGGAATGGCAGCTCATACATGATTTTTCATGGAGGAAAGAGTGGAGGATGAAAGGGCAAGAAAACAAGTTCACCTCACCTAGTCTTGCTTACCTATGTGCCTTAAAACACTGAAAAAGCAGTCAATAAAGCAGAAAAAGAAGAAGGGTGCCTAGGAGGCCAGGATTAAAGCATATTTGATTCCTAAGGCTTTCCCAAGTGCTACATGAGTCAAAGATGGCAAGTTTGACCTCTATGGATAGGCAATTAGCAACTTGCACATGGTGGGACTCATGGACTAGGCAAATAAGACAAAAATAAATGAATTAATGTCTAAGTGGGTAATACTATGGGTTTGATTATTCTAACACCCCCCCTTAAGCCTAACTTTATGATTAATAAATCAAAATATAGGGCCTAGAAACAAGGCTTAGTCACCCTTTTACATACTGCAAGTCCATATGAACCAAGGAAAGAGGCAAAACCAACTTGGAAAAATCCTCCCTTAAACATGGACTGTAAAACAAAATTGTAGAATCTTGTCTCCACTCATGCTTTGACAGCATGATCAGCAATCCCCAGTAGTGATTTGAGATTGCTGAAGGTCTTCTCACAAAATGCTTTGGTGAAGATATCACCTACTTGTTCTGAAGATGAACAGAAGAGTAGGTGAATGGTGCCATCATGCACAAGCTCTCTGATGTAGTGCATGTGAATATCAATGTGTCTGGTTCTCTGCTTCTGAATTGGATCTTTGTAGATTCAAATGGTACTCTAGTTATCACAGTAGATGGTAGTTGAGTACTCAGGTTCGAAACCACACTCTCCAAGTAAACCCTGCAACCATAAACACTGAGTTGCTGCATTGACAACTCCTCTATATTCAGCTTCTGTAGATGAGAGTGCATTGGCACTCTATTTCTTGCTTGACCGGCTGATTGGCCCTTATGCAAGCATGAACACATAACCTGAAGTGGACTTCCTGTCTGTGCTATCACCTACCCAATCACCGTCAGTAAAACCAATTAACTCAAGGTCAGAATTGGCTTTATAGAAAATCCCATGTGTCCTTGTTCCCTGAACAAAGCTAAGGATCCTCTTGGCTGCTTTCCAATGGATCTCATGGGGTTGATCCATGAATTTAGAAGCAACACTGACTACATAACAAATATCAGGTCGAGTATGTGTCAAATACAATAAACATCCAATCAACTGTCTATACAAAGTTTTGTTTACCATCGGTGGAGAATCATCTTCCTCTAGCTTCACTCTTGAAAGGAAAGGAGTTTTGCTTTCTTTGCAATATTGCATTCTGAATTTGATCAGAAAATCCAAGGCATATTTGCACTGGTGCACCTTGATTCTAGCTTTGGTTTGAGCAATCTCAAGCCCCAGAAATTGACTTAAGAGCCCCAAATCTGTCATGAAGAAGGCTTGGTTCATAGCTCCTTTTAGGGAAGCAATCTTAGCCTATGAGCTTCCTGTAATGAGGATGTCATAAACATATAACAAAATGATCATTAATGAACCATTAATTACCTTCAGATAGACATTCAAATCTGATTTGCACCGAACAAAATTCAGAGATAGCAAGAAGCT
>LPNX011179823.1:194573-306054 GCA_001517045.1 Pseudotsuga menziesii
AAACTCTCTCTCTGTCATCGGAACTTGATCCTCCTTCTCTCTTCTTTGAGATTTCTGGAAGGGAGATGCCATTCTTCTCCAAGAGATTGGTCAGCATATCAATCTTCTTTTTCATACAAGAGCTTTCAGTGTGATTTCCCTTCAAACAGTATGAGCACTTGTTCATTTCACCTTTGTTTTTCTTCTTCTAGGTATTTTTCTTGGGACCTTGTTGATCCTCTGGAGACTGCTTCTTGTCTCTTCTTTGCTTAGGTAGATTTTTAGATTTCTTTTTGCTTTTAGAATCCACCCTCGAATCTCCAGCAACCAGAGCTTGGTCTTTGGAAGGTTTGATGGTGCCCATCATCACCAGCTTGTCTTGTTCTTGTGTGAGAGATTCCATGAAATATGCAAGGCTAGGCATCTTCCAGGTTTGAGCTGTGAGTTTTGTGGCATAGAAGGTCAAAACAAAGACTAAGTAGTTAGGTCCTAGCTTCGATAGGATGGCCAATATGAGCTGATGATATTTCTTTTTGATACCACACTGCTTCAGCTGCAAAACTAGTGCTTTGAACTTGGAAAATATAGCTGCAGGGATTCAAAGCTACTGGGACTCAGAGAAATCAGCTCATTTTCGATCTGATGTCCCCTCATCTCATTTTCCTTTCCAAAAAGATCAGAAAGCTTCTCCCATACTTGATCCGGTGAAGTTAATCCATCGATATGGAAAAGGAGGTCTCGGGAAATACTGAGACATAGGAGGCCATAGGCCTCACCTCTCCGATTGTGCCATTTGATCTTCTCTATAGATGCATTGGGCTCTGCTTCTATTTCCATAGTCACTGTGTAGAGGCCTTTCTCTCTCAAAAATATCTCCATCTCTGCTTTCCATTCAAAAAAATTGAAGGGAGTCAAGATAGTTTTCTGTGAATCCATAGCTTTAGAAAATCTATCCCGGCTGTCAGTAGAAGGCTCCCAGTCTTGATGTCGAACCTACAAAACAATTTTTGAAGGAGATTAACAACCTACAATGGCTCTGATACCATGTAGAAATTTTGACCAGCAATAGATTAATTTCACTCACAACAAATTACAATTGATCATGCAAAATTGTCAACAATGGAGACTGAAAATGGAGCTGTAACACAAAATTATATTAACTCAGTGTACAATAGCCAACCCTATAATAACATAGGTTTCTCAATATATAGAACACATCAATAGGTCGAATGCATAAGGAGGCATCCAAAACTAGCATAAAGCAAGCTTACCCAAAATAGGCAAATCCCCCATAGGTATAAAAAGCTGATCCCAAATCTATCATGAGGCTCATGAATTGGAAAGGGTGCATGGGAAAGCTAATGAGTGGTGGAATGGCAGCTCATACATGCTTTTTCATGGAGGAAAGAGTGGAGGATGAAAGGGCAAGAAAACAAGTTCACCTCACCTAGTCTTGCTTTCCTATGTGCCTTAAAACACTGAAAAAGCAGTCAATAAAGCAGAAAAAGTAGAAGGGCGCCTAGGAGGCTAGGAATAAAGCAAATTTGATTCCTAAGGCTTTCCCAAGTGCTACATGAGTCAACGATGGCAAGTTTGACCTCTATGGATAGGCAATTATCAACTTGCACATGGTGGGACTCATGGACTAGGCAAATAAGACAAAAATAAATGAATTAATGTCTAAGTGGGTAATACTATGGGTTTGATTATTCTAAAACAAAGGAGAAATGAGAAATTGTACATACTACAGTAAGGGCTATCATCCTTAGAGCTCTTGTATGAAAAATAAAATTAATACGTTGACCCAACTCTTGGATAAGAACAACATCTCCCTACTTGATTGCTCAAATAAGAGGGATGGAGGATCAAATTCAAAATACAAGGAGACCATACATGCCTTGGTTGCTGGCACCTCAATCTCACCTAGATTCATCATTGATTTTGGAACTTCTAGACATATGGTTTTGACAAGGGAGGTCTTCTCCTCTCTTGACATGTTGAAAGGTCCACCAATAGTTTTGGGAGATAACTCTCTGACTAACAGTTTGTGGAAGGGTAGGATTGAACTTGACCATGGTAATTTCAATAATTTCTTGTATGGTCCAGGTCTTGCCTCTAATCTCTTGTCAGTGTATCATATTACTCACACTTGGTCCCCAAACAAAGTCATCTTCTCCCCCAATGAAGTTGAAATATCAGATATTTCGAATGGTAAAGTCATAGCAAAAGGTGTTGTGGATCACACTTCGAAGGTATACAAGTTTTTTCATTTTCTACCATACTCAAACCCCTCTTCTCTTCTCACCCATGCTAATGAGGAAGGCAAGCTTTGGCATGAGATATTTTCCATATTGTAACATCCCCGACCCGCGAAGAGGACGCTACCATACCATTATCTATCCGGGAAACTAGCCCCATGAACATACACACATAAAAACTGAAATGCTTTGAAGTAAAACATGCATACATTGTTACCATACAACGAAAGAAAAACCATACATTCAAGCATTTAGCATGTTCATCATTTTCATTAAAGAACAAAATATAATTTGCATAGATGAGATATTCAAGAATACTTATCTTATGAAGAATTCATCCTGCAACCAGTTACTTTGCTTCAATGTTCCACCCAACCATAGGCCACTATGCCCCTTAATCTCTCAGCGACACTGTCACCCCTGAGTTGGGCATGATTCCCCAAGGAATAAGGAACTAAGCAGGCGTACACATAGCCAAAGATACACAAATCAGCCAAGCCAACACAGTTGGGTTTATTAAGCCATCAAGGAGCTGGGAAAATCTGAATGCTAAGCTGGTGGGATCATTGAAGAGCTAACGACACCTACACCAAAACTAGCCTGACTTCTAGGACACCCACACACACCCAACACAAGGAATCAGTCCCTTCTCTGCTACACAGTCCCTCATGCCCTGACTTCCCTTCTAGTGCTATTCAAGCGTTGTGGAGAATAAATCCAGCCCTCTAACTTTGTCTCTATGGATCCCAAACACACCAGGTTTATCAAGCATACCAAGCCTTCATTCCCACTCCAACATAGTCCAAATACCAACCACTACATACACACAGTAAAATAAGCAATTCACAGCTTTGGGGAAGAAAATCAACACCACAGAGCAATCGAGGTGACAATTTAGGTAATACACAGCCCTGACTAAGAAATTCGATTCCTGAGTCATTCTTGGCCCTATCATGGCCAAAATTAATCAATAAGAACCTACGGTAACCCAAAAACGTAAATGAATCCACAGCAAAACCAAAATTGTGGAAAAACCCACAGCGATTTCTCAGCTGCATGAGGAAGGAAAAACAATTCATGTGGAGGTGAATTCCAACCATGTACATGAGTATCAAATGTCCACGAACCCCCAATCGTAATGAGAATCAACAATAATAAAAAACATGAATGGCACATCTACAAGAAAATTGTGAATGCCAGAAAATGGCTCTCCCAACTCTCTACATGAGAAAACAATGAAGAATGGGGTCATGGTTCTTTCCCTACCCATGTGAGGGTGAATGAGTCTCCTGGTGGAGTGTGTGTGTGGGCAAGGACTGATAGTCCTGCCACACACCACTAACCAGCAATAAATGTCCAACTAACATCGGAGGCTTTAATTTGGTAGTTGACTAATTGAGACAAGGAAAGGTGGGTAAGTCAAAAGGGTGGGTGACAACTAAATAGATTTAATAGCTGACACTTGGATTTTCCCCATTGGCCCAAAGTTTAATAATTCCCCCTCCTTATCCTTAGGAAAATCATGCCCTTTTCATTATGGTTGCATTGACAAAGCTGGTTAGGGTTCATTTTAATTAAAATGCATAATTACATGATGCCAGAATTAATATGTGCCAGATAGCACGATATTCCATCGGCAACGATGTTAATCACCGAAACATAACACAACCAAATCGATGGTGGGGATTTTTCCTTTAGCTCCACAACACGATTAATTACCATATATACATCATATACATTTAATGCAAATGGGGTCAAAACCGGGGTGTTACATTCCCTTCCCCCTTCAATAGCATTGTCCTCAATGCTTTACAAAATTTGAACAAAATGCTACACTGGTACTACCTCAATGTTCCATAGGATTGAACAAAAATGGATGTGCCAATCACATGGCATCCTCCAGTTCCCATGTAGCCTCTTCAGAACCATAGTGCTCCCATCACACCTTTACTTGCCCTATGGCTCGGTTCCAGACCATTGTGACCTTCCTGTCGAGGATGCACATTGGCTCGATTTGGAACTCTCCCTCAGGTTCCACTTGAATCACATCCAAATTTATCACATGTTTAGGATCATGTACATATTTCTTAAGCAAAGAAACATGAAAAACATTATGAGCTTTAGTGCTAGCAGGAAATGCAAGTCTATATGCAACTGGCCCTATTCTTTAAAGCACTTCAAATGGCCCACAATATCTTGGTGATAGATTGGCACAACTTCCTAGCTTCAAGGAACTCTTATTTTCCCTCACTCTAAGGTAAACATGATCCCCTACACTGAACTCTCTGTTCACCCTATGCTTATATGCATAGCTTTTCTGTTTGTTCTGTGTTTCTTTCACATTCTGCCTGATCTTTACAACCTCCTACTCCATTTCCTTGAGCAATTATAGACCAAGCACAACCCTATTCACTAGATTATCCCAAGTCACTGGTGTCCTACACCTTCTTCCATACAAAGCTTCATATGAAATCATCCCCAAGGATGCTTGTTGTCCATCTTTATAAGCAAACTCTACCAAGTGTAAGCAATCTTCTGACTTGGTTGGTTTGTCCATCACGTACATGCAAAGCATATCTTCAAGCACCTGATTAAATCTCTCCATCTGCCCATCTATCTGAGGATGGTATGTAGTGCTGAATTTTAGCTTTGTACCCAAATCTGCAAACAACCCCTTCCAAAAATTGGAAGTGAAATTGACATCTCTGTCAGAGACTATTGCCTTAGGAAATCCATGCAATTTGAAAATATCCTTCATGAAGATCTTTGCAATGTCATCAATCTTATGCGTAGACTTAACCGGTATAAAATGCGCTAAATTTGTCAAATTGTCCACCACAACCATGATGGAATCATGTTGTCTCCAAGTCATTGGCAATCCTATAATAAAATCCATGAAAATAACTTCCCATTTCCATTCTAGAACTGGAAAAAGCTGCAACAAACCTGCTGGGTGTTGATGCTCAACCTTTACCTACTGACATTTCATACACCTTGAAATGTATTCATCCATGTCCTTTTTCATTCCTGGCCAAAAGTACTGTTTTCTGGCGATAGCAATTGTCTTCTGATATCCTGGGTGACCAGAATATGGATCTTGACGGATTTCATCCATAACAACTCTCCTCAACTTTGCTACATTTGGAATATAAATTCTACCTTTATAAGTAAGAAGTCCATCTTCTTCCAATTTATATCCCTCATACCTCTTCTCAATACTTTGCTGCTGCAATTTGTCTTTTACCAACTGATACAATTTATCTCCAGCAATATGGTTAACAATCTGCTACCTCAAATCTGATTGGCAAATACTAAGAGATGCCACATGCATTTCTTGCACCTTCTTGCTGAGTGCATCAGCTACCTTATTCTATTTTCCCTTTATGTGCTTGATTTCAAAATCAAACTCACATAAAAACTCTATCCATCTCGCTTGCCTAGAATTTAGAGTAGGATGATCAAATAGATACTTCAGACCACAATGATCTGTCCTCAGTTCAAATCTTCTATCCATTAAGTAATGCCTCCACATCTTGAGAGCATGTACTATGGCTATAAGCTCTAGATCATGAGTGGAATAGTTCTTCTCATGCTCCTTTAGCTTTCTTGACTCGTAACATATCATGTGGTTGTCTTGCATAAGGACTCCTCCAAGCCCTTGTCCCCATGCATTGGTACACACCACAAAATCTTTCTTTGGGTCTGCAACTTTCAATACTAGTGCAATGGTAAGAAGATTTTTCAACTGCTGGAATCTTTCTTCACACCTTGATGTCCATTCAAACTTTATCCCCTTCTTTTGCAAAGAAGTGATGGCATGTGCAACTTTGGAGAATCCTTCAATAAATCTCTTGTAGTATCCTGCAACTCCCATAAAAGATCTTACATCTGTCACATTTCTTGGAGTAGGCCAATTCATAATTGCTTCAATCTTTTCAGGGTCCACGGATATACCCTCTTCTGAGATAATGTGACCCAAATACTGAATTCTATCTCTATAGAAGTCACACTTGCTTAGCTTTGCATACAACTGATGCTCCCTAAGCAATTGCAATTTCAATCTCAAATTCTCTTCATGTTCTTCCTCTTTCTTAGAATAAATAAGAATGTCATCAAGGAAAACAAGAACAAACTTGTCCAAATACCTATTGAAGACACTGTTCATAAGGCACATAAATGTAGCTAGTGCATTTGTGAGACCAAATGATACCACTACAAACTCATAATGTCCATACCTTGTTCTGAAGGTTGTCTTATGAATGTCTTTATCCTTTATTCTCACCTGATGGTAACTAGACCTCAAGTTAATCTTGGAGAATACCTTTGATCCTCTCATTTGATCAAACAGGTCATCAATCCTAGGAAAATGATATTTATTCTTCACAGTAACCTTGTTTAATTGTCTGTAATCAATACACAACTTGAGTGTACCATATTTCTTCTTTACAAATAGAACTAGTGCTCCCCAAGGAGACACACTTGGCCTGATATACTTCTTTTTCAACAACTCTTGCAGTTGCATCTTCAATTCTAGCATCTCTGGTGTACTCATCCTGTAGGGTGTCTTGGACATGGGTGCTGCTCTTGCCACAAGTTCAATTGTGAAATAAATGTCCCTCTTTGGAGGAAGCCCTGGAATCTCATCAGGAAACACATCCTTGAAATCCTGTAACACCTAATAGTCCTCCAACCTAGGAGTTTCATCCTCTGTTGCCTCCAAAATATGAGTTGCATACAACTGAAAACCTTTCCTATAGAACTTCTTCAACTGCATTGCTAAAACCTGCCTTACTGAAATCACCTTTGGAATACCTTTTACCACTACTGGGTTCCCTTCTTCATCCATGCATTTGAAAGTCTTATTGTAACAGTCAAGCATTACCCTATGATATTCTAACCAATCCATTCCAATGAGAACATCATATGAACCAAGTGGTAGAACATTCAGATCTACACAAGTGACCAATCCATTCATGAACAATGGACATTTCTCTACCACTTCACTAACCTTTCTCTTAGTTCCAGTGGCTAGCTGAACTAACCAAGATTTTCTATGCTTTACTTTATTAAAAGCACAAATCTCCACTACTCTGGGAGTAATGTAATTGTGAGTAGAACCATGGTCAATAAAAATAGAAATAGATTGCTCAACAATCTTACCTGCAACTTCAACCACAATTGACTGGTGATCTGCCTGGTGGTCCTCCAGTGCTGCATAAATCCTAGGGACGTCCCTTGCTACTTGAACCACTATTTCTACTTCTTGAATGTTGTAATCTAGCCTTGTACTCTCATTCTGGAGTGGACATATTCTTCGCATGTGGGATCCTCCACATTTCCAACATTGGAGTGGTCCTCTATTCTGTTGTGGATCTTTAGGATTTTCTCCTATCACTCCAACTGTCTTACTTGCAGCTTGGGATGGCTGCTTCTGCTAATTCCTGAAGTTAAAAGGTTTGAAACCTTTCTTTCTTTGGTCAAAATTCTCATTCTTCTTGTCCTTCCATGCCTTATGGTAATCAAGTTTACCTTTACTTTGCTCATAGCAATACTTATCCTTCCTTATTGCTTCTTCAAGAGTTTTAGGTTCATAAAACTCAATTATGTCTTTGTAAGACTGAGGAAATCCACTCAGAAAATGATGGATTTTCACTTATTCATCTTTGATGTACCTGACATACTTCAAAAATTCCAAGAACTTATTTGCATACTCTTCCATGGTCTGCTGTCCCAATCTCAGCTCATGGAACTCTTTAATCTTATCGTCATAATACCTATCAAAGAGGTATTTCTGCTTGAAATACTTCTTAAAATGTTTCCACTTAAGTCTCCTTTCTTCGGTCCTCTTTACTTTCTTGAAGTGTTCCCACCAAATGGATGCTCTTCCATTCAGATTGAATATGGCAACCCTTGCTTTCATGTTTCCTGAATAATCCTAAACTTGGAAGTACTTCTTTATCCCAAAAAGCCAAGTTTTAGCCTCTTGTCCAGTATTTACCTCACTGTCAAATGTAGGAGGTTTAGCCTTCTTAAATTCATCCCGAGAGCATTCCCTATGGCACTTCTTTCTTTTTCCCTTATGAGAAGAAGAGCTTGAATCCCCACTAGATTCCTCTGAGTCAGATGATCTACTAGAAGTCCTTCTTCTTCTCCTGGTACTACTCTTACTACCTTCTGGTTTTACTATACCCGATCTAGAGTCTATCTTTCCTTGCAAGTCTGTCAAATTCTGCAACATAGCAGCATTCAACTGATGTTTCTCTTCCTGGGATTTAATCAAGCTCCTCATGGTGGCTGCAATATTAGGCGGTGTCTCTTGGAATCTCCTTCCATTATACTATATGTTATCATTTCCAACTCAGACATTTTCTCCCATGGAATCTTGCGCATGCTCATAGGAATCCCGAGCATCATATTCGTCATGGGTTCTCATGGCTAAACCACAACTTACTTTACCACACTGCACTACCTAGAATACTACCCTTGAAGGTGACTATAATTCTGAAAAATGTGTTAGTAACACAACTATTAGCTGCATAACATTTATACAAATCAAAATTACTTACCTTCTCTTGGAAAAATCATACAATTACAATTTTCCCCAAAACACAGAATTTTCTTCCTCAAAGAACGACTGTCTCAGAAGGATGACAAGGGTTAAGGGGGCTTTCCCCCTTGTGTCTTTTTTTTGTAAATATTTGATTTTCACACAATCTGGTGCATAATATCACTACCATTTTCATAATTTTTGGCCTTGTAAATCCACTAAAAAACTGCTGAAAATCCCACTGAAAAATTGCTAAAATTTGCTGAAAAAAATCCCACTGAAAAACTGCTAAAATTTGTTGAAAAAAATCCCACTGAAAACTCAATTTTTTTTTGTCATATTGGATCTCTTCCCAACTAACCATCCAATGTATCGAATCACTAGTTGACAATGCTTCTGACACCTCAGTAAACTAATCTTCATCTGTCTTCCGATGCACATCGAATCATTCTTCCTCTGCCTTCTGACACACATTGGCTAACCAATCCTTTAATTTCTTCCTCTAGCTTTCGATACACATCGGTTGACTGATCCTCTATTTTTTTCTGATGTTTTGGACCAATATTCCTCTAGATTTCGATACACATCGGATGACTGATCCTCTATTTTTTTCTGATGGTTTGGACCAATCTTCCTCTAGATTTCGATACACATCGGCTGACCGATCCTGTATTTTTTTCTGATGTTTCCTGTACTTGGAAAAATTTCTGAATTTTTCTTCTTATCTTCCTCTTTCTTCCACTTCTACATCAGCTGCTCGATCATCTATCGTTTTTTGATGCTTCAGCTTCCTTCAGGTGAGCCTTGCTGACATCTCGGCTCCACCTGGCCAAGAGCTTCGGCTCCTCCCAAGCGAGAGCTTCGATTCTGCTTCAACGAACAACTTCTAATGATTTTTGACACTTCAAAAAAAATTCAGAAAATTTATTTTTATCTTCTTCTTCTGCTTTCTACCACCGTGTCAGCTCCCTTCACATTTTCTCCTCCGGCATCATCAAAAGTCCTTCCAGCTAACTGAGCTGACATATTGGCTGACTTCAGCTAATGCCTTCCAATGATTTTGATACTTCAAAAAAATTTCAAAATTTTTCTCTTGGATTCCTCGTCGGGTGGGCTTCCACCTAGGTTATCTGGTGTATTGGATGGGATTCTGGCTAAGTCATCTGATGTATCAGATGGGCTTCATCCTAAGCCATCCAATAATTTTCACACTTAGAAATTTTTTGAAATTTTCCTATAATTTTCTCATTTCTTCTGCTGTTGGACAAAGGGTAACTTTCCTCTGTCACTGATTCTTCATGGCCCATTGAGGCCCATGCTGCAACATGAACTTTGATACCACACTATAACATCCCCAACCCTCTGACTGACGAAGAGGATGCTACCATACCATTATCTATCCGGGCAACTAGACCCATGAACATACACACATAAAAACTGAAATGCTTTGAAGTAAAACATGCATACATTGTTACCATATAGTGGAAGAAAAACCATGCATTCAAGCATTTAGCATGTTCATCATTTTCATTAAAGAACAAAATATAATTTGTAGAGATGAGATATTCAAGAATACTTATCTTATGAATAATTCATCCTGCAACTAGCTACGTCACTTCAACATTCCACCCAACCATAGGCCAATGTGCTCCTTAATCTCTCAGCAACACTGCCAACCCCGAGCAGGGCATGATTCCACAAGGAATAAGGAACTTAGCAAGCTCACACATAGCCAAAGATACACAAATTAGCCAAGCCAACACAGTTTGGTTATGAGGCCATCAGGGAGATGGGAAAAGATGAATGCTAAGCTGATGGGCTCACTGAAAAGATAAGGACACCTACACCAGAACTAGCATGACTTCTAGGACACCCACACACACCTAACATAAGGAATTAGTCCCTTCTCTACTACACAGTCCCTGAGGCCCTGACTTCCCTTCCAGTGCTATTCAAGGGTTGTGGAGAAGAAAGCCAGCCCTCTAACTCTATCTATGTGGCTCCCAAACACACCAATTTTTTCAAGCATACCAAGTCTTCATTCCCACTCCAACACAGTACAAAGACCAACCACTACATACACACAGCAAAACAAACAATTCACAGCTCTAGGGAAGAAAATCAACACCACAGAGCAACCAAGGTGACAATTTAGGTAATACATAGCCCTGACTAGGAAATTTGATTCCTAAGTCGTTCTTGGCCCTATCATGGCCAAAACAACTCAATAAGAACCCATGGCAACCCAAAAATGTAAATGAATCCACAGCAAAACCAAAATTGTGGGAAAACCCATAGCGATTTCTCAGCTGCGTGAGGAAGGAAAAACAACCCATGTAGAGGTGAATTCCAAGCCTGTGCATAATTATAAATGTCCAAGAACCCCCAATCATAATGAGAACCCACAACAACCAAAAACATGAATGGCACATCCACAGGAAAATCGTGAATGCTAGAAAATGGCTCTCCCAGCTCTCCGCATGAGGAAACAATGAAGAATGGGGTCATGGTGCTTTCCCTGCCCATGTGAGGATCAATGAGTCTACCGGTGGAGTGTGCATGTGGGTAAGGAATGGCATTCCTACCACACACCACTTCCCAGCAATAACTACCCAACTAACATCAGAGGCTTTAATTTGGTATTTGACTGATTGAGACAAGGAAAGGTGAGTAAGTCAAAAGGGTGGGTGACAACTAAATAGGTTTAACAGCTGACACTTGGATTTTCCCCATTGGCCCAAAGTTTAATAATTCCCCCTCCTTATCCTTGGGAAAATCATGCCCTTTTCATTATGGTTGTATTGACATAGCTAGCTGGGGTTCATTTTAGATAAAATGCATAATTACATGATGCAAGAATTAATATGTTCTGGATAGCATGATGTACCATCAGCAATGATGTTAATTGCTGAAACATAACACAACCAAATTGATGGTGGGCCTTTTTCCTTTAGCTCCACACCATGATTAATTACGATATATACATCGTATACATTTAATGCAAATGGGGTCAAAACCAGGGTGTTACACATATTAACTATAAGTATCTTTCTGATTTGAGTGAGAAAGATATGGTCATAAGGTTACCAAATATCAAGTTTTCTAAGGGAGTATGTCAAGGTTGTATCCTAAGAAAACACCCAGAGCATAAATATGAGAGAGCTAGTCATGAGAGAACCTCTACACCCATTGATTTAATCCACAGTGAAATTGTTGGTACATTCCCTCATATTTCCATGAGTCAAGCCAAATATGCACTCACCTTCCTAGATGACTTTTCCAGGTATTTTTGGGTCTACTTCCTAAAGCAAAAGTCTTATTTTTTTTACCTCTTCAACGTCTTTAGAGCCTTGGTTGAGAACCAGTATGGGAGGAGACTGAATATCCTCATATATGACAGCGGTGGTGAGTGTTATAGCTGATTTTACCACACATGGTGAATCAAATTTTTATGGCCTTCGCTATCCCTATGCAGACTACTTAGACCCCATGGACCATTTTTGTTCCTTTGATGTTTCCAAGATCATCCCTAAAAACATGCAAAAATTTCCATACGCAACTTTTAAAACCTTTCTCGCGTATATACACGGGTTTGACCCCTAAAACCGTGTACATCGGGATGTGTGCAAAAGGCCAAAGTCTTTTGGAGTTTTCCTTGATGTGGATCCAACTGACTTGTCTCCTGGCCTTCCACATGCCTTGAGATCGCTCGGATTTGACCTTTCATTACCTCATTGAAGAGCTATATAAGTAACCCTTTAAATACATTGAAGGCATGAGGAATTGAGAGAAAGAAAACTATAGTCCATTGTTTCCGGAGCTTATACTTGAGTATGCATCCCTTTGTCCCTTGGAGCACTTTTGTGTTCTTCCCAATCTTTCCCTTTGCTTATGAGCTTGCTATCGAGAGATGGAGGATTGAAGTGGTGGGGGCCCAAGTGGGGGACTCAGTTTCTCTAATTCGCAGGCATGCTGACAAAGGTTGTCTCTATTGTAATCTCTGTTTTGTATTAATAGAAATATCTTTTTCTATCCAATAATGTGTATTTGAATGAATATTTGATCCATGGATGATTTCAAATGCTTATATGTTATTGATTATATATGCTAGAGTAGGTCTAACACAATTCTATATAGCATGCTTGTCTTGTTTATTGAATGTTGAGGAAGCAATTTGTCAATTCAAGCTGAAGTTGGAAAGCTCAATGAAGATCTACATTAACCGTTCGGAATAAGGTACGAATCAAGATCCTTTAGTGTTAGATATTTGGTTTCTCTTGCATATAGGAAAGGATTGATTTTTGGAGTTAAGCTGTCTATTGTGGTACCCCAAGCCATAGGAATTTATCTTCATAACAGAATTGGTGACTCCGCTAGGGAGTTCCTAGTATTTGTCCTTTTGGGGTTTTATTGGCATTCAATGTTCTTGAATTGCTCTTATTTCTCTGTTTCTGATTCAGGTTTGGGGGAATGTTTTCCTACTAGTGTCTAATTGGTGTGAATTTTGTCTCAGTTTATCTATTTACCTTTCTTTTTATACATTTTTCTTCCTGTATGCGAGTTTTTAACTCACAGTCACGTATACACGCAGCTTTTACTGCTATATCCGCGTACATACACGGGTTCACTGTGAACAGTCATGTATGCCCTGAGTTTTTCCTTTTAGATGAAGATTGATTGGTGTTGGGTAAATTTTGATGATTGTTAAGTCTCATTTGATACTGCTAGAGTCTATATACACCTCTGTTTCTGACCGGAGACACCTTTTTTAGGGTAAATTTATTTTTTAAGAATGTTCTTGCCATTGCATTTTCGATTTTTTGTTTTGGGATTAGTGCATTAGGTTTCTTTTACCTTATTACTTTGCGTGAGTGTTGTTTGATTGTGCTTGCAGAGTCTGGGGGTGGTAGAATCATTCTTTTGCTTTGCTATCTCATTTTTATTCAAAAAATCCAAAAATATTTGTTTCTTTGCATGATTATACATTGCACTTTGCAGTTTGCATGGTACTTGCACTATGTTTGCTTAGAGAAGTATTAGTTAGGATTTCATATGGGAATGACTGCATTTGTCATTTGAAGAAAATTTTGCATTTCACGTAGTAGCATGCCCTGTTTTTCATTCGACACGATGCATCTGCATTGATTGTTAGGTGTGCATTTTACTTCATGTTGCGTCATAACACCATTGGTTGCACGGTCATCTACCTTTTTTAAGTAATAAATACAAATAAAATCAATGCTTCATTAAAATGGATTACACTATTTTCTTTGATAGGGTACACCAACAAGATTAGCTTTTAGGGTCTTGGAATAGTTCATTGTGAGTAAATTCTCCAAGACCACTAAACAACAACATGTATGTGTCTGTCCAGGTGAGAGTGTGAAATTTCTTGGTATAATTCATGTTTCTCAGGATCCTCCTCTTACAAGGGAGTTAAGCACGAGGCGGTGTGAGCGGTTATTGATTAGGATGACCCCTAGTCATATCTAAGTAGCATCGAAGATATTTCCAGGATTGTATTCATATTTGGGGGCTCTTTCGAGAGTTTCAGGATTTGCTACCTTGCCCATACGGTCAATCCCACCTGCAAATATCCACCTGAGCATTGATTATATTGAGGTGACATTAGTTGCCTTACCTAGGTTATCAAGGGGGTACTTTGCAGGGGTTATTTTGCAGGTGTCCCGACTAGGTTGGGGTCGGACAACACAATCGCTATATGCGTTGAATCTAAGGGCCACAATAATTGGTTACAAACCTCTGCTTGTTGTGTATGGGAGTCTCAAGCCTCTCCTAGGTGAGACATTCTTGCTCCATTCGGGAGCTCACATATCCTACCCTTGTTTTCTTGTGATTGGATTTAGATTATATTGGTGTATGCTCTGTGCACACTAGCTTGCTTAAGGCTTGCATAATTAGAGAGTCTTTTTTATTTTTTGATTCATTTTGGATTCGGGTGCGGCACCCTGCCATTCTTGTCATTTAGTAGGACTTTTTCCTTCTACATCTTCTCCTCCTTTGGGAGAGAGAAATAGATAGTCCAGACGGACTACTTCTCACATTGATTCACACATGATGGGAGATCATGAAGATGAAATTCATGAGTTGTATTCTCCAAGTCAGGAGGTTGGGGAAGAAGATCCTACTCATGTGCATGATTTGGAAATTGAACCCAGTGATAGAACAATTTTACTCACAACAATTATCAATTGTACATGCAAAATCACTCACAAAAGAGACTAAATATGGAGCTGAACACTAAACTGTATTGAATAAATGTACAATAGCCAACTCTGTAATAACATAGGCTTCTGCATTAAATAATTACATAATGGATTTGAATGCATGAGGAGGCAATTAGAATCTAGTCAAAAACAGGCTTACTAAAATTAAGCAATTCCCCCATAGGTGCATAAAGTAGTTTCCAAATCAGCTAAGGAGCTCACGAATTGGAAAAATAACTTAGGCAAGATAAAAGGTGATGGAAGGACAACTCATACATGCTTTTCATAGGAGAAAAGAGTGGAGGATGTGGAGGACAAAAAACTAGTTAACCTCACCTAGTCAAAATTTCCCAATTGCCTTAAAGCACTGAAAAAGCAGGCAATAAAGCAGAAAAAGAAGAAGGGTGCCTAGGAGGCCAGGAATAAAGTAGATTTTATTCCTTGAGGTTTCCCAAGAGCTCCATGAGTCAAAATAGGCAAGTTTTACCACTATGGATAGGTAGATGACAACTTGCATAAGGTGGAATCATGAAACTAGGCAAATAAGACAAAAATGATTAATTTAATGTCTAAGGTAGCTAACTATGGGTTGATTATTCTAACACCCCCCCTTAAGCCTAACTTATGAGTAATATATCATAAAATTATAGGGCCTATAAATAAGGCTTAGTCACCCTTTACATACTGCATGTCCATTTAAACAAGGAAAGAGGCAAAAACCACATGGGAAAACCTCCCTTAAACATGGACTGTAAAACAAAATTTGGAAATCTTGTCTTCACTCATGCTTCACAGCATGATCAGCAATCCCCAGCAGTGATTTGATATTTTTGAACGTCGTCTCACAAAATTATTTGGTGAAGATATCAGCTACTTGTTTTGAAGATGAACAGAAGAGTAAATGAATGGTGCCATCATGCACAAGTTCTTTGATGTAGTGCATATGGATCTCAATGTGTTTGGTTCTCTACTTCTGAACTGGATCATTGCAGATTCGAATGGTACTCTGGTTATCACAGTAGATGGTAGTTGAGTATTTTGATTCGAAGCCACACTCTCCAAGTAACCCATGCAACCATAAACATTGAGTTGCTACATTGACAACTCCTCTGTACTCTGCTTTTGTAGATGAGAGTGCAATGGAACTCTGTTTCTTGCTTGACCAGCTGATTAGCCCTTCTGCAAGCATGAACACATATCCTGATGTGGACTTTCTATCTATGCTATCACCTGCCCAATCACTGTCAATAAACCCAATCAAATCAAGATCAGATTTTGCTTTATAGAAGATCCCATGTGTCCTTGTTCCCTGAACAAAGTTAAGGATCTTTTGGATGCTTTCCAATGGATCTCATGAGGCTGATACATGTATCTAGAAGCCACACTTACTACATAATAAATATCAGTTCTAGTATGTGTAAGATACAACAAAGATCCAATCAATTGCCTATACAGTGTATTGTTTACCATAAGTGAAGAATCAGCTTCTTCAAGCTTCACTCCTGAAAGGAAAGGAGTCTTGCTTGGCTTGCAATCCTTCATTTTGAATTTGTTCAGAAAATCCAAGGCATACTTGGACTAGTGCAGCTTGATTCCAGCTTTGGTTTGAGCAATCTCAAGCCCCAAGAATTGGCTTAAGAGCCCCAAATCTGTCATGGAGAAGCCTTGGTTCATTGCACCCTTCAAGGAAGCAATCTCATCCTTTAAGCTTCCTGTAATGAGAAGGTCATCAAAATATAACACAATGATCATTAATGAACCATTAATTAACTTCAAATAGACATTTGGATCTGATTTTCACCAAACAAAATTCAGTGATAGCAAGAAGCTATCAATCTTGGCATACCAGTCCCTGGGGGCTTGCTTTAGCCCATACAATGAATTTATCAACCTGCACACAAGAGATGGGTTAGTAGAAAATCCTTGAGGTTGCTGCATGTATATATTTTTAGTGAGATATCCATTTAGGAAGGCAGAATTTACATCCATGTGATGTACCTCCTATTGCTTTGAAGCTGCAATGGCTAAGGCTAGCCTGATGGAGTCCATCTTTGCCACTGGTGCAAAGGTCTCATTGTAATCTATGCCATGAACCTATGAGTAGCCCTTGGCTACCAATCTATCCTTGTACTTCATAGGTGAACCATCAGCAGCAAATTTGGTCTTATACACCCACTTACATTGAACTAGCTTCCTCCCTGGGGGAAGATCCACTAGCTTCCAAGTGTTTCTCTTCTGGAGTGAGATGAACTCTTCCTTCATGGATGTTTTCCATATTGGATATCCTGCTACATATTCATATGTTTGAGGATATGATTCCACCATCAGATATCATTTCTCAGCAAACATAGGATCCTTCATGCACAGAGCACTCTCAAATTGAGATCTAGTCCTCCTAGGGTCATTGGGATTCCCAGCTAGCTCTCCTGCTACATGAATGGTATTGGATGCCCATTTTGGCCTTGTAGGGATGTTAGGATATGCAATAAACTCATCACTATCATACATATCAGAATCAACATGTTCAACAATCTCTTCACTTACTTTCAGAGGATCTGGTGGTGAAGAGGCTTCTCCAACTTCCACTGCTGCTAGGGGTTCTTCTTGAAACTGAACACACCTTTCAATGAAGTATTTGTTTGTGCTAAAATTGATCATCTTGTACCCTTTTGAATCTTCAAAGTACCCAAAAAATAGGCACTCTTGGCTTTGGGGCTGCAAAGCCTTTCTCTTTTCTCTTGGAATTCTAGCCCAAGCCATTGAGCCAAAAATCTTGAAATGGGTCACATCTGGCTTGTGTCCACTCCATGCTTCGAAAGGAGTCATACCATCAAGATGTTTATGAGGCACCCTATTATGGATATAGGCTGCACAGTTGATAGCTTCAACCCAGTACTTTGGTGGCAAATTTTTGGCCTCCATCATGCATGTTGCCATCTCCTTCAGTGATCTGTTCTTCCTCTTAGCAACACCATTTTGGCTGTGGTGTGTAAGGGATAGAATGCTGCATATGAATACCTGCATCTGCACAATATTGAATAAAATTAGACTTGAAATACTCACCACTATTTTCAGATCTGAGGACCTTGATTTTCCTCCCAGACTGGTTTTCAACCAAAGCCTTAAAGACTTTGAACAGGCCAAAAACTTCAGACTTGTGTTTCAGGAAGTGAACCCAGAAATACCTTGAAAAGTCATCTATGAAAGTCAATGAATATTTGTGTGAATCATGAACATATGAGGGAATGGGCCAGCAACATCACTGTGGATCAACTCGAGGGGTGCAGAGCTTCTCTCATGACTAGCTCTCTCAAATTTATGCCCTGGGTGTTTTTCTAGGGTACAACCTTGGCAGACTCCTTTAGAAATTTTTATCTTGGGTAACCCTATGACCATCTCTTTTTCACTAATATCAGAAAGATACTTGTAATTTAGGTGGAAAAATATTTCATGCCAAAGCTTGCTTGCCTCATTAGCATGAATCAGAAGAGCAGAGAGGTTTGAGTAGGGTAGGAAGTGTGAGAACATGTATACCTTCGAAGTATGGTTTGCAACTCCTTTTGCAATGAATTTACCACTTGAGATCTCTGTGATCTCAACTTCATCAAAGGAGAATATGACCTTCTTTAGAGACCCAGTGTGAGTCATCTGATACACCGATAAGAGGTTGGAGGCAAGACCAGGAACATACAACACATTGCTGAACTGACCATGATCAAGATCAATCCTCCCTTTGCCCAAAATTTCAGTGAGAGAGTCATCTCCCAGTACTATTGGTGGACCTCTTTCGACATGTCAAGTGAGGAGAATGCCTCCTTGGTCGAAACCATATGTCTTGAAGCTCCAGAATCAATGATGAAACTAGGTGAGCTTGATGTGCCAGCAACCAATGCATGAACTCTCTCTCTGTCTTCTGAACTTGATCCTCCTTCTCTCTTCTTTGAGCTGTCTGGAAGGGAGATGCCATTCTTCTCTAGGAGTTGGGTCAGCATGTCTATTTTCTTCTTCATACAAGAGCTTTCAGTGTGATTTCCCTTATTGCAGTATGTGAACTTGCTCATTTCTCATTTATTCTTCTTCTTCAGGTAGTTCTTCTTGGAACCTTGTGGCTCCTCCGGAGACTTGTTCTTGTCTCTCTTTTGCTCAGGTGGCTTTTTAGCTTTATTTTTTCTTTTTGAATCCACCCTCAAATCTCCAGAAACTAGAGCTTGGTCTTTGGATGGTTTGATGGTGCCCATCATCACCAGCTTGTCTTATTCTTGTGTGAGATATTCCATGAAATCTGCAAGGCTAGGCATCTTCTAGGTTCGAGCTGTCAATTTTGTGGAATAGAAGGTCAAAACAAACACTGAATAGTCAGGTCCAAGCTTTGAGAGTATGGCCAAGACCAGCTGATCATCCTTCTTTTCGATCCCACATTGTTTTAGCTGCAAAACAAGTGCTTTGAACTTGGAGAAATAGAGTTGCAGGGATTCAAAGCTATTTGGACTCAGGGAGATCAGTTCATTTTTTATTTGATGTCCCCTCATCTCATTTGTATTTCCAAAGAGATCAGTAAGCTTCTCCCATACTTCATCCGGTGATGTTAATCCATCAAGATGGAAAAGGAGGTCTCTGGATATGCTTAGACACAAGAGACCATAGGCCTCATCCCTCCTGCTGTGCCATTTTATCTTCTCTGCATCTGCATTGGGGTCTGCTTCTATTTCCATAGTCACTCTGTAGAGGCCTTTCGCTCTCAACAGTATCTCCATCTCTACTTTCCATTCAAAGAAGTTGACAGGAGTTAAGATGATCTTCTGAGATTGATCCATAGCTCAGAAATTGTCCCGGCTGTCAGTAGAAGGCTCCCAGTCACTGATGTCGAACCTGAAAAACAAATTGGAAGGAGAGAAATTGATCTAAAAAGGCTATGATACCATGTGGAAATTGAACCCAGTGATAGAACAATTTTACTCACAACAATTATCAATTATACATGCAAAATCACTCACAAAAGAGACTAAATATGGAGCTGAACACTAAACTGTATTGAATAAGTGTACAATAGCCAACCCTGTAATAACATAGGCTGATGCATTAAATAATTACATAAGGGATTCAAATGCATGAGGAGGCAATTCGAATCTAGTCAAAAGCAGGCTTACTAAAATTAAGCAATTCCCCCATAGGTGCATAAAGTAGTTTCCAAATCAGCTAAGGAGCTCACGAATTGGCAAAAGCACTTAGGAAAGCTAAAAGGTGATGGAAGGACAACTCATACATTCTTTTCATAGGAGAAAAGAGTGGAGGATGTGGAGGACAAAAAACTAGTTAACCTCACCTAGTCAAACTTTCCCAATTGCCTTAAAGCACTGAAAAAGCAGGCAATAAAGCAGAAAAAATAGAAGGGTGCCTAGGAGGCCAAGAATAAAGTATATTTGATTCCTTGAGGTTTCCCAAGTGCTCCATGAGTCAAAATAGGCAAGTTTGACCACTATGGATAGGTAGATGACAACTTGCATAAGGTGGAATCATGAAACTAGGCAAATAAGACAAAAATGATTAATTTAATGTCTAAGGTAGATAACTATGGGTTGATTATTCTAACACATGATCCTTCACCTAATATACCTACACACTCTAGGTTCACTCCTTCACATGATATACCTACACACTTCGGGTATGATCCCTCATTCACAGGTCACTGTTATTGGCTTCTGGGCAACGAGACTCATCATGAACCTGTAAGCACTAGTTATGTTAGGTATGGCATGTCTGGCATCCCTACACATGATCTGGCATTCCATGCTGAGTCGGAATTTGATCCTAGCACTATGCCTGGGGGCATTCCCACTCCTTTCCATGTGGAGAGATTTGGGAGCCTGAGCCACATTGCACCCTCCATCCAGGCAGTGGAGGCTACATCTCACGTTCATCCTAGACCCAGTGTTAGTAGTCCTATTTGGATACCAGACCCAAGATGAGTGACTGTAGGGAATACCGATTACATGATTTCACATGTCCCTTCGTCCTCTATTCCTAGTTCTTCGAATGTTATTCCTCCCCCACATTCACATGGTCCTTCGGGCCAGAATGTTGCTATGATTCATGTGCATATTGCTGCTACTAGCGTAGTTGTGTCTCATAGTCAAGTACCTCCTGTTGTATCGGGAGGTCCTATTCCTACTTCTGGAGGTCATATTCTTACTTCCAAAACATCTATTCCTACCTATGGAGTTTCTCATGGGACTTCTTATGGACCATATGATGGACCGTAGTATGCACAGAGTTATTCACCTTATGGGTATGGGTATCAACAACCCGCTTACTCTCTGATTTATGGCTTTGTACCCCCACATAGTCAAGGTACACCACATTATGGTGCTTCCATGCCACCCTACATGGGTCAAACGGGAGGAGGATACTATGGCCATGGCCATGGTGGTTACAGTAATCAGTCCTATATGAACCAAAATTATCAGGGAGCACCTCATAGACCTGGTCAACCTAGGCTCCCTTTCCTCACAACATTTATTTTGCCTGACTTGTCGAGACTAATGAATGATCCGATATCTTATGACCCAGCTTGGCTGGCTGTCCTGACAAAGATTCCCTCAGACATTCCCAAGTTCAAGGTCAAACAAAGAGAAGATCTGAGTGAACATGTTACTACATTTCACCTATGGTGCTCTTCCAACTCCTTACACGAAGATTCGATCCATTTAAGGCTATTTCAACGCACCTTCGCCGGGCTTGCCACGAAATGGTACATAGAGCTACCTAGGGGGGCATTTACTTTGTTCGATGACCTAGCTATGAATTTTCTCAACCACTTCCAGCTACCAGTGCATTATGACATTGGTATAGAACTCGTGTCAACATTTCGGCAAGACAAAGCCATGCATATCTCTGACCATATCCAAGAGTGGCATAGACAGAAGAGATTGATTAAAGCCTTCATACCACCAGAGTTTCTCCTCGAATGGTTCCTTAAATTGTTACTACCTTATATATCGAAGGATGTTTCTACATCTGGAGTTTAGAACAAGGAACAAGCTATTTTTAGGGCGCAGGAATTGGACTTGATTTATGCTCAATCCGGTTTGTTATATGAGATCATTCCTAATGTTCCACGTTCTAGTTTCGACACTAAGGTCAAACCTGGACCACATTCCGATGGAATTGTTGGTTGTACGAGTGCCAAAACTACAGATTCGGTTGTGAAATAGGTCAGTCAATTATTTATCAGCCAATATGATTCGGGACAAGCCACGGCTTCGTCTCAACCCACCCAAATGGTGAGTGTGCTTTCGGTACAGTCGTCTGACAAGAAGGGTAACCAGCAACCCAAAAAGGAATAAGAAGGGTAAAAACAATCGTAAGGGTGGGAATAAGAATGAAAATGCCAATTTTAACGACAAGAATGCTTGAAATGCTAGGGGGGACAAGCAACCTAAACGTAAGGTTAAGTTTCCTTGCAAGTTGTGTAAGGAGGACCACCTCACTCACTTGTGCCCTCAAATAGAAGAAGCCTCGAGGTTCATAGCACAGGGCCCAGATGTGTTGACTAACCCTTTACCTCATAATAAAAATATGAACTCGAGGACCCATGATCAGTTTGGTGGGGATCAAGATCCACCAAAATCTTGTAGTGGTCATGGTTGCATCAACATGGTGCATGTTGTTAAGGTTGTGACTCGTGCGAAGGACTATGGTTCCTCACAACCAGAGCTTGGAAAGGAACCTGCTCCACCCAAGAGTCCTTTTCATATTGAAAAACCTGTGGATAAACCTGAAGTTTCTCCTCACATTCCTAAGGGATTCCTTAAGCATTAAGGGCACAATCCTAATGCCTGAGCCACCCAGAACTATTCTGTTGTCGAGGATTTGGGCCACACTCCTTGTGCGATGTCTGCACTCGAAGTACTTAAAATTTGTCCTTCGCAAAGGAAAATTTTTCTTTCTGCTCTTGGTGTTAATGATGATAATTCTTCCTTCATCATCAAATTTGAATACGCGGGATTATAGCCTCACTTTCCTTACTATGTGTCTCTCTTGATTCATGTAGAATATCTTAACAAGACCATCAAATGCACTGTGATTGATGAAGGTGCTGCTTCTTCCGTGATGTCTTTGGTATGTTGGAATGGTTTGGGTTCCCATGAGTTGTCTAAATCCGCTACCATGTTGACTACATTTGATGGTAGATTGTTTCGGCCGCATGACATTCTTCCTTCTCTTAGGGTTCATTTGGGAGGGAAGACCGTCGCGATCAAGGTCGAGGTGGTTGATACACCCCTTGACTACAATCTATTACTGGGTAGGAATTGGATGTACAGTATGCAAGCCATAGCTTCTTCTCTATTTCAAGTTGTATGTTTTCCATTTAATGGGAAGATAGTTACGATTGATCAAATGTCATCCAAGAATTCGTGTGTTACCACATCTTCGGGAGCTTCTGTCCTGATTGTCGCGTACTCTCAGCCGGTAACTGGGAGTGTAAGTGTTGGCATGTACCCATCCCTTATGGGATCATTTAGTTGTCCTGCACCTGTTCTTATGATCGGGTCTACTTCTAGTGAGGCTTCATTGTCATAGCGTTCGGTGTCTTTTCGCACCACTCATATGGAAGATCCTTGGATTCTTCCTACATCGAGTCCTTCGAGTGATCCCATTAGAACGAATGTGCCATTGCCTACAACTATGATATCATATCAAGCTAATATTGGATGTGTTGTATAGCTTAGTCCTTCCTCTTCATGCACAGAGGAGGAGGACCCATATGTGATGCCTACATGGGCAGTTCAATCTTCTCACGCACATGACTGCCTTGATAGTGTTTTTCCTTCATATCAAGCTATTATTGAGGCTATGTCTGGGGTTGAGCCACCTTGGGAAGAGTTGCATCATAGATATTACTTCCTTCCCGAGATTGACCGTTTGGAGTGTGAAGACTTTAGGGAGATTGTTAGTGAGAGAATTGGTAGTCCCATGGTTCCATTAAGCTCTCCTAGCCCGATGGCTGATAGAAACATGGCAAATATATCTCCTACCATCCCAATCAATATCTCTCGCGATCCTAGCAAGATTGAGAATGTCTATATTGGGGTGGAATTTTCCCATGCTAAGATTCAAGGGTATACCGAGCTGTTCAAATAATTTTGTGATGTATTTGCTTGGTCATACGAAGAAATCCTAGCTATTGACCCTCGCATTGTTGAGCATGAAATTAAAACTTATCCCAATGCTAAACCTGTTCAACAACACTTGTGTGCAGTGAATCCTAGGAAAGCACCCGCGATTAACATTGAGATAGAAAATCTATTGAATGCTGGTTTTATCTATCCCATTCCCTTGATGGAGTGGGTTTCAAACCCCATTCCAGTTGATAATAAGTAGGGAATGATACGTATATGCACTGATTTCCATGACTTGAATCATACCTATCCTAAATATAATTTTTCTACACCATTTATCGATCAAATTTTGGATGAGTGTGTGGGAAGCGAGGTATTTTCCTTTATGGATGGCTTTTCCAGATACAATCAGATACAGATCAAACCTGAGGACCAACATAAGACTATCTTTATTTTTCGTTGGGGTACCTTTGCATATCAAAAGATTTCTTTCGGCCTTAAAAACGTCGGAGCCACTTTTTAGCGGGCTATGACCTTAATCTTCCATGATCTCAAATCAATTATTGAAGTCTTTTTGGATGACCTT
Organism: Pseudotsuga menziesii; assembly: GCA_001517045.1. Taxonomy (NCBI): domain Eukaryota; kingdom Viridiplantae; phylum Streptophyta; class Pinopsida; order Pinales; family Pinaceae; genus Pseudotsuga; species Pseudotsuga menziesii. The sequence goes on from LPNX011179823.1 coordinate 219,290, forward strand.
GCTGCTCATTCTCATCAAAGGATGCATCATTCCTACCATTTGAGATTAGTGTTCGAAAGGTGTTGCCATTATTTGGTCATGTTAAATCCTCACAAGTGCATCTTTTGCATGAAGTCTGGTCGCTTATTAGGGTTCATTGTCTCCAAAGAGGGTATAAGATTTGACCCTTTGAAGGTTGAGGCAATACTTCAATTGTCTCCCCCAAGAAACATTAGACATCTTCAATGTTTGCAAGGCATGGCAAACTTTTTACGGAGATTCATTGTGAACTTTGCCAATTTGACTAGAGGCTTTATGCGTCTTTTGAAGAAAGACACTACCTTTTGCTGGGATGAGTGAGCCCAAGAGTCCTTTGATGCACTTAAGTGAGCCTTAGCATCGGCCCCAGTGATTAGTCCACCCAAATATAGCCGTGATTTTCTTCTTTATGTGGCCACGTCTATGGAGACAATTGGTATGGTTTTGGTTCAAGAGGATGAGGAGCTCCAAGAGCATGTCATATATTATCTGAGCCAGAACCTTATAGATGCAAAAATATGTTATTCCCATGTGGAGAAGCTTGCCTTAGCTACCATTCATGCAGTTCAAAGATTGATGTTGGGGCACGGACCTTAAAGGTCCTTGATTTTGGCAACACCGCGGTTTTGGTGTGAAGCTTGTAAGCGGAGTTGCAGCCCAAAATAGTCTTAGGGGTTTTGGGGTTGGGTCAAACCCCCTCTTTTTGTAAATAACCCATGTTTTAAACTCATGATTTTTAAGCCCATGGTTTAAACACATGGTATTGTAATAGTGCACTAGTATAAATAGGCACTTATGTAAAGGAGAAAGATCTTTTTCGAAGGATTTTTGTATGATATGATTTAATGCGAAGCTAAGACCTATTTTTAGGTTTAAGGTTAAGTCCCAGCTGTGTGCATGGACGACCTCTGTAGCTGAGTGTGCAGAGGGTTTTGTTAAGGATAAGTCCCAGCTGTGTGCGTGAATGACCTCTGCAGCTGAGTGCGCAGAGGGTTTTGTCAAGGATAAGTCCCAGCTGTGTGTGTGGATGACCTCTGCAACTGAGTGTGCATATCAGAACTGTGTGTTTGTAAAGAGTTGAATATAAATGCAGTTCTGTGGACGTAGCCCCTACACTGGGGGTGAACCACGTATATCTTGTGTTGTGGTGGTTCTTTTTTTTGTGCTGTTATGTTTTATGCATTTGATAAGTAGGTGAATGATAAGTAATATATATTGTTAAGTATTAACTTCGCTATGAATTCCCAGTTAAGGGTTAAGTAAGTAACTGTATTTTTATCTAAACTGCAAAGCTATTTAAGTGAATGTTGAAGCTCTGTATTAAATAAGTATACTTTGTTAAGGCTAAAGGTACAGTAATATCCCTATTTTGCCTGCAGAAACCTGATTCTATGGCACCCCATAGCTATTTTGGGTGAGACTGCAACCTTTTCGCAGGTTGTTGCTAAAAGGGCCAACACTGTGGGTCTCTTTGTTGGTTGGTAAATAAAAGTATAAGAACCTAGGTCTACCCTAGCAGCCAACAAATTGGTTCCATTTCCGGTTGAACCAGTATCTGCTTCAAGAGGGATCTATGTTGTACCTTGAGGGATATGTTTTGGAGACCCTCAGTAAAATAAATCAGTGATTGGGTTGAGGATACCTATCTAAAATTTGTTGAACAAGAAAATAAGGATCCTCGTCGTAGCTCAGACGAATTCTTGCAAAGGTACATTTTTTCTGATATTTATGAAATTTTCTTTGGTAGTATCCACATAGAATTGCACTAGTGGTTATCCAGGTTGACAGAAAGAAGGACAAACTTCGAAGAATATCAGTCTCCTGAGTGGACCCCGGAAAGAATTAAGCTGTTGAAAAGAGTGAACAACGCGGTATCTAGAGCTGTTGACTTCTGGATAACGTGAACCCTTGAAGCATTTGTGACGGAGTTCGCCATCGACACACATAGTTCTTTTAGCGAAGCAGAAATTTAGTTCTTCAAAGGACTAAGGGGTAAGTACTTGAACTCATTAAGTTTGAAAATTAAAATGTTCTTGGCTGAGAAATGCATATTGCTTATCGAATCAGATTGCTAGATTTGTTGCTACTAACCTATGTTTGAAAGTGAAAGCGACTTCGACGAGCAAAGTGGTTTGCTTTGCAATGGTAAAAGATACAAGAGAACTTTTGGGTCCTTTACCCTAGGCCAGAATACCGATTATACCCCTTTAATCCTAGACGAGTTTGAATCTGAAGAAACCCCTTTTGTTAGAAACCCTCCTATAACTCCACAGCGCAGATCTGTTATCCTTGAGAACCCTTCGCAGTCCGAAAGTAACCCTAGCCTGAGTAGTCCTGTCACAGGTCAGTCTACCTCAGAAAGTTCCCTTCCTCCTGTTACCAGTCTTCCCCCTCCTTCCCCCCCTCGATCCGCTATGGCCCATGTGAATGATGATATCAAGCTCCCAGTCTTTAAAGGAACTGGATCAGAGGATTCAGAGCAGTTTTGGTTCTTATGCGAAGCTGTTTGGACTGCTAAGAATATTATGGATCAAAACACAAGAACAATGCAGCTGGTCACCTCTTTCAGAGACCGAGATTTGACCTGGTTTATGAAGTTTTCCAGTACTCAGAACTATGTCTTGTTTGAAATTAAAAAAGCAATGATCAAATAATTCAAGAAGCCTAAATCAGAGTCGCAGTCTATAACTGAACTGGAATAAATTCAGTAGAATGAAGTGAATCAATTTGGGACTTTGATCAGAGGTTCAAGGTTCTGTTGGATCAAGTTAGTTTCACTATTGGACCAGAAAAACATAAATAATGGTTCATCATAGCACTATTGCCGCATATCAGGACTCCACTTATGCAACAGAAGGTTGCTGATCAGCAAGAGGCATTGGAAATTGCTATGAAACTTGAAACAACTCCTATTGGAGATAATTCTGGAATAGCCCAAATACAAGCACAGTTAGCAGAAATGGATTTGGAGCTTCGTGACATGAAAAAAGGGAAAGCTACTCATGAAGAGGTTTGATGTACACAATGTAAGACAGAAGGTCATGATAAAGAATAGTGTCCTTCATTAAGAAATTATTTGATTACTGGTGCACCAAACCCGTTTAATCCTAATTTCCTATATTGTGAGATCTGTAGAACAACTGGTTAGTATCGACCTGAATATTTCTATCTGTTGTAGAGATATGTTCAAATACCTAAGAATCTCTACTGCAAATTCTGTAAGTCAGTTGGACACAACGAAGATGAATGTCGCAACTTTGACCTCATGAGAGAGTGAACCTATGATGCTTATAGGGTACAACCTGATGCACAAGGAAATGATGGATATGGTTACCGTGGTAGTACATCAGGTTGAGGTAATTTCAGAGGTCGTGGTTGTGGTGGTATGCCTAGAAGAGGTTGAGGCCAGGTTATTTGCTATAACTGTAATCAGGCAGGACATGTATCTAGAGACTGTCAGAACCCAACTACGACATGTCGATATTGCAGAGTAGTCGATCATGTAATTGAGCAATGCCCACAGTTGATAGCTAAGATACAAGAAAGAAATGGTGCTCCTACTCAGAATGTTCAGATGATTGCTATAGAGAAAAGACCTGTCCCAACTATTAACGTTGTTACAAGGAATGGAGCTACGACGCAAGTGCAGAATAAGGAGAAACAGCCTGGCGAGGCTTGGGTCCATAAGACCCCCGAAAAAATTCCCATCTTCGATGTTGGAAGAGAAAAAGGAACATTTATGGAAGATAAAAAAGACTTTGATGATCCAAGAACGTCAGTAGCAACTACGCAATAGCATCAACAGTAGTTACAGTTTCAAGAAGTTTCGTCGGATCAAGTAAGTACACTAACATCATTTTTACAGAGTTGTATGAAGCTATTAAGAAATCAGAATGCTTTGAATGAGTTACAGAAATTTATTGAGTCTTGCGAACCTCAATGAAGCTCTGATAGAGGAAAAACTGTTAATAGAGTTAGAAGGACTGGAAGAGAAATGAGATTGTATGCTCAGATAGGAGATTATGACATGACTGATATCATTTGAGACCTAGGATCAGAAGTGAATGTCCTAACTAGGAAGACATGGGAACAAATGGGAAGCCCTACGCTTGAATGGTCCCCTATAAAGCTGAGATTAGCCAATCAGCAGAAGATTGTGCCCTTGGGAAGATTCCCTAGTGTACCAGTAGACATTGATGGAGTAAGTACATTAGTAGATTTTGAAGTCATTGAAATAATTGATGATAGCAACCCCTATCCATCATTGCTAGGAATTGAATGGGCATTAAACAATGATGCAGTAATCAACCTTAAGAACAGACAGATGACTTTTAAAGGAAAAGGCTTGAGAGTCATAGTACCGTTGGACCCTTCTCAAGGAGAAAGGTATGCAGAGCTAGTCAGAGATGGAGATCAAGATGTTTTAGATCATATTTACAACATCACAGCTAAAGAAGAAGAATATGTTAACCCTAATGCTGAAGGTATAATGGATTGGCAGTGTGACAGTTCTTGCATGACTGATTCAAACGAAGGCCTAGAGAATTAGCAGAATATACTTTATGAGCTGCATGGACATCGATGTGCAAGAATTACCAAGTCTATCAGATGGGTTAGCTCATAGCCAAAGATCTTAACTACTTTTGATGGCTTGACAGACCCAGAAGATTTTATTGAACAATTCTCAAAGCAAGTACCAGATTCATAGAAAATGGAGACTTTAGATTCAGTATTCAGAGCCGCGGCTGCCAGATGGTGGAATGGTCATAAAAAGTATATTCATAGTTGGAGAGCTCATCAAAAGTTTCTTCGCCTGAGATTCATGGATAAACCTCAGGAGGTGCGAAGCATATTTAATGGTAAGACTAGCCCTCAGGAACATTTGGAGTAGTGTTATGAAGCATGGAAGCATGTACCTTGTGAAGAATGGGTACATAGGTTTGTACACACTCTAGAACCTGTAGCAAAGAATTGGTATGCAGAGGTAGAGCTTCGCCATGGTGCTGTAAGTTGGGATAGCCTTATTGATAGTTTTGTGCTCACATTTTCTATTAATGAGGATTCCCCTGCTTTGGATGCAGCTATTAGGATGATCCGTACTAAGGTGTTTGATGATAAAGAAATAGCCGAGCACCAACCTGATTGGAAGGAACAAGAAGCTAATGCAGTAGAATTTTATAACCTCGCCATTGATGAAGACGATGACCCTCGCAACATTACTATTCCCGATTCAGAAGGACACTGTGAAGTACAAGGACCAGCAATCGAAGCACTTGAAGTAACTCAGCCCTTGAAGACAAGGAAAGTAAACATTGGATCAGAATAAATGCCTAATTACGCTACCATTGGAGATTATTGGGACGAAGAGATGGTGAGCAAAGTGACTGAACTCCTCCATGAGTATCAGGACTTATTTTCGACGAAGTTCTCAGAAATGAAAGGTATCCTTGGTGATATAGGAGTGATAAAAATACCTTTGAGACCTGATGCAAAGCCTGTGAAGCAGCGCCCTTATAGGTTGAATCCTAAGTATAAAGAAAAATTCAGGCTGGAGCTAGATAAGATGCTCACAACAGGAGTCATTGAGCCTATCGAAGAGTCTAAATGGGTCAGCCCTATGGTGGTACAAGAAAAGAAGACCAAGGGAGAAATCAGAATCTGTGTTGATCTGAGGAAGCTGAATGATGCCTGTTTACATGATCCTTTTCCTACTCCCTTTTTTTTTCCAAGAAAAAAAAGCGTAATTTTATTTCAAGCCGAGGCGATACAAAATTACATTCTGTAGGTGCTGAAGCACAACCAAGACAAGACCATAGGTCTGCAGAAAAAATAATAAGAATATTACATAAGTATTCTAGGAGTTAGGGATTTTATAATAATCATCTAATTTCCCTTTCTTCCCTCTCTTCTTTGTTTTCACTTCTGTCCATCCCCCCAGCTGAGGTGCAACGACAATCAATTCTTTACTCACCTGCTCCAAAGCTGGCTGAACAGGAGATTTATCTTTATCTGATTCTGAAGTTTCGGATTCATGTGCACGCTTTGACCCGGTTAAGGAGAAATCCTTTTGTGGCTCCATGATAGTTTCCTTACCTGCATTTGTTGATTCTGATTGACGTGCCTCCACTGGTTCATCTATATGCACTGTTTCCTCTTTGTCCTCATCTTGTTCTTGTTCTGCTGGTTCGCTCTCCTCACTTTCTGAATCCTCATCAATAGAGGGAGCATAATCTGCCTGCCATGATTTCCTTTTTGGATGCATCCCCTATTTCTTTTTGGGGAAACGTTTTGAAAGAGGGCACGAATCTTGTAAGTGTCTTGTCAAATGACAAAATATGCATCTAAAAGCGGTGTTTTCATAGTCCAATGCCTGGATCCATTGATGCTTTTAGTATAGCAGCTGGACTCTATCAGGAAGACCTTTGCTGAGGTCGATCTACACACAGATTCTTGCATAAGTGAATAACCCCTGCTCATTCAGATCAGAATCCCTTTTAATGAATTTCTCAAGCAGGTTGCCAATGTCTTCCAGTACTTGGTGATTCCAGAAAGGAAGAGGCAGGTTAGGCAGCCACACCCAAACCGGCATTTTGGTTACCACCATAGAGTTGGCATCAAACTCAGGGAACTAGGGGGTTAAGAATAACCCTTCTCTCCCCCAAAACCAAGGACCCTGCTCAATGATCCTCTGATAGTCTTCCTTGGATTTGAACTGTAAAACAAAAAATCCTTTGGAACATAAAAGAATTTGACAATTTGTTGTCCAATGTGTATAGATGCAGTTATGAATATCAAAGGATCTGGGCCAAAAACCATTAAAACGACAGATGAGAGCATGAGTTTGTAGAGTAATGAATAGTTTTGTTACCTCGTTATTCTTGACCTCCAGAGACGGGATAACATCCAGTTTCTCCACAATATACGGCTTGGGTTGTGAAGAAGGTGGAGCTGTTGTGGTCTGTGGCCCCTTTGAACGAGCTGCGTCCTTGTAAGAAGAGGGACATGTTGTTCCTCTATTCCCAACTGATCCCCCCCGCAAGAGATACAGCACATGCACAGTAGAGTTTTTGCTAATCGAACAATCCTTCAACTTATCCCCCTCTCGTAGTACTTTACCCTCATGCAGAATGTAAAAAAGAGTTGAGGAGTAGCCCTCTTTCTGCGCTATCAAGGTTTTTAGAGTCTCCTCTGTGTCTTCAGCAAATACCCAAAGCAATAATGTTTTTTCGGTGGGCAGTTTAACAAGAATCTGGAAATTCCCTACATCTGTCTTATATCCCGAATCAACAAGACAGGTATTAAAATTAGATTCTTCAGCTACAAAAGGATAGGTGCAGCTCGCCCTCCTCTCCTTACCCCTGTGATGACCAGCATTGAAGAGGAAAGCATACCAAAAATATTCTGCAATCCAGTACTGAAGTGCTCGAAAAATGCCACATCGAGACAGAATGGGCCCTATCCTCCTATCCTCGTCCTCGCCACTGTGGGGATCGACCCTATTGAGGCAAGCCGCCCCAAATCCCACTGAATGTTTAAAAAGGGGTTTAAATGCAGAATAATACAATGCATCCAAAAAAAGACTGTCAGGAGGTAAACTCCCTTGAATCCATTGAGAACTGCATTCATTGTCGTTTTCTGTCAATAACGCAGTCAAGAAATACATTGCAATGCATGCATCAGCGCCTTCGACCTGCAAAACCTGCATAAAGGAGATTTGGACCAGACCAGGGTCATCCTGATGGCCATATTCGTCTTCGACAACTAGGGTAAACCCTAGGGTTACATCATTCATCTGTCTTTCGGCCATCTCAACTCCCCTTTTCCTACTCCCTTTATAGATGAAGTTTTAGACAATGTCGAAGGTCAAGAAGTGTATTCTTTCACTGATGGATTTTCAGGTTACCATTAGATCAGAATTGCTCCAGAGGATCGACATAAAACAACATTCTCTACAGAAATGGGATCTTTTCAGTATACTATTATGCCCTTTGGATTGAAGAATACACCTATTATGTTTTCCAAAGTAGTCATATCTGCATTTAAGGAATTTATTCATAAGTTCTTAGAAGTTTACTTTGATGATTGGACTATCTTTGGTTTATTGAAAGATCATATAGCCAGTTTGAGACTTATGCTGGACAAGTGTAGACAGCACCAGATTTCATTGAACCTGAAGAAGTGTATCTTTTGTGCACCTTTTGGAATTCTGCTAGGTCACATTGTATGCAAGCAAGGATTGATGGTGGACCCTGTGAAGATAGCCATTATTGTGAACTTGCCACCTCCAAAGTCTGTTAAACAACTTCGCACTATGCTTGGTCACACTGGATATTACAGGAAATTCATTAAAGGATATGTTCAGATTACATCATTAAAGGATATGCTCAGATTACATGCCCGATGGAAAAGAAATTGAAGAAAGATATTAAGTTTGATGGACATCTGAATGTCAGGAAAGCTTGGACGCTTTGAAAGAAAAGATGGTAACTTCCCCTATCTTAGTATTCCCTGACTGGAATAAGGAGTTTCATGTTCATGTTGATGCATCCTCCATTGCTTTAGGAATAGTATTGGCTCAGTCAAGTGAAGGTAATATTGATCACCCTATTACTTTTGCAAGTAGAAAATTGTCCACTGCAGAAAAGAATTATACTACAACAGAAAAATAAGGTCTAGCTATGGTTTATGCCTTACAGAAGTTTCGACATTATCTGTTAGGATCTCATTTTAAGATGTTCACTGACCATTCTGCTTTGAAGTATTTGGTTAACAAGCCTGTGTTAGGTGGAAGGATATGTAGATGGCTGATTTTGTTTCAGGAGTATGACTTTGAGATCATAGTTAAGCTAGGAAGACTTAACCTGGGGCCTGACCACTTGTCGAGGCTCGAGTCAGGAGAAGAACCCACTAGTTTGGATGAAGGTCTCCCTGATGCCCAGTTGTTTGCCATCCATATGGTTGATGACTATTTTTAGGATATTGTTCAGTACTTGTCTACAGGGTTTGCATCCTCTGAGATGACAACACATCAGAAGAAACAACTGGTGGTTAGAGCAGTTGACTTTAACTTGATAGCATGACAGCTATATAAGATGGGACTAGATGAAATACTGCGCAGATGTGTCTTGGAGCATGGAAATCCATTGATTCTGGCTGAGGCACATTTTGGAGCAACAGGAGGTCATTATGCAGAAAAACCTATGGCACAGAATATTCTGACAGCTGGATTGTGGTGGCTTACGATTCATAAGGATGCAAGAAAGTATTGCCACAACTGCGATATCTGTTAGAGGACAGGAAAACCATCCAGGAGGGATGAAATGACTCTGGTTCCACAGGTAACTTTACAAGAATTTGATAAGTGGGCTATTGATTTTGTTGGACCAATCAATCCCCCTGCAAAGAAATCTGAAGCAAGGTACATTATTACAGCAACTGATTACCTTGCTCATTGGGCCGAAGCTCAACCAGTCAAGGACTGTAGCGCAGCTACAGCTGCGAAGTTCATATTTGATAATATTTTGTCAAGGTTTGGATGTCCTAGAATTCTTATGAGTGATCAAGGATCACATTTTCTGAACAAGACTATTGAAGCATTGACAGAAGAATTTCAAGTATATCATCAGAAGAGTACTGCCTACCATCTATAAGCAAATGGAACTATCGAAGCCTTTAATAAGATTCTTGAGCACGCTCTGACGAAGGTTTGCAATGTTAACAGAAATGATTGGGATCTTAGAATTCCAGCAGTATTATGGGCTTATAGAACCACTTGCAATAAGTTGACAGGCCATACACCATTTAGGCTGGTATATGGACAAGAAGTAGTTATGCCCATGGAATACATTGTTCCTAGCCTCAGAGTATCTACCTTCACAGGGATGGACGATCCAGCTATGTTGAATGAAAGGCTGGCCAGGATACTGGAACTAGAAGAAGACATATTCATTGCAGGTTTCCAGCAACAAGTACAGAAAGCTAGAGAAAAACCATGGCATGATAGACACATTAAGAAGAAGCATTTCCAGAATGGTGATCTTGTGCTCTTATATGACAGTAAATTCATGAAGTTCCCAGGTAAGTTCAAGACACATTGGAAAGGACCATACATAGTCCAGAAAGTTACCGATGGTGGCACAGTTCAGTTAGCCAAATTGAATGGAGAAATTTTGCCCTCCATGGTGAATGGAAGTAGATTAAATAAGTACAGGGACAAGCCTGTACCCCCTGACCCAAAGTAATAGCAAGAAGAAAATTCTAAGTACTAAGAACAATTGAAACTGGGTACTAGACTATAATGAAGCTGTTCTCAGAGAAGATGTGGCAGATTGTTGGAAGTGTTGACAGTTGTGGAAGAAATTCTATCGTGGGTTCAAGGTCAATATGGTGTCGAAGGTCCTCATTGTGGTGAAGTTGAAGTAGTTGTTGTGCCGAAGACAAAAAGTTGTGTCAAAGCTTAAAATATGACTGTTGGAAAAATAATCAGATTTGGTGGCGTCGGTACATTAACTGTATTAACTGCTTGTAATGATGAGATTTTGGGAAATCTAGTGCCGTTTGGACAAGATCTATAGCTACTCTGTCAGATTTGGTGTCTTTAATGCATAGTTATGGCAAATTTGGCTGTTGGATTCTATAACAAGACACCCAGACCTGTGAATTTCGCATTACGCATTTTTCTTGAGTTGAGTCGATGTCAGTTGATCGCGAAGTCCAGGAATTGTTGAGCGAATTTAGAGAGAGGGGTCTGCATAATCTTATGAGAAATCCACCTGCATCTGTACCTCAAGAAGAAACTCCCCCAGCGCCGAGTCATCCAATGCATACATGATCAACTAGAAAGAAATATAAGGCAGAAGTTCGTTCTAAGCGAAATGAAGAAAGGAACAAGCCATCAGGAAAGACACCAAAGGATCCCATGATGAATCCTTCTGGATAATTCGAAGACCTTGGTGAGGATGAGAACGTTGCACCGTAGCATCCACCATATCTTCCACCTGTTCAACCAGGAGTTCAACCACCTCGGTGGACAGCCAAGTTCACATTACACGTCCCCTCACTACCACAAGGTGTGCAGTTGGTTGGAACAATGACAAGGAAAGTAGACCGGCTTAAGTATGCAGACCATGATACGAATGATCATGGGAAATTTTCATAGTTTGCACCAGGGAAATACTTGCACTCTGTCCACTACCCGGAGACCGGTACGACACTACTAGAAGTGAAGCAGTGGGTTGTTGGCTTACAGCAAGCTGGCCTGTTGAAGATGCTTAATGTCCCCCACTTTAGTCATAGTACACAGGTTACCATAGTGGTCAAGCAGCTATTGGCATTGGTGCATGATGGGAACCTGTGGACAGGAAGCCAGTGCATTGCCATTGATGGAGAGTTCATTCATAGGATTACAGGCTTGCCAAAGGAAGGGCCTGATCCTGGGATTGAATTCGTCGGGAAGTAGGAGGACACGAAGCTGGTGCAGCACATGAAGGACTTCTTTCTCCTGAAGAAAGGAAAGCGAGGGTATCAAACCTCGACAATCCGGCACTAGAACATTCACTTTGCTGCAGAGCTCCTAGCATGCAAATTAATGCGAAAGTGCAGACCAAATGAAGTACCTGCGCTGATTGTTAGTATTGCTGTGAACTGTGCCGAAGGCTACAGTTACAATTGGGCAGCATACATGACTAAAAAGTTCCTTAAAGATGTCCGCGATGCACAGGAGAAAGGTAGACCCTTTCACTACTCATGGTTGTTAGTGCTTATTGCACTGGTAGGATGGAGAGAGCCTACTGATGCATAGTTTGTTGATGTGCCTCCAGATATGCCTGGTGCAGCAAGGTATGCATCTCTTTGGGTCGTGCAGGATAAGGCCCTACAGTAGATGATGAACTACGTGTTCACCTTTTACGCCATGAACATTTCCTATGAGATCCTGAAGACGCCACGGCTCAATAATGAGCTATTTTCTTAGTATGCGGGAGTGGCAAATTTCAGGGCTGACATGCATCATATCTTCATCCAGGCTCGCATAGATAACAAGCATAAATGGTCAAAGTTTCCATACATGGTGACCTCGGAAGACATCCTCGTAGTAGTTCAGCAGTGGCCGGCTGAATGGATGAAGGACGCGGGAACAAGGCCCAGCATACCAGTTCCACCAGTGACAGATATGGGTGCAGGTCCAAGTCAGGCGCCACAGAGTGACCCACTCAAAGGAAGCAAAGAAAAAGAGGAGTCACAGCAGAGTGGAGATGACCATGGTGGTGATGACAGAGCCAAGGAAGAGGAAGAGGAATCGGTAAAGACAATTTCAAACCCCAATCTCCTAGATAAGCGTAAGTCTCCAGAAGTGGAGGAAGTTACGAAGCCTTCGCCTAGAAAGAAAACTAAGGCATCGAAGGGCAAGAACATCGTCAAAGAGCCTACTTTAAAGATGGAAGAGCTTGATCAGGCTCTGACAAAATCTATAGAAGTATTAACCAGCAAATGGTCAGAGTTTGCAGCTATGCAACTTGATGCGCTCGCTGGCTTAGCGCAGCGAATTACAGAACTCAAGGAGTTAGTAGAAATATCAGCGACTGGCGCAGCAGCAAGCAATGCCCCAACAAGTGCATAACCAGATACTCGAAAATGGATAGCCAAAAAAAACATAGGGCAAGTACCAAGTGTAGCCCTCATAATAACTGACGCAGCATCTCAATCATAGATGAGTATGACAGTTGAGATAGACTACGCCAAGTTGTCTATGCCGAAGTTGCATATTTGTCAGTTGGAAATCATGAACGAGATCCAAGAATGTGACAGCCACTCACACAAGAAGTTAGAGAAGTCCATGAAGCAGAGTGAGATCCTCGTAGCGCAGTTAGAAGAAGCTGAGCAGAAGAAGAGGGAAGCAGAAAGCAAGCAGGCTGAACTGGCGCAAGTATTGGATGAGGCATGTCGAAGTCTCGCTGACTTTGACATGCAGGTTGAAGAAGAACCAAAGTAGAGAATTGTCAAGCTAAAAGACTATGCACAATAGTCTTGAAGCCTGATAGAGAAGATGAAAACAGAGCATGAGGCCCAGATTACGCAGCTTCAACTTTGCATCATTCCTGAGAGTCCACCAGAGGTCAGGGAGCAACACTGTAGAGATATTCAGGCCTCCACAATGAAGATCTCAGATATTGTGAGCAGTACATCAAAGATGTTAGATGAAAGTGTTGAGGCCTAGGTGAACTTGCAAGATAATCCAGAGGTAGAAAAGTTGCAAGAAACTATCAAGCAGCAACAGGCAGAACTGGATGCAGTAAAGGCAGAAATCAATACATTGCCTCCTATGCAGAAGATGCTTAAGGTGAAGCATATCAATGAGCTCCAGTAAGAAATTGAGTCTTGCATAAGAAAATAAGCACTATTAGTGAGCCCTATACAGCCTCTCATTAATGAGGCCTTGGAGTTGAGCACTACTACGGACAACCAGCTCAAAGTCTTAAAGGAGTACGATGCATTCGCACAGAAAAAGACTAGCGAAGCATCTGCAGCAACGTTGCAGGAGATAGTGGAGAAGGAGCAAGAAGCTGAAGATATCATGCACAGCCTCAACAAGCAGTTCACTATATTTTCCAACAAGATTCTCCCACCAGAAAAGCAGCAGAGTGTCCTGAGACTGAACACTGGTGAGTCTTAGGGGCCTGTTGGGGCACGGACCTTGAAGGTCCTTGATTTTGGCAACTCCGCGATTTTGGTGTGAAGATTGTAAGCGGAGTTGCGGCCCAAAATAGTATTAGGGGTTTCGGGGTTGGGTCGAACCCCCTCTTTTTGTAAATAACCCATGGTTTAAACTCATGGTTTTTAAGCCCATGCTTTAAACACATGGTATTGTAATACTGCACTAGCATAAATAGGCACTTATTTAAAGGAGAAAGAGCTTTTTAGAAGGATTTTTGTATGATATGATTTGTTGCAAAGCTAAGACCTATTTTTAGGTTTAAGGTTAAGTCACAGCTATGTGCGTGGACAACCTCTGCAGCTGAGTGCATAGAGGGTTTTGTTAAGGATAAGTCCCAGCTGTGTGTGTGGATGACCTCTGCAGTTGAGTGCGCAGAGGGGTTTGGAAGAAAGGATCTGTAGCTGAGTGTGCATATCAGAACTGTTGTTGAGGATTTCTGCAGCTGACTGCGTAGAGATTTGCAGCTAAGTGCACAGATCAGAACTATGTGTTTGTAAAGAGTTGAATATAAATGCAGTTCTTTGGACGTAGCCCCTACACTGGGGGTGAACCACATATATCTTGTGTTGTGGTGGTTCCTTTTTGTTTTGTGCTGTTATATTTTATGCATTTGATAAGTAGGTGAATGATAAGTAAGATATATTGTTAAGTATTAACTTCCCTGTGAATTCCCAGTTAAGGGTTAAGTAAGTAACTGTATTTTTATCTAAACTACGAAGCTATTTAAGTGAATGTCGAAGTTCTGTATTGAATAAGTATACTTTGTTAAGGCTAAAGGTACAATAATATCCCTCTTTTGCCTACAGAAACCTGATTCTACGGCACCCCATAGCTATTTCGGGTGAGACTGCAACCTGTTTGCAGGTTGTTGCCAAAAGGGCCAACACTATGGGTCTCTTTGTTGGTTGGTAAATAAAAGTATAAGAACCCGGTTTTGCCCTATCAGCCAACAATTGAGACACTATAATTTCCTTCGCTAGACCTTGGTGGTAGCCCATGTCAATCCATTTTAGTTTGTTCCCACTAGAAGGATGATAGGGGGAAAGTATAATAAGTGGATTGTCATCTTGCAAGAATTCGATCTCAAGTTTGTTTCGGAAAAATCGAAGAAATCGTTGATTTTTACGGAGCTTATATATGATTTTCCAAGTGAGGAGGAGGAGGAGGCTTGTGAAGATACTTTTGTCGATGAGCACATTTTCCTGATCTCAACTTTGGATCCATGGTATGGGGATATTATCATATATTTACAAACATTGAAGGTCCCTACTCACCTTTCACAGGACGAACAATGATGATTACGTCATGTATCCAAGAATTACCTCATAGTGGATAACACATTGTACTGCCATGGAGTAGATTCCATTTTACGTCGTTGTTTAACTCATGAAGAGGCTGATCTTGTGTTGAATGATTGCCATGGAGGGGCATGTGGTGCTCATTTATCTGGGCTTTCTACAACCCAAATTTTTTTGAGAGTGGGTTATTTCTAGCTGTCAATATTTAAATATTGTGTCAATGCGGTCAAGAAGTTCCACCCTTGCCAAGTGTTCACACATAATATGCACTCGTGTCCTACCCTGTTACATCTAATTATCACCGTCGGTCCCTTCACTAAGTGGGGATTTGATTTCATGGACTACAACCTAGCTTCAGCTGGGGAGCATCATCATATTATCGTGGCTGTTGACTACTTCATGAAATGGGCTGAGGCTATGCCCATGATTAAATTCGATGGTGATACAAGCGCACATTTCGTATTCAACCAGATTATTACTCGGTTCGGTATTATGAAAGAGCTTGTCATTGACTATGGTAGGCACTTTCAAAATCGGATGATGGAAGAGTTGGCCTCAAATTTAGGGTATAAGTAGGAGCATTCTTCTTCTTATTACCCTCAACTAAATGGACAGGTTGAAACAGTGAACAAATCACTCAAGTCTATTCTCCAACGAACCATCGCGCAAAGCAAGACAAATTGGCATATCATGTTATATCCTTCTTTGTGGGCTCGAGACCACGATTAATACTACCACCATTTTTTCTCCATATCAGCTTGGTACATGGAGTGGAGTCTTTATTGCTGGTTGAGTGCGAAATCCCTTCTTTGAAGCTAGCCATAGAGCTCTTACCAGACACTTCCCCATTAGAGGAACATTTGGTCCATTTGGAGTAGCTTGATGAGCAGCGTCGAGATGCTTTAGTGGCTCTAGAAGTGAATAAGTGTCGCATTAAGGTCCAGTATGATAAATATGTTCATCCAAGGAAGTTTAGTGAAGAAGATTTGGTCCTTTTGTGGGACCAAGCTAAAGAACCCTTGGGGGTAGGAAAATTCAACCCCATGTGGCATGGTCCTTACGTGGTTAAATGTGTGTTAGAGAATGGCGCTTATGAGCTAATATATTATGAAGGGACAGCCTTGGAGGATCCTAGAAATGGGATCTATCTTAAAAGGTACTATGCATAATTTTCAGCCAGGCTTGACTATTGTATATTATTGTACATCATTTTGCATAGTTAGGTTTTTCTTATGGTGACCAGGTCTGTTGATTAGCTTCTGTTTCTTATGGAAGATGTCAATGGAGTCTTCCATTTATATAGGATTCGTGGATGGTGCAAGCCATCACACTCAACACTCAGCCTCTGCTGCTTGGGTGATTTATACTCCTATGGATCAGGTGTTGTCTTCAGGAGATGTATGTTTACAACCCTCTTTAAACAATGTTGCTGAATATAGTGCCATTATCGAGCTTCTAGGGGATTCCATTTCTGTAACATCCCTGACCCTCTGACCGGGTAAGAGGATGCTACTATATGTCAAATCATCCGGGGATCTAGCCCCATGAACATGAACATACATAAATATATTGTTGAAGCATGATACTTAAAACATAAAACATATTATGAATCATAATCATTCATATACACAATGGAAGCAAAAACATATCAATCAACATTCATGGATATATGGATCAGCATTTAACATGTATAACATCATTCATCAATGGTAATTATAATTGCAGATACAAGTTAGGCAAGAATACTTATCTTATAAAGATCTTGTTCCACAACCAGCTACGTCACTGCAACATTCCACCCAACCATAGGCTCATGTGCTCCTTAATCTCTCGGCAAAGCTACCACCCTCAAGCCGGGCATGATTCCCCAAGGAATAAGGAACTAACAGGCTTACATGTAGCCAAGGATAACAACATCACTAGGGTACACAGTTCAGCCAAGCCAACACATTTGGGTTTATCAGGCGAACATCAGATTAGCCAAGCCAACAAAGTTGGGTTTATGAGACCATCTAGGAGCTAGGAAAGGCTAATGCTAAGCTAGTACACCGACACCAAAACCAGACTAGCTTCTAGAATACCCACACACACCCAACATAAGGAAATCAGTCCTTTCTCTGCAACGAAGTCCCTCAGACCCTGATCTCCCTTTCAGTGCTATTTAGGGGTTGTGTAGAAAAAAACCAGCTCAGCAGCTCTGTTTATGTGGTTCTCAACCCACCAGGTTTATCAAGCACCTCAAGCCCTCATTCACCACTCTAGTGCAGTCTAAGGACAAAACCACTGCATGCAAGCAACCAAATAGCTCTTCAATCTTTTACAGGGGAAAACAAATTCCAACAATCGTGGCCATTAACAGCCCACAAGCAACTTTGAGCCCACGGAACACAATCTTCACTTCAATCGCTGAAGAAAAATACACGAACCAAAAAATGAAAAGAGAACCAATTCTCAATCTGTGCATGACGAGAGCAAGACACAGCTAAAACACATAGCTAGAAATGCAATCACAACCACGATTCCACGATGGAATAATAGCCAACGAACCATAGAGGAAAACACAACAATCTACAGTAATTTCCACATTGTACAGGGAAAAACATGATCGGCAATGCGTGGAGGAAGCTACAACTGGCAATCGGTGAGGAAAATCACAATGATCTAAAAATGGTAGGAAGATACCAACGCTCTATGTGAACAAGGGAAGAAAATTCACAGACTAGCAAGGTAGTGTAAGAGGGATGGAGAACCCCCAACAATGGATTTTGGATTCCTTTAACTCAATCCACGTGAGGTGAATGAACAACCACCATTCAAATAGTGGACAGACCATCCACAATCCATAAGGTACGTCATGGAGAGAGTGCAGGTGCATGGGGAGAATGGCCATCCTGGCATTGTGGTCTTGCTGTCAGCCAATAGATGCCCCACTAACAACAGAACAATGAAGGGTGGTGGTTGGATGAGACAAGGGAGGGTGAGTGAAGAGAGTCATGACACATGGCTTCCCCCCCCCCCCATGGCTTAGGATTTAACTTTCCCCCTCCTTACCCTTAGTAAATCATGCCCCTTCTCAATTTAGTTACAGTGAACATAGTTGGCTGGGTTATTAATTAAAATGCATAGTTACATGGTGCCACAACTTAATATGTATGTCGCATGTCTCGATATACCATTGGTGACGATTTCAATTCCAAACATAGCATAATAAAATCATGGTAGAGCATTTGAATTTAGCTCCGCACCATGATTATTTACAATATGTGTATCATGTATATTAATGCAAAATAGGGTCAAAACTAGGGTGTTACATTCCCCTCCCCCTTCAATAGCACTGTCCTCAGTGCTTTATAAAATATAAACAAAATGCTACACTGGTACCGCCTCAGTGTTCCACAAAATTGAACAAAAATTGATGTGCCAATCACACGGCATCCTCCAGCTCCCACGTAGCCTCTTCAGGTCCATAATGCTCCCATTGCACCTTTACCTGCCCTATGGCCCGGGTCTGAAGCATTGTGACCTTCTTGTCAAGGATTCACATTGGCTCAATTTGGAACTCTCCCTTGGGTTCCACCTGAATCACATCCCAATTTATCACATGGTTAGGGTCATGTACATATTTCTTAAGCAAAGAAACATGAAAAACATTATGAGCTCTAGTAATATTAGGAAATGTAAGTCTATATGCAATAGGCTCTATTCTTTCAAGCACTTCAAACGGTCCACAATATCTAGGTGACAGCTTGGCACAACTTCCAAGCTTCAAGGAACTTTTCTTTTCCTTCACTCTGAGGTAAACATGATCCCCAACATTGAACTCTTTGTTCATCCTATACTTATCTGCATAGTTTTTCTGTCTGTCTTTTGTTGCTTTCAGATTCTGCCTAATCTTTACAACCTCTTGCTCCATTTTCTTGAGAAATTATAGTCCAAGCACAACTCTGTTCATTGGGTTATCGCAAGTCACTGGTGTCCTACACCTTCTTCCATACAAAGCTTCATATGGACTCATCCCCAAGGATTCCTGCTATCCATTGTTGTAAGCAAACTATACCAAGTGTAAGTAATCTTCCCACTTTGTTGGTTTGTCCATCACATACATGCGAAGCATATCTTCAAGCACCTGATTAACTCTTTCTATCTTCCCATCTGTCTAAGGATGGTATGCAATGCTGAAGTTTAACTTTATACCCAATCTGCAAACAACCCCTTCCAAAAATTGGAAGTGAACTTGACATCTCTGTCAGAAATTATTGCCTTCAGCAATCCATGCAATTTGAAAATCTCCTTCATGAAAATATTTGCAATGTCATCATTCTTGTGCATAGACTTCACTGGTATAAAATGTGCTTCTTTTGTCAACTTTTTTACCACAACCATGATGGAATCATGTTGTCTCCAAGTCATCGGCAATCCAGTAATAAAATCCATGAAAATAACTTCCCATTTCCCTTTCGGAACTGGCAAAGGCTGCAACAAACCTGCTGGATGTTGATGCTCAACCTTTACCTATTGACATTTCATGCACCTTGAAATGTACTCAGCCAAGTCCTTTTTCATACCTAGCCAAAAGTACTGCTTTCTAGCTGTAGCAATTGTCTTTTGATATCCTGGGTGACCAGAATATAGAGCTTGATGGATTTCATCCATAAACACTCTCCTCATATCTACTACATTCGGAATATAAATTCTACCTTTATAAGTGAGAAGTCCATCTTCTTCCAATTTAATTCCCTCATACCTCTTCTCAAGACTTTGCTACTGCAATTTGTCTCTTACCTGCTCATATGATTCATCTCCGGCAACATGATTAACAATCTGCTGCCTCAATTATGAATGGCAAATACTAAGTGATGCCACATGCATTTCCTGTACCTTCTTGTTGAGTGCATTAGCTACCTTGTTTTTTTTTTCCTTTTATGTGCTTCATTTCGAAATCAAACTCACATAAAAATTCCAGCCATCTTGCTTGCCTGGAATTCAAAGTAGGCTGATCAAACAAATATTTCAGTCCATAGTGATCTGTTCTGAGTTCAAATCTTCTACCCATCTAGTAATGTCTTCACATCTTGAGACCATGTATTATGGATGCAAGCTCCAAACCATGAGTGGCATAGTTCTTCTCATGTTCCTTCAACTTTCTTGATTCATAACATATCACGTGGTTGTCCTGCATAAGGACTCCTCCAAGACCTTGTCTGCATGCATCGGTACATACCACAAAATATTTCTCTGGATCTGCAACCTTCAATACTGGTGCACTGGTGAGAAGATTCTTCAACTGTTGGAATCTCTCTTCACACTTTGAAGTCCATTCGAACTTTACTCCCTTCTTTTGTAAAGAAGTGATGGCATGTGCAACCTTGGAATCTCCTGTAGTATCCTACAAGTCCCATAATAGATCTTACATCCGTCACATTTATTGAAGTAGGACAATTCATGATGGCTTCAATATTCTCAGGGTCTACTGATATACTCTCTTTGGAGATAATGTGACCCAAATACTGAATTATATCCCTGTAGAAGTCAAACTTTCTCAGCTTTGCATACAGCTGATGTTCCCTGAGCGCTTGCAATGTCGGTCTCAAATAATCTTCATGCTCTTCCTCATCCTTAGAATAAACAAGAATGTCATCAAGGAAAACAAGAACAAACTTGTCCAAATACTTACTGAAGACACTGAAACACATATTTCATTAAAATTGGAAATATTTCATTACAAGAACAATGTTAGAATTGATATTTTTGATTATTTTGGAATTCTAGATCCATAGTTTAATTCCAAATTTAATGAAATATGTGCTCTGTTCATAAGGCACATAAATGTAGCTGGTGCATTTGTGAGACCAAATGGTACCAATACAAACTCATAATGTCCATACCTTGTCCTGAAGGTTGTCTTATGAATGTCTTCATCCTTGATTCTCACCTGATGGTAACCAGACCTCAAGTCAATCTTGGAAAACACCTTTGCTCCTCTCATTTGATAAAAGAGGTCATCAATCCTAGGCAAAAGATATTTATTCTTCATAGTATTCTTGTTCAATTGTCTATAATCAATACATAACCTGAGTGTACCATCTTTCTTCTTTACAAATAGAACTGGTACTCCCCAAGGACACACACTCAGTCGGATATACTTCTTTTCCAACAACTCTTGCAGTTGCATCTTCAACTCTAGCATCGCTGGTGTACTCATCCTGTAGGGTGTCTTGGACACTAGTGCTGCTCCTAGCACAAGTTCAATGGTGAAATCAATGTTCCTCTATGGAGGAAGCCCTGGAATCTCATCAGGAAACACATCCTTGAATTCCTGTAACACCTAATAGTCTTCCAACCTAGGAGTTTCATCTCCTATTGGTTCCAGAATATGAGTTGCAGACAACTGACAACCTTTCCTACAGAACTTCTTCAACTACATTGCTGAAACCTGTCTTACTGAAATTACCTTTGGAATACCCTTTACAACTACTGGGTTTCCTTCTTCATCCATCCATTCAAAAGTTTTGTTATAACAGTAAAGCTTCACTCTGTGAGCTTCTAACCAATCCAATCCAATCAAAACATCATAGGAACCAAGCGGTAGAACATTTAGATCTACATAAGTGATCAATCCATTCATAACCAATGGACATTTCTCTACCAATTCACTGACCTTTCTCTTAGTCCCAGTGGCTAGCAGAAATAACCAATATTTTTTACGCTTTGCCTTCTTAAAAGCACACATTTCCACTACTCTAGGAGTAATGTAACTACGAGTAGAACCAGGGTCAATCAAAATATAAATAGATTGTTCAACAATCTTACCTGCAGCTTCAACCACAATTGACTGATGATCTACCTGGCAGTCCTCTAGTGCTGCATAAATTCTAGGGACTGCTCTGGCTACCTGACCCACTATTTCTACTTGCTGAATGTTATAAGATGGCCTTGCACTTTCATTCTCAAGTGGACAATAATATCTGTGCAAGTGGAGTCCTTCACATTTCCAACATTTGAGTGGCCTTCTATCCTGTTGTGGATCCTTAGGCCTTGCTTTTGACACTCCAAATGGATTACTCGCAGCTTGAGATGGCTACTTTTGTTGATTCCCGAATCTAGAAGGTTTGAAACCTTTCTTTCTTTGATCAAACTTCTCATTCTTCTTATCCCTCCATGCCTTATGGTAATCAGGTTTACCCTTGCTTTGCTCATAGCAATACTTAACCTTTCTTATTACTTCTTCGAGATTTCTTGGCTCATAGAACTCAATTCTATCTTTGTAATCTTGTGGCAATCAACTCAGAAACCATTGGATCTTAACTTTTTCATCTTTGATGTACCAAACATACCTCAACAATTCCAAAAAAGTATTTGCATATTCATCCATGGTCTGTTGTCCCAATTTTAGCTCATGGAAGTCCTTGATCTTGTCATCATAATACCTGTCAGAAAGGTATTTCTGCCTGAAATAATTCTTGAATTGTTTCCACTTCAATTTCCTTTCACTGATCCTCTTTACTTGCTTGAAGTGTTCCCACCAAATGGATGCTCGTCCATTCAGATTGAATATGGCAACTCTGGCCTTCATGTTTCCTGAATAATCCTACACTCGAAAGTACTTCTTTATCCCAAGAATCCAAGCTTCAGCCTCTTGTCCAATCTTTATCTCACCATCAAATGTAGGAGGTTTAGCTTTCCTAAATTCATCACGAGCGTGATCCCTATGGTGCCTTCTTCTTTTCTTATGAGAAGATGAACTTGTATCCCCACTGGATACTTCAGAATTAGATGATCCACTAGAAGTCCTTCTCCTTCTCCTAAGACTGCTCTTACTACCTTCTGGCCTTGTTGTATCTCGTCTAGAGTCTATCTTCCTTTGCAAATCTGTCAAACTCTGCAACATGGTAGCATTCAACTGATGCTGCTCTTCTTGGGCTTTAACCAAGCTTCTCATGGTGGCTGCAACTGTTGACGGTGTCTCTTGGAATCTCCTTCCATTAGACTCTATGTCATCATTTCCATTATGGACATTTTCTCCCATGGCATCTCCTACACTCTCGTATGAATCCCGAGCATCATACCCATCCCGGGTTCCCATGACTAAACCACCTCTTGTTTTACCACACTGTTCTTTCTGGAGTACTGCTCTTGGAAATTATCTATAGTTCTGCAAATGTGTTAGTAGCAAGCTGTTAGATGCATACATTAATATAAATCAAACTACTTACCTTTTTCTTCTGGAAATTTCATAAACAACAATTATGTTAAAATATAGAATTTCCCCTATTTCTTTTTAGCCCTGTGACCATGGGTAGTCTACTCAAATTTGCTGAAAATTGACTGAAAGGCAGTCAAAAACTGCTCAAAAAATCACCAATAAATTCTTTTGAAAAACTCAAATTTACTTAGGCCCTAATCGGACCCCCTCCCAACTAATTCTTCGACATTGCGTTGGTCAAAATAACTACGCCTCTGATCTTCATCGGCGAAGAAATTGTCTGTTCATCGGCGGTCTATTGTTTATTATTTTCCAGCGTTTTGGCAGGTAAAATGACTAAACTCCCGATCTGTATCGACAAGAAAATCAACTGTGCATCGGGTGCATAGTCTGTTGAGTAGCTGCAATGGTGGAAAAATATCTTCCTCCAATCTCCACGGTCATCTATCGGTGAGTTGCTTGTCTAATTCCTTATGTGTATCGGGCCTGCAGTGGTCTATCATTCTGCAATGCCGACCAATAATCCCGTTATAATTTTTGCAGACCAAAGTTTATCGGTGGTCGGAATGGCATCCTACTATGGCATCAAACACTTAGTCCTCTAAGAATTTGCAACGATGGTTTCTATAAGCCTTAACTCTTCCATAGTGTTGGCACTCCTGAGCACTTCACTCCACCATAGTAGGTTATCGGATCTCAGAACCATTATACACTAACAACCTCGGCATCAGTGAGTGGAGAGACTAATGCATTGGCGGGATAGTTGTCTAAGCTTCCACAATGGTGGGTGCTCGATCAACTAATTTCTGTCGACGTCCATTGACGGTCTCATCAACTAACGTCTGCTAATGATTTCAACACTTGAAATTTTTTTGAAACTTTCTTCTTCTGTCGGCAGTCAGGTGTCCTACGCATCGGGCGGTTAGTCCCTATAGCTTCTACAACGACGGACCACAATCGAACTTCATTTTCCTTTGTCTTCCACAACTGTAATTATATCGGTGACCGCATGATCTGATCATCGACGATGTGCTCAACTAACAATTGCTGATGGCCGATGATTCCATGCCTTATAATTTTTTTTGAAATTTCTCTCTTTTCAGTCTTCCTTCCCTCCGCGTCATCGGCTCATCGATCACTTATCTTCCGCTGACTCTATCGGCTCCATCTCCCACTAACACTTAACACTTCAGCATCGGCCACAATCCACTAACACTTCGGCATTGACAAGTGGAAGACTAAAGCATCAGCGGGTTAGTTTGATCAGCAGCCGCAATGACGGCTCATCATCTTCGATCCTTTTCCAATTGGCGGTCCAATCCGCTAATGCTTTCTGATCGACGAATTGAGACATGATTTCGACTGGCATCAGTAGTCGGAGCTTCTCCCTATCAGAATACTAGGGCTCTAGGCTTCCGTAATGGAGGATGCACAAACCACTATTTTTTTTTGATGACCAATGTTTTCATCCCTTAGAAAAAAATTTGAACTTTCTATGCCATCAGCAGTCTGATCAACTATCCGTTGGGAGGATAGTTCTCTAGTTATCCGCAATGGCGGGTGCACCATCAGCTAAATGTCAGCGATCCATCTGTCTAAGTGTTCTGATGGGCTGACGGCCAAACACTTAGAAAATTTTGTGAATTTTCTAGGCTCCACCCATTTTTCTGGTTTCTTTAGGGCAGTAGGCAACCTGCCTCTGTTCACTGTTCATGGCCTTTTGAGGCCCAATGCTGCAACATAAACTTTGTCACTGCATCTTCATGGCCCATTCACGCCCATACTACAACCAGAGCTCTGATACCACACTATAGCGTCCCCGACCCTTTGACCGGGTAAGAGGATGCTACTATACGTCAAATCATCCGGGGATCTAGCCCCATGAACATGAACATACATAAATATACTACTGAAGCATGATACTTAAAACATAAAACATATTATGAATCATAATCATTCATATACACAATGGAAGAAAAAACATATCAATAAACATTCATGCATATACGGATCAGCATTTAACATGTATAACATCATTCATCAATGGTAATTATAATTGCAGATACAAGTTAGGAAAGAATACTTATCTTATAAAGAGCTTGTTCCGCAACCAGCTATGTCACTGCAACATTCCACCCAACCATACGCTCATGTGCTCCTTGATCTCTCAGCAATGCTGCCACCCCCGAGCCGGGCATGATTCCCCAAGGAATAAGGAACTAACAGGCTTACACGTAGCCAAGGATAACAACACCACTAGGGTACACAATTCAGCCAAGCCAACATAGTTGAGTTTATCAGGCGAACAACAGATTAACCAAGCCAACAAAGTTGGGTTTATGAGGTCATCCAGGAGCTGGGAAAGGCTAATGCTAAGCTGGTGCACCGACACCAGAACCAAACTAGCTTCTAGAACACCCACACACACCCAACACAAGGAAATCAGTCCTTTTTCTGCAATGCAGTCCCTCAGACCCGGATCTCCCTTTCGGTGCTATTCAAGGGTTGTGGAGAAGAATACCAGCTCAGTGGCTTTGTCTATATGGTTCTCAACCCACCAGGTTTGTCAAGCACCTTAGGCCCTCATTCACCACTCCAGTGCAGTTCGAGGACAAAACCGCTACATGCAAGCAGCCAAACAACTCTTCAAGCTTTTACAGGGGAAAACACAGTCCAGCAATCATGGCCATTAACATGCCATGAGAAACTCTGATCCCATAGCACACAATCTTCAATGCAATCGCTGAAGGAAAATACATGGACCAAAACATGGAAAGAGAACCGATTCTCAATCTGTGCGTGAGGGGAGCAAGACACAGCTAAAACACATAGCTGAAAATGCAATCATGACCACGATTCCACGATGGAATAATAGCCAATGAACCACAGAGGAAAACACAACAATCTACAGTAATTTCCACATTGTACAGGGAAAAACACGATTGAGAATGTATGGAGGAAGCTACAACCAGCAATCGGTAAGGAAAATCACAACGGTCTAACAATGGTAGGAAGAGACTGACGCTCTGCATGAACAGGGGAAAAAAATTCATAGACTAGCAAGGCGGTGTAAGAGGGATGTCGAACCCCCAACAATGGATTGTGGATTCCTTTAACTCAGTCCACATGAGGTGAATGAACAACCACCATTCAGATAGTGGACAGACCATCCGCAATCTAGAAGATGCGTCGTGGAGAGAGTGCAGGCGCGTGGGGAGAATGGCCATCCTAGCATAGTGGTCTTGCTGTCAACCAATAGATGCCCCACTAACAATAGAATGATGAAGGGTGGTGGTTGGATGAGAGAAGGGAGGGTGAGTGAAAAGAGTGGTGACACATGGCTTCCCCCCCCCACCCCCATGGCTCAGGATTTAACTTTCCCCCTCCTTACCCTTAGGAAATCATGCCCCTTCTCAATTTAGTTGCAGTGAACATAGCTGGCTAGGTTATTAATTAAAATGCATAGTTACATGGTGTCACAACTTAATATGTATGCTGCATGTCCTGATATACCATCGGTGACCATTTCAATCCAAAACATAGCATAACCAAATCATGGTGGAGCCTTTGCCTTTAGCTCTGCACCATGATTATTTACAATATGTGTATCATGTATATTAATGCAAAACGAGGTCAAAACCGGGGTGTTACAATTTCACATGGTGTTTTATCTCTTGAGGTACATCTTGATTCGGAGTTAATAGTGTCACAGCTCAATGGCTTATATCATGTTATAGATCCAACATTATTATAGAGATTCTTACATGTGAGATTATTAGAACGACAATTTGACAACATAACATGCATACATGTTCCAAGAATTTATAATCAAGTTGTTGACTCATATGTTAACTACGTGTTAGATTGGCATTTGTTTCATAGACAATAAGCTCATCACAAACATACATTTTTACACATGTAAATAAATAAACCGATCATCATAAAAAAATTTCATTAAACATCCAAAATGTGATAATACATAGTGTCATAATACAAAAATGGGGCTTCCAAGCCACCAAAATATAAATACATGGTAGTACAAAATGTATCACTCCCAGGTATCTAAGCCTGGGGACAAGGAGGGGGGTTCTAATCGTGGAATGTCACCACGGCTCTAGCTAGCCGTCGAAACAACCGCACCCATGCTCGTGGCACACCCACCACCTGACGCTGCATGGCCTCAGGAAGGTCCTCGACCTGTGCCATGGGTACCCTATGTGTTAGCTGCATGAAGTTGGTATGAATTCTTTGAAACGTCTGCTCCGCATCCACACCCGCAATGTCATCTCCTCTTCCCCTCCATCTATGATGAGGGAAGCCTTCACGCCACCGTGGTCTTACATTTGCATACATATGATAGGATGTCACTATGTGTTGTCACACAAAAACATGTCTTTTGATTCCATATATCAAAAAACAAAAAAAACAAAAAATAATTCACAAAACTTAAAGAGAGGGTTGGGATTCATTACCAATGTCACCGTATGCCGATCCTAGTGGTAGTGGCATGTCGGGATCTCCCTGAAAATCTATACCCATATAGGGGTAGTCATTGATGGGAACTATCTGCTACTGCCAGCATGGAAAGAAATTAGCTAGATAGGGGTTGGACACCCTACCCCCACCCAGTCTACGCATTGCATCTGCCCAACGTCATTAGGCTTGATCTCGAACCCCGTGAAGAGGAACGTCAACTTTAGGGATCAATCCCGGAACATGCTCAGTATGCTACTGAAACCGAAGTTTCATACTCTGCCCATCTTGCACTTGTTGAGATGGTGCTTCATGTTTCCCAATAGTGCAGTGCTCCTATCGTAAACCATGGCTCTCATACACTCCATTGCATAGAACATTAGGGGCCGTGAGGCCTGGTGGAGTGAGGCTAGCCCTACTATCCTGCTCAGCGTCAATAGTATGGCCTTTAGGCCTAGCACCTGTATGGAGTTATTTGGGATCTGACTCCTGACCTTCTCCGTGTCAAGATAACAATACATTGCTATGTACTCATCTATGGTGAGGCCACCTCCTACCCCACGAGAATGTAGGTTCACCACTTCCCCCCATCAGGAAAATCCAGTAATGAAGTATATGTCCTCCACTTCTATGGTGAGGGACATCCCATCGATCTGGAAATACTCTGAGTCAGGATCCCAGTAGTCTACCAGCATCTGTAGTAGTCTTGGTTTGGCCCTTAAGCCACCAAGACACCAAAACTTGTAGAGCCCACATGCACGAAGAGCTTGTTGTGCCATTAGATCACTCTGTACTGCTTCTTCTACATCCACGTGCTCATGTTCCCTTCATTCTAGAACCATCCTGCACATTTAATTCAATTTTGGGTCATTAAAAGTCTTAGAAAAACTTGAGCGCAGCTGCATACGCGACTGTTTGCTAACAGCCGCATATGTATGCAACTTTGAGGTCTTTTTCCGTGTATATCCAGCCCTATACGCAAAAAAATCCTTGATTTCCACAAGGGTTGTGGCACATACTTTAGGGTGGCTTAGAAATCAAATTGGGCCATGAAAAGTTGAAAATTTTACATGAAAATGAAAGAGCAGGGCATGGGAAATTACCTGGTAAAAACAGTGTCGGATTCCGCCGTCTGGATCTCCCAGAATTCGCGTTTGAAGTTCTGAGATCAATTGGGTAAAAATTTCAAATGTTATATAATGTTTTGAATTTTTTACTATTTATAGAAATTTTTCAAATTTTTGAAAATTTTTACCCCCTTTTTTATAGTTTTGGACCAGTTTTTACTAATATATGATGTAGGAAACCGTTTCGACCATTGTTTTGACCCATTCGTGCTGATTTTAGGTATCATGTTTAAACTAGCATATAGGTTATGTTTCACCTCCATTTGCATTTTGCATGACCTTATGACCGTTTCATTATAACCGTAGGTACGAACCCATTCTATCTTGTTATGGAACCTTCTTGTTGTTTTAGAAGTGACATGATTAGAATGGTAGAGCTTGACCTTACATGGGTACCCTAGTTAGCTCCTTATTTGCATTTGGTGCCCATACCGACAGTTTGTCCTGTAGGGTGTGGGTGTGCGTTGTATAGTATTTCCATGACATTTCACAAAATCCTCATACTCCTCTTGATCTTTTGCTGGTCTGTTTCCCCTAGACTCCCTTATGTCAAGTTGTAATTGCATTATCATGAGCTTTTCTTGCCTCATTGAGCCTTATGTCGGCTTCCCTGCCTTTGAGTATCAGCCATATATCACAAGATTGTCTCATGTCTAGCCATGCAGAGCCATTTTATATATCCTTTGTAGCTTGATTACCTATTCTTACTGGGAGGGGACTTTCCCCTGAGTGTTGCTATCCTACACATGTGTCCTTGCATTGAGCATATGTATGTTCCACTGCTTGGAAATAGTTTGTTTTCCCATTTGACACTTGTCTCCTCCTAGTCTGTGACTTTAAAGCGATTTTATTCTTTTTCAAGCTCTTCAAATATTTGAAAAAGTCCAAAAAAAATTAAAAATCCAAAAAGCCGGACAAGAAAAGTTGTTAACTTTGGCAGCAGTCAAGTCGTGTCGCCTTCGAACAGAGCACTGTATATCACATGTATTGGTTGGGTTAATAGTTTGACTTTATGAGCTGTACTCATTTATTTGAGTTTATCTCCACCGACTGGTTAAGCTTCCAATCCCTATGGAGCCTCTGTCGATGCCTCCTATGTCGCAGAGATGTCCCAATTTTGCATATTGATTCTATGCTGCCTACATTCAGTCACCATTTTCCTTTATGCTCTTGTTTGAAGAAAGTTGAAACCTGAGTTGACCATTCCTCAGTTATCTTGACTTTGCATGTCGGCCATTCCTGGTACAGTTACTGGTTCATGCACCTTATGATTGAGTCCTTCTACATTATACAGCTTTGCTGAGTACCTTGTGTTGGATGATGGAGGATGTCTTAATGCCCTCCTTCTAGCGGATTTCATCCCATCAACTTCAGATCATTTATTCTGGGATAGGAATCTAGAGTCATTTTTGAGTGCCTTGAGACTTGCAGTCATCAGTGGCAGGTTCTCTTGCCATCGATAGTTTTTTGGGAATACATCAATATCCCTTGATCAATGGATTCTCTCAAGTGTTCGACCTGAACACATTTATTCACACTTGTTAGTTTTCACTCTAGTACCTTGATTCCCATTTTCATTATTGGTGGGTGATCTCACATTTGTTAATGGTATACACCAATGACCAGTAATCAGATGATGGACTACTATGTTCGACCTCGACACCTCTATTCACATAGTAGGACATGTACTCGTTGCCATTAATGTAGAAGACCTTCCATACTGGTGGCATCTCTTATATGCTACCTCCATGATCGTGCCAGTGTTCATGAGATTTCAGCTCTCGTGACTTGATTCCAGTATATGTTAGACATTTCTAGCCATTATGGAGATCTTGATCCACTATATATCTTTAGTCTTCATGGAGATCATGATCCTTTGTATATCTTCATCATGAAGATTCTAATCTATTTATATTGTACGTGGCGATGACCACATATGTCATATTGTATTATGCCTATTCATGGCCATTGTACTCTTATGTATCCGATACTGCTATATGTATTTAAAGAATTGTATCATTGTATAGTGCTGATTGGATGGCTGGTTCTTCCACTGGGTTCTTCATCACTTCACTTTTGGGATGGACTTATAATGTATTTAGGCCATCGTATGACCCCTCTGACCTCACACATTAGGGGGCATCTGTTATAGATGATTTTACCACACATGGTGAATCACATTTTTATGGCCTTCCCTGTCCCTTTGTAGACTCCTTTAGGCCCCATGGACCATTTTCGTTCCTTTGATGTTTCCAAGATCATCCCTAAAAACATGCAAAAATTGTCATACGCGACTTTTAAACCCTTTCTTGTGTATATACGCAGGTTTGACCCCTAAAACCGCGTACATCGTGATGTGTGCAAAAGGTTAATTTTTTTTGGATTTTTCCTTGATGTGGATCTGACTCACTTGTCTCCTGGCCTTCCATATGCCTTAAGATCACTCGGATTTGATCTTTCATTACCCCATTGAAGAGCTATATAAGGAACCCTTTGGATACATTGAAGGCATGAGGAATTGAGAGCAAGAAAAATATAGCCCATTGTTGCCAGAGCTTATAATTGAGTCTGCATCCCTTTGTCCCCTGGAGCACTTTTGTGTTCTTCCCAAGCTTTCCCTTTGCTTGTGAGATTGCTATCAAGAGATGGAGGATTGAAGTGGTGGAGGCCCAAGTGGGGGACTCAGTTTCTCTGATTCGCAGACATGTCGATAGAGGTTGTCTCTATTGTAATCTCTGTTTTATATTAATAGAAATATATTTTCCTGTCCAATAATGTGTATTTGAATGAATATTTGATCCATGGATGATTTCAAATGCTTATATGTTATTGATTATATATGCTAGAGTAGGTCTAACACAATTCTATATAGCATGCTTGTCTTGTTTATTGAATGTTGAGAAAACAATTTATCAATTCAAGCTAGAGTTGGAAAGCTCAACAGGGATCTACATCAACCGTCCGGAATAAGGTACGAATCGAGATGCTTTAGGGTTAGATATTTGGTTTCTCTTGCATATAGGAAATTATTGATTTTTGGAGTTAAGTTGTCTGTTGTGGTACCCCAAGCCATAGAAATTTCTCTCCGTAACAATGAGTATGTCAACTCTGAGTTCATTCATTATTGTAAAGATGCAGGTATCCATATGCATCATTCTATTTCTTACACACCAAAGCAAAATGGTGTTGCTGAGAGAAAGAACAGATCACTCAAGGAGATGGCAACTTGCATGATGGAGGCTAAATCTTTTCGACCAAAGTTTTGGGATGAGGCTATAAACTATGCATCCTATATCTAGAACATGGTGCCACATAAGCATCTTGATGGTATTACTCCTTTCGAAGATTGGAGTGGGCATAAGCTAGATGTGACCCATTTCAGGATTTTTGGCTCAATGGCTTGGGCTACAATTTTGATTGAAAAGAGGAAGACTTTGCAATCCCAAAGCCAAGAGTTCCTATTTGTTGGTTTTTCTAAAGATTCAAAAGGGTACAATCTGGTCAACTTGAGAACTAACAAAACTTTCATTAAAAGAAGTGTTCAGTTTGAAGAAGAGCCTTTAGCAGCAGTTGAAGTTAGAGAGTCATCTTCACCACCACAACCACTGATTGTAAGTGAAGAGACTAACGAGTTTTCTGATTCTAATGTGTCTGATAATGATTATTTAATTACATATCCTAACATTCCTACAAGACCAAAATGGGAAGCAAAGACCATTCATGCAACTGAGGAACTAGCTGGGAATCATAGTGACACTAAGAGGACTAGATCTCAATTTGAGAGTGCCCTTTGTGTGAAAGATCCACTTTTTGATGAGAAGTTTTATTTGATGGTTGAATCTGATCTTCAGACATATGAAGATGCAGAACATGATCCAAGATGGAAAACAATCATGAAAGAAGAATTCATCTCGCTCCAGAAGAACAACACATGGGAACTAGTTGATCTCCCCCCAAGGAGAAAGCTAGTAAAGTGTAAGTGGGTCTTTAAAACTAAGTTTGATGCTAATGGTTAACATTTGAAATATAAGGAAATATTGGTAGCCAAAGGATACTCTCAAGTACATGGTATTTATTACAATGAGACCTTTACACCAGTGACGAAGATGGACTCCATAAGGCTAGCTCTAGCCATTGAAGCTTCAAGGCAATAGGAGGTACATCACATGGATGTGAAGTGTGGTTTTCTAAATGGAGATATGAATGAAGAGATTTATATGTAGCAACTAGAAGGTTTTGTTTCTAATCCATATTTAGTGTGCAGGTTAAAGAAATCATTGTATGGGCTCAACCAAGCCCTCAGGGCTTGGTATGCAAAGATTGATGGATTTTTGCCGTCACTAAGTTTTGTTCAATGCAAGACTGATCCAAATGTCTATTTGAAGCTAATTCAATGTCTATAATGATAATTGTTTTATATGTGGATGACCTACTGATTACATGAAGTTCAACAAATGAGATTGTCTCCTTGAATGATGCAATGAACCATGCATTTTCCATGGCAGGGATTGTTGAGCCAATTCTTGGGTCTTGAAATTGCTCAATCCAAACATGGAATCAAAGTTCACCAGTCCAAGTATTCTTCATATCTTCTCAACAAGTTCAGTATGAAATATTGCAAGCCAAGAAAGACTCCATTGCTGTTAGGAGTTAAGCTTGAAGAATTTTGTGAGTGTAATTGTTCTATCACTTGGGTTCAATTTCCGCACACAGGACACTTAAGATTCTAGAGATACACTAGGATATCTCCATACTAGGGATTAGAGGTGGAAATCAGAAAGATATATTCATCTAGAAATGAGTATTTTTCCGCCACTACAATCTCTTCCGTATGGAATTCTGAGATGAGTTCTATGAAAACTAAGGATTATTTTTTCTTAGCAGACTGAAAATATAATTCGAACTCTTGGAGAATAACTATCCATTTGTTGAATTTTCCCCTTATTATGCACTGGGAGAAAACATACTGAAAATGATTCACATCTGCAATGACTGTGGTTGTCCTTAGAAAGATGTTGTGACGTAGCCTCTGAACAACATAGATTGCTGCTAATGCCAACCTATCGACATGCGAGTACCTAATTTCAAGGCCTGCTAATGCACGACTAAGGTAATAGAAAACATGTTCTGGGAGCTTTTTGTCCTCTTGAACTAGTAGTACTCCTATAGTCGACTCCAACACAACCAGATACAACATAAAAACTTTTGTGTAATCTAGTGGACATAGTAAAGGAGCTGATAGTAAATCCTTTTTTAGAGCCTCGAAAACAAGTTGTTCGGTTTCATCCCACGGGAATGGGGTGTCTTGCTTCAGCAAGCGCATGAAACCCTTAGTTATCTGGGCATAATTGACTATGAAACACCAAAGGAAATTGGATTTCCCCTACAAACTCTATAGTTTCCTAATGGAACAATGAGGAGGAATATTTACAATAGCCTTGACTTTCAAAGGATCCACTTGTATTCCTCCGTTTGACACAATAAACCCTAGTAATCTACCCTACTTGATGTACAAAACATACTTGTGGGTATTCAAGTGTATCTTATAATATCTACATTGTTCAAAGATCATACGAAGATGATCTAGATGGTCCTTCCTCTTGCGAGAATGGGCAGGTATATCATCCAAGTAAGGTTCGACAATATTCTAGATATCGTGAAAGGAAAAATTCATTGCTCGCTGAAAGGTAGCTCCAACATTTTTTAAACCAAATGGAATGTTCTTGTACATGAAGGTCCCCAAAAGATAGATGAAGGTCATTTTATGTTGTTCTTCCGGCTTAATTTGAATTTGATTATAGCGAGAAAAACCATCCATAAACAAAAGTAGCTCACTACCCGCACAAGCACCAATAATCTGATTGATGAAGGGCATGGGGTATTTATCCTTGGGACACGCTTTATTTAAGTCACGAAAATCTGTGCACATGCATATAGTTTCTTGTTTTTTTATCAACGGGAATGGGATTGGATACCCATTTCGTCAGATCAATTGAGTAAATGAACCCTGCTTTTAGCAGTTTCTCCACTTCAGCGTTGACGACTGTCGCTTTTCATGGATTTACTGGTCTATTTTTTTGTCATATAGGTTTAGCATCAGAATAAGTGCATATTTTTTGTTCAATGATACATGGATCAATGTATGGCATTGTTGAAGCCTTAGATGTGTATGTGGCTGATTTGGATGTCTAAGGCTTGAAACACATGAAGAAAACCCAGCCAAAGGCTTCAAACAATCCCACACAGGTATTGTTCTATCCTCGAGCTGTTTGGGATGGTAATCTCCCACGGATACTTTTGTAGCCTCCGTTGGCTTATGATTGGATTTGATCCACAAAAGATCTGTCTCCCAATTTAAGAAACAAAGAGTTGAGAAAAGAAAAAGAAAACTTAAACCTAACTAAAAAGAAGAAGCTAATATAAATCTAAACTACTTTGAAAAAGTGTTAAATGGATTACAAGTTGTCTTGAGGTGTGTGAAAAACAAACAATTCACCACATTGACAGACATATAAATAAGATGAAACTCTTCTTACTAAAATTACAATTGTTTAATAAAAATTAAATAAAAGTAAATCAGAAATAAATCACTCAAGATAACTTGTAGGTGCTCAAGTTAGTTGAAAACTAACTTATAACCTATAATTTTTTTATTGCTGAATCATTTGAAGATTTGAAGAAATAGATAAAGACAGTTCATAAAATAAATTTCATGAGACTTTATCAATGCATTTATAAATAACAGAGAGAAATATGGGTTAAATAAACACATTAATCAATTTACAAATGAATCGCAATGCTATTTGATCATTCGGAACAAGAAAAACCAGAATCTGTCAAAGAAATTTGATAGATCTAGTACCAGAGATAATAAACTGCAACACTGTATTTATTCAGAATTTTTTGTAACAAATTACACAAAAACCTTAGGAAAAACAGAAATGTTTTTTGATCCCCTGTATCAGTCTCCCTTTCTCCAAAAATTCAAAAGCCTTGCAAGCAGCGTTTCTGTTCCGAAAGAGAAAACTCTCAGCTGAGCGCTCTCCCCCCTGTCAAGCGCGTTCCAGAACATGAAACAAAACTTCCTTGCTCTGTTCAGTGTAGCTCCTGGTCTGCTCTCCGAAATGTGAAAAAGAAATCCTTCAAGCCCTCTCGAGCCTCCCCCTGGTGGCATCATTTTCAGAATTTTCAAGAGAGAAACCTCTTTTCAGTCTGCGCGGTCGCTTCCCCCCTTCTTTGCAGTCGATACGCTTTTCTTATATAGGCAGCCAAGATTCCGAACAGTCTCACTCACAATCGATCCTTCTAACGAGTTAGGCAGTGGAATCCTTGATTCTTGCATTCTTTTAGTTTATTTTATCCTTTCCTCCTCCTCGTGTTCCGTGTGCTTCAATTAAGAGTTTAACCTGCACAAGGGTGAAAACATAAAGTTATTCTATCCGATGAACAATTGTAATTTTAAATTGAGTAAACGTAACGCTATAATAACATTTTATGGACCAAACAAAAAGATGAACATGATTTAAAAATCGCCGATTGCTTTTATCGTTTTCTTCTTGGCTTGGTAACTCTAGAGAAATCTGTTAAATAACTTTGAACTATCTTTCTTTTCCATTTTGATTTTTGTCATAACAGTTATGACTCGTAACTTTGAACCAGCCATTAGTTATTACTGAGCTCAGATTTTTTCATATGATTTTAGTGATCATCGCAACTATTTTTACATAGTGATGTAACATTGCTCCTTTTTAACTGCCGATCTCGAGAGTTTAATAATAGTGGTAAAACTTCCTTAGGTCGTAACCTGATGTAACTTCCAGTGAGTTAGGTGAAGCAAATTCTATATTATCTGTTTAAAACATTATAATCCCTCATTCCTCTCATTGACTCATTTAACACTCAAGAACCTTGTGTGTTTGCGGTTTCAAATGCAAAATAAAACATATGTAACTTCATCCTCTAAAAATGGACTCAAACTAGAAGTGCTCAGCAATCTGGCATTTCAAGTGGAGTGATCTGCTTTGTTAGCCTGGAAAATTGGTGGGTAAACTGCAAATTCGTGTCGTCTTGGCACCGTAACCTTTTTCTTGGATAAATGGATTTCATTTTAAATTTTGCGGAGATGTGGCATATCTTCTTTAAGGCACTGGTCTAATAGTGAGGAACGTGGAAACCATTTGTATTATTTGTGCATTCAGAATGAATGACTTTATCAAATTAAGCGAATACTTTCATATGTTATGGATAACGTAGAGGCATATTCAACATCTTTTTATCTTCTCTCTTTCTACTTTTTTTTCCTCTCCTCATCTTTTTCTTTTGGGAATTATTATCACTGTTCAGCTCCGAGTCTGCCTTTGACCATCAGATCAAATGTGAGTAACTTTTCTTTTTCGAGGGTGCCTCTATCCCATTTTGTTCATGTTTCGGACAAACAATATGGTCCTCTCGGTTGATCTTCCTTTTCTCCAAATGCAATCTCAGGCTTTAAATGTGGCATGATGGAGGATATTGAGATTATGACGATATATGACTTTTCTCTCCACAGTCAATTAGCAAACCGTTCACTTCCTCGTCCAATATCAACCCAAGATTCCAAATACAGAAAACAAAATGCACTTACTTACAAACTTAAAAATGAAACTCGGTTTACCCTTAAGATCTTCGCCTATAATGTGGTGGCGTGGCAACAATAAAAATAAATGCTTCACTCATTATATCCATATGAAATATTTTCAAAAGTGACCTAAAATGTGGCGATAACCTTAATTATAAAGGTGGCATCATAAATCTTCTCAAAACAGAGGTATAAGGAAATAACAATTTTGTTACAAATTTCTTAATGTGGAGAATTTGATGCACAGATGCACATCCTTCATAATGGAGGAAAACATGGTTTTTTTTATTTCAAGAGAACTTTAACGAAAGAAATATTTATAAAAAAAAACCAATTTGATGTAATGATATGTATATATTTGATACTTTTTAAACATAATAAAATATATATAAGAATCAATTTAATGTTTTTGTTTTTATTATGCTAAATAAGAACTCCATCAAATGTATAAAAGAACTAAATTTTATAAAAAAGAAAATCTTCTCCTTGTAAACATATACATATACATATATATATATATATATATATATATATATATATATACACTCCAAGATGTTAAAAATAATAAAAATGAATATATAAAGTATTTCTTAGTTTTTAACATCATTTAGTTATGTTTGTGATCAATTAATTTTTGCATAATAATAATTTCAAGGAGAAGAATAATAGTGTAAAAGTTTCCTTAGGGTCAAAGCAAGTTTTTCCTAAAAGGGTTGTGAAATTTATTGGATCACCCAAAACCAGAACTATAGGCATGTTTCTTTTCTCCAAAATACACTCTTTAAATATGTAAATAGAAATATTAAAATTGAGTGCTTAATTGAAAAATTTTGAC
Source organism: Pseudotsuga menziesii (assembly GCA_001517045.1). Taxonomy (NCBI): domain Eukaryota; kingdom Viridiplantae; phylum Streptophyta; class Pinopsida; order Pinales; family Pinaceae; genus Pseudotsuga; species Pseudotsuga menziesii. Next base: position 257,572 of record LPNX011179823.1, read on the forward strand.
CGACCAAAATCACCAGATCATCAAGCCAAGCCAAAGAACAAACAACGTAAAGAGTAAAGGATTAAAGAAAGAAATCAATTAAATCACCACCAAGTCAAGCAAATCAAAAGAAAATGCCTAAAAGCTAAACATTTACAAAGCAATCCCAACCATCGGATCAATCAAACCCCCATCAAAGATTAAACTTGCAAGCTGTGTCTTCTCCACAACCTGCAATTGCGGGATGCGGGGTCACAACGTGAGGTCTTAAGTTTTATTCACCATCCTGCAACCCACATTCCGCATTTGCAGGATGCGGGATGTGGGATCACAAAATATCAAAATTTTATTCAACCCTTTCAGTGTCCCACAAATTGCGGGCTGCGGGTTGTGGAACACACAACAAAAGAATTAAAATAAATGACTTCCCGCACCCCGCATTCTGCAAGTTGCGGGATGAACAAATTGCACGCATCAAAACCTTTCTGCATCTCGCATTCTACACTTTGCAGGATGCGGGTTGTGGGATAAGAAACTCTGAAAATGTTTAAAATTTGAAACCCCGCATCTGCAAGATGCGGGTTGCGAAATGAAACATTTTCAAACAAAATATAGTCTTCCACAACTTATCAAAAACACACAATCCACGCATAAATTTGGCTAAGTTAGAAAATAACTCACGACAGATATAATAGGGGCCATAAAATGATTAAAGGACTTTAGGGGGTTACCTTTATATGTGTAAAATGGGCTCCCATGTTTTAAATAGCATGGGATCTATTGTACCTACAACATGCATCTCCTCATATGACCAAGAAAAGACATCGCGAAATTCCTTAAATAAGGCAGTATATATGGCAATCTCGTCGGGAGAGCAGTTTGCACCAATATGCACATTTTCAACAACATTAGGGTTTGCAAAGATGTTGATTGGAATGGTAACAGATATATTTTCCATATTCCCCAAATAAAATACTCCCTCCTTGGGTAAAGAATTAATTAGCAGATCAACACCCTCTGCATGTCTCACATGGAACTCCTGATTCTCAATTTTTCTCAACTCTAGAAGAAAGAAGGAGTTATGGTGAGGGTCTTCATAAGTATTTTCTCGTCCAATCATAGCTTCTAGAATGGCTTTGTTCGAGGGAGAAACCATATCCAAGCAATCATATGAATACGTAGAGTTCTCCACCCAAGCGGGCATATAAGATTCATTTGACTCCTCTGAGACTGTAGAAGGAGTCATGCTGGAATCGACAATGGCATTAAAAACAACTTGGTAAGCTACTTCATATAAGGGAACTTGAGGCTCATGACAGGAAGGAAGGACCGAAGGACTAGTTCTATCAACAACCATTGCGATAGACTTCCCTACACTCGTAGAGCCTAAGTAGTTAATGGGGGCTGGTATATCGAATGTTCCCATCAAATATGCATACATTACAACTGCTAAACTCTCGTTATTATGTTTTGACTATTCTATCAATGTTACCATGGCCTCATTCATTTCCAAACAAAATTTCTAAGTAAAACTGAGTTGGTCAACAGTAACCAACTTCCCTTCATGTGGAAACACAACAACTTGGAGAACGACCGAAGGGATATCAAACATAGCATAAGTCAAACTTCTCCCCAATAGAGGGTTATAATCCAACGTGGAATCGACAACTTCCACCTCAACAGACACTGCTTTCCATACCAATTTTATTTCGAAAGATGGATGGATACCATGCGGATGGAAAGACCTTCCGTCGAAAGCAGTAAGTAGGGTGTTCGATGGAACCATCTCTGGGGAACCTAAGAATTTTCAACAAGACATCGACATTACGCCCGTGGAATCACCTTCATAAACCATTGTTCATCCAATGGTTTTACCCCCATGCATACCGTTAATTGACATAGACACATGGTATGGTAGGAGTATTTTAACACCAGAAAGATTAAATTTTGCCAGTAGGATCATTGAATCCATGCTACCTATGGCTTCTAAGAGTGCATCTCTCTTAGAAGGAAAACTCTGTAACACCTCCAAATCCAACACCGCACAAGGAGTTTGAGCTAATTATTGAACTACGGAATAGTTGGAAGAAGCCCTAGCATTAGGGTTGTGAATTTTTTTCTTAAAGATGCCTTTCAGTATATTGGGCATTGGATCAACTAGTTTTTCAATAGTGAGATGGGTTGAAGTTTCAGCAGTAGACTTACCCTTCTCTTGAGCCTCCGATTCATAATTATTATTTCTTTTTTGGAGTAAAGTTTTATATCGTATCATGTTGATATAATTTTGATAAGTAGGAGTACTATAATTTCCCCTGGCTACATTCGAAGTAGAAGTTGCATTATGTCCTTAGGGAAAGGGATCCTTCAGGACAACCGGTTGTTGACTCTTTAGAATGTTTCATGTTTGTTCCATTAGATGGAATTGGTAAGTAAGGTGGTCTCCCTAGCACAACTTACAAGGAAACTTGAACTTTTTCTTGTCTTTGTTTTCCCCATCATCATTGTTTGTGGGATTTTACTTGTTTTGATTGACCTCACCCTTCTTCCCTTTCTTATTTTTCCCACCGAGATGCTGATTTCCCTTTTGAGAAGACTGTGCAAAAATATTCACACTTTGTGGTGAGAGGATGGTAGCCTTAGATGTCTCCACTGCATATTGCTTCACTAACAACTCATGGATTTGCTTGGCTAGTGATTCTACAGTGAGAGACCTGATAGAACCAACCACGCCATCGACATGGGGTCCAGTCTTGGGTTTCTTAGTGTTATTTGTAGACCTTGGTGCCTCAGGCATAATTTCATACAAAATCCTAGACTAAGAATATATCACGTCTAACTATTTGGCCCTGAAGATTGCCTCTTCTTCCATGGTCACCCCCAAAGTGGATACGTCCTTAGATATGTAAGGAGGTAGAGATTTTAATAAGCCTCTTTCTTCTTTGCCACTCCTCAATGTGATAAAAATATGTGTGGCCTTGTTATGTCAAAAAATAGACAACAAGTATGTACCGGCATCATACCGGACATGAAGCTAAAAGTTGTTAAGGAACACGATTTCTAAATCCAGAGAAATATCATATGCAGCAGAGGGAAGTTCTATGTACCATTTTTCTACCACATGAGTCAATGTACTTTGAAAAAGCCTCAACCAAATGGATTCATCGTTCAGTGAGTTTGAAGAGCACTAAAGTTGAAAAGTGGTAATGTGTGCACCTGTATCTTCACCAGCTTTGCCTTCAAACTTAGGAATGTATGAGGGAAGTTTAATGGGTATAATTGGCCATGCCACATTTTTTCACACGCAGGCATTCATTAACTTTGACAAATCTAGAAAGTTTAATATTTCCAAGAAAGGAATTTTGGGCCTAACCGAGTTTTGATAAAAAGGAGTTTGGGTTGTGGAAGGACTTTCCCCTTGGATCCCAAATGAAAAGGTGGGGTTTCTCCCAACCACAGGTTTTGATGTAGTTACAACATTCTAGAAAGGATTCCACCTGAAAGCTAGTGGATTAATAGTTTTTGGTGCATGATATGTGGTTTGACCTGCTCCATCCAAAATTGGAGCTTGAAAGGTAGGAGCACAAATCCCTCCACTAAACAGTGAAAAGGGAGATCTCTTGAAAGGAGTGGTCGAAACATGACCAGGTGTCTGAAAATCATGACCAAAATCATTTTTTTTTCCAAACGACATACCCACATAAGTAGGCAAAGTGCCTACATAAGGAGTGGATGGAGGAATATGTTCTCCATTCCACGGAAAACCCTAGATGAATGAAATGGATCCAATTTGACCACTTTGAGCAATTTGCATTGAAGAAGGACAACAAAAAGGTGCACTGGGAATCCTAGTGACCACCCCACCAGAATGACCTACCACATTAGAGTTTGATGAGGGTTGAACCACTCGAGAACTTGGTGAAATGGGTGTAATAGATGCACTAGGTCTAGGAGAACTCACCAGGGGAGGAGAGACTCCACCAGCCAAAATGGATGAAGTTGGGGTAGACATACCCTCTCTTGAACTAGACATGAATGGGCTCAAAGGAACACTAGAACTAAGTGAACTAAATGGGAGGACCTGTACTATCACATGATCGTTCAAATCATTCAGAGGTGAATTAAAATTTCTCGCAAAACCGTCATCCTACAAGTATTTTATTTCTATTGTTGATGTCTCTTCCTAATTAAGACTGAGTTTTGGTTCACCATGAACTTTTCTAACACTAGTTGGTTCAAAAGAACCGTCTGTATTAAGCCTCTACCTTTGAGTTGGTGGTGGATGTTCCACTGTAACAAATGGAGGAAGGTTTTGCAACCTTCTAAACCTACGAAGAGGTTGGTCCTCCACAACTATAAATCTGACTCACACACCGAAAGGTCAACTAAACACAAACAATCCAAACAACACAGACTAAAAATATCCTAAGTAACACATACACACCAGATAAAATATACACCTTCCAAAGGAAATCCTGGGATGATTAGGGTCCAAGTCCAGCCAGTGAAGATTGAAGGATGGTTACTTGGAATCTCATGAATATTGAGTTTGGTTACAAGCGCTGGAATCACCCAACTGCCCTCCCAAATAGTCTACCGATGTTACCTTCCAACTACGTCCTAGGTGTACTGGAAGTAGCTTTCCAATACCACCTCTGTAATATCCTAGTGTCTAGAAACTAAGGCTGAAAAACCTACACCGAGAGTCCAATGGAACAGTCGCAAGCCTGATCAATGTGCATGGGCAGGGTAGCTAAGCCCCAAACCCTATCAATATTGGTAGCTCATAGAACCCAAGAAGTGGTATTAACAACATCCCCAAACACACAACAATCTTGGTAAACGATCGAATAAGGAAGTGGAGAGTTATCTCTTCAATCGATATCTGACGCGGCCTCGTGCTTAACTACTGTGTGAGAGGAGCTTTCCATATTGTCTCTTGTAGAAGAGCATTTACCTAAATATAGGCCACTACGTTTGAAATCAAATTTCTTTGGGCAGTTTAAGTCTCCTAGTCCAAAAACATATCCTAATCCAGTTGATGTACGAACCTATAAAAAGAAACTTACTAATAAATTTTAATTAAACATTCTTTTTAATGGTTGTATTACTCAAAGTGTATGGGAATGAAACTGAATGGTGTTATAGACTCAACAAAGTGAAATAAAATGATGTATAAAAATTCAAAATAAATACAACTACAAATGCAATTTTTTCCTTTCTGTTTCTTTGTAAATGAAAGCTAATGAAATTTTTTAACAATTTGAGAAACTACAAGAATTAAAAAATATATATATATTTTTTTTTTCTGAAAAAATAGTGAGAAAAGCCACTAATGCAACCTAATTCAAAATGAAAAAATGCATTTTGTCTTTTCTTTTTCAAAAAATTAAAAAAAATATGCAACTAAATGCACTTTGAGCAAATTAAACAATCAGATCATATAAATGTAAAAGATAGAAATCAGACCTTATAGTAACGATCTTCAACCAATCAGGAAAATATGACTCAAACCCTAGAATTGACAGAACTATTGACTTAGAAATACTAATAGATCCAAAATATGGAAATAATGACTCACTTAGACTACCAAAAAAGCAATCCTAAGCATATCTGTGCCCTTAAAGGACTGATAGACACCAGTGACCAAAAAGACAAAAGCATTTAGACCAAGAATCCAAGCAGGTCGGACCCAACACATTCACAAACGAAGAAGTTAGACCAAAATTACTAAAAAATACTTGACTTAACAAGAAAACAATGAAATGTATACACATAAAGCCACCGTACAATGCTAAATAAGAACCCTATAAGACACCTGAAGGATAGGAAATAAAAGGACAAGCAAAACCTTACAAACTGACATACACCTATAAGAAATTCGTGAATGTCATCAAGGCATCCTGCGTACCATTTGCAATAGTTACCGAAGCAATCCATGAATACAACATCCAATTCGTGACTGTATATACTAACAGGTCGTGAATACTGTCAAAAATTTTCAAAGAGAAAAATAAACGAACCTAAAGGTTCTGAGCATGAAGCATTGAAAACTAAAGGAAAAATCTAACCAAATCACTCACAGGATCAAATAGAGGAAAACTAGTAAGGAATCTAAAAGAATGGACCCACAACAAGTTGGAATCCCAATGGATTTGCTAGTTATGATGTTCAGGAGAATACAACCTTATAACCTAGGGTCTCTGGGGTTACCAACGTACTAAATAAACTTGATACATTCATCCATTTAAGAATTTGGCATAGAAATAAGGAAGAAAGTAAGCATACCTTATTTATGGAGGTTGATCATAGCTAGGCTTCTTCAATCCAAATTGCTCCAACGACTTCTAGGGAATCTTCAACACCTCCAAAGAGCCATACCTTCTTGCAATATATTATATATTATATAGAAGATTAATAAAATAATAATCTTGCAATGAAATAACAAGACAATTCAAAATCATAATACATAAGAGTACAAAGACACCAATTGGAAGAAAGTCTTTCTTGATTGATAAACAAGCAATGGAATATTACAACCAGTATTTGAAATAAGTGCTCCTTTGCTAGCCAAGGAAACCAATTCTTCTACTCCAAGATCTCCAAACGCAATCCACCAGCATAACTTTGCTTTAGAATTAATGATTATGTTTAGCCTCAACCCCTACCCTCTATATTTACATGAGGAAAGAGAGAGTTTACAAAGGTTGAGATGGTTGGGGAAGTTGGGATAGTTATGATTAAGAGCCCAACTATCCTTGACTAAAAAAAAATTTAAATTTTTTGGATTAGGGCATTCATAACTATTAATACTAGCAGGTCGCTAGCGATAGACGAATTTTATTAGGGAAACCCATGTGTACAAACCCCGATCATGTATTTGTGGGTTGTAATGACAATAATGGTGAAGGATTTGTGGGTTTCAATGGAAATAGTCACAAATTTACCTTAAGCACTGTATAAAAATAGGTAACACTGGCATGATGATAATATATGAAGGCATGTGCATATATATAGGGATTTTTCCACTTCCATCCATTTTGTCCTTTTGTGTACCGACACATTGAGTGTCAGTACTCAAATAGAGAAGTGCCATTTCATAGGTTAACATTGTAGTACCAAAAGAATATTCTAATCCCAATCATATCTTTGAACATTACACATCTTTGTCAATTCATTTTCCAAAATCTTATTAAACGCTTCGACATCACCATTTTCTTGTCGGTGATACATTGTTTTATTTCAGTGCTAAATATGGAATTCCTTAGTTAATTTGTCGATCAACTGATTCAAAATATGTTTTCCTTGATTATTAATCAAAATCTTTGGACATCCAAATTGATTTACTACATGGTCAAACAAAAATATTGCAGCAGTCACGGCAGTACAATCCTTTACTCGCGCTGTTGAACCCATCTAGTTAAGTAGTTTTTTGTAGTGATTACATAACGTGCACCTACTATTTTTCCTGGTGGATTTATAGAACCCACAAAATCAACATCCCATTTTTCAAATGCATGTAAAGTCACCTTAGGTACTAGCATCATCTCATCTTGTTGTGATGGTATTCCAGTTGTCACATCCCCTCCCCTCTACTCGTTGAGAGAGAGGACGTGACTCGACTGCTCTGTCTATCTAACTGAGCAATATATCCCCATGAACAGAAACATGAATGCATTGAAAATAAAAGACATATGCATATGTATACTTCAATAATATATAGTGGAAGCAAATACATTTCAACACATTTAATATGTTCATAATAATTCATAAAACAAATACATTGTAGAGTTGAATACAAGAGAGCACTTATCTTGAAATTTAACTGTCCTGCAGCTAGCTATGTCACTGCAATGTTCCACCCAACCATACAAAAGTTGTTCTCATCAATCTATCAACACAACTGCCACCCCCGAGCTGGGCATGATTTCCACAAGGAACTAGGGAACAACAGGCTCACACATAGCCAAATACACATCAAAGTTTAGCCAAGACAATCTACAACTGGGTTTATCAGGTTGCTAATGCAGTGGAAAAGAAGAATTTCTAAGCTAGTGAGCTCAACCATAGAGCTATGTACACATGCACAAGATATATCTAGCTTAGCCTCCACAATACCTACACAACCAACACAAGGAAGTATTCTCTTCACTGGTGTTATAGAGAAAACTTCCTATGGCTTGGGGTGTACCACAATAGACAAAGAAACTACAAAACTCAATCCCTTCCCAATATACAAGAGAAATACAACATATAACACTAAAGGATCTTGAAGCATACCTTATTCTGGATGGTTGTAGTAGATCCCCATTGAGCTTTTTCCAATCTCGTTTGCTTTAGCAATTTACTCTCAACAACAATAAACAAGGAAAGCATGCTATATGATATAGTGTTAGGCCTACTCTAGCATATATAATCAATGATACATAAGCAATTAAACACATCCATAAATTCAATATTTATTTAAATGCATATCATTCGAAAGAAAAAGAGATTTCTATTAAATAAATTAGGGATTACATAAGTGACAACCTCTGTCGACACATCTACGAACCGGAGAAACAGAGTCCTCCACCTAGGCCTCCACCACCTCAATCCTCCATCTCTCGATAGCAAGCTCACAAGGAAAGGCAAGCTTGGGAAGAACAAAAACTACTCCAAGGAACAAAGGAATGTAGACTCAAGTACAAGCAAGTTACGACAACAATGGACTATAGTTTTCTTGCTCTTCAATTCCTCTTCTTCAATGTATCCAAAGGGTTCCTTATATAGTGCTTTAATGGGGTAATGGAAGGTCAAATTCGAGTAATCTTGAGGCATCTGGAAGGCCAATAGACAAGTGACTCGGATCCACATCAAGAAAAACTACAAAAATCTTTTGCCTTTTGCACACATCCCGATGTACGTGGGTTTAAGGGTAATATCCATGTATATAAAGGAGAAAGGGATTAAAAGTCACATACAACAAATAATGAATGCTTTTAGGGATGATATTGGAAACATCAAAGGTAAAAAATAGTGCATGGTGTCCAAAGAGTTTACAGAGTGATAGGGAAGGCCATAAAAATGTGATTAACCATGTGTGGTAAAATCAGTTGTAACAGATGCCCTCTAATGTGTGAGGTCAGAGGGGTAATATGATGGGCGAAATACATTATAAATCCATCCCATAAGTGGAGTGATGAAGAACCAGGTGGAAGTACCAACCATCCAACATCATAATACAATAATCAAACTTTGCACATGACTGCAAATACATATAGCAGTCCCGAATACATAAGAATACAATAGCCATGAATAGGAATGATATACAAACTATGACATGTGTGGTCATCTCCACGTACAATATATAATAGATCAGAATCTCTATGATGAAGATATACAAAGGACCAATATCTCCATGTTACGGAGAGAAATTCCTATGGCTTGGGGTACCACAACAGACAGCTAGACTCCAGAAATCAATCTTTCCCAATATGCAATAGAAATAAAATGTCTAACGCTAAAGGATCGAACCTCGTACCTTATTCTGGATGGTTTAAGTAGATCCCCGTTGAGCTTTCCAATATTCAGCTTGAATTGATATAATACTTCCTAAACAATAAGTAAACAATACAAGCATACTATATATCATGGTGTTAGATCTATTCTAGCATATATAATCAATAATGTAAAAGCATTTGACATATTCCAATGGATACAATATTCAATCAAATACACATTACTCGGCAGGAAAAGATATTTCTATTAATATAAATTAGAGATTACAAGTGACAACCTCTGACGGCACGTCTGCGAACCGGAAAAACTGAATCCCCCACTTGGGTCTCCACCACCTCAATCCTCCATCACTCAGATAGCAAGCTCACTAGCAAAAGGCAATCTTGGGAAGAACACAACAGTGCTCCAAGGGACAAAGGGATGCAGACTCAAGCATAAGTTCTGGAAACAATGGACTATAGTTTCGTTACTCTCAATTCTCTCTTATGCTTTCAATGTCTCAAGGGGTTCCTTATATATCTTTTCAAAGGGATACTGAAAGGTCAAATCCGTGCGATCTCAAGGCATATGGAAGGCCAGGAGTCATATGAGTCGGATCCAAGTCAAGGAAAACTCCAAAAGGATTTGGATTATGCACACATCCCGATGTACGCGACTATAGGGGTCATATCAGCGTATGTATGCGGTTATCGGGGTAAAAGCCGCGTATATCACTTTTCTTATGTTTGTAGGGATGATCAAGGACACATCAAAAGACAAAAAGTAGTCCATAGGGGCTAATGAGTCTGCAGCGGGACAGGGGAAGGCCATACAATGTGTGATTCACCTAGTGTGGTGAAATCCACTATAACAGATGCCCCCTAATGTATGAGATCAGAGGGGTTATACGATGGCCAAAATACATTATACATCCATCCCAGAAGTGGAGTGATGAAGGTACCCAAATGGAAGACCAGCCACCCAATCAGCATAATACCATAATACAACTCTGCATATAACTGCAAATACATATAGCAGTCCCGGATACATAAGATTACAATGGCCATGAATAGGAATGAAACATGATAATACATATGTGGTCATCGCCACGTACAATATACATAGATCAAAATCTCCATGATGAAGATATACAAAGGACCATGATCTCCACAAAGGCTGAAGATATACAATAGATCAAGATCTCCATAGTGGCTGGAAACGTCTGACATATACTGTAACAAGTCACGAGAGCTGAAATCTCATGAACACTGGCACGATCAAGGAGGTAGCATATAATGGATGCCACCAATATGGAAGGTCTTCTACACACACCGCTACGAGTACATGTCCTACTATGCGAATAGAGGTGTCGAGGTCAAACATAGTAGTCCATCGTCTGATTACCGGTCATTGATGTATACCGTTAAAAGACGCGAGATCACCCACCGATAATGAAAATGGGAATCAAGGTACTAGAGTACAAACTAACAAGTGTGAATAAATGTGTTGAGGTCGAACACTTGAGAGAATCCATCGATCAGGGGACATTGATGTATTCCCAAAATGGTCGATGGAGAGAGAACCTGCCACTGATGACTGCAAGTCTCAAGGCACTCAAAATGACTGTAGAATCCAATCCCAGAATAAATGATCTGAAGTCGATGGGATGAAATCCGCTGGAAGCAGGGCATTAGGGAATCCCCCATCATCCAACATGAGGTACTCAGCAAGGCTGTATAATGTGGAAGGACTCCATCATAAGGTGCATGAACCAGTAACTGTACCGGGAATGGCCGAAATGCAAAGTCAAGATAACTGAGGAATGGTCGACTCAGGTTTCAACTTCCTTCGAACAAGAGCATAACGGCGTATGGTGACTAAATGAAGGTAGCATAGACTCGATATACAAACTGGGACATCTCTATGATGCAGGAGGCATCAATAGAGGCTCCATAGGGACTGGAAGCTTAACCAGTCGATGGAGATAAACTCAGATAACAAGTATAGCTCCTAAGTCAAACTATAATCCAACCAATGGATGTGATATACAGTGCTCTGTTCGAAGGGGACACGACTCGACAGCTGCCAAAGATAATATCTTTCCTTGTCTGGCTTTTTGGTTTTTTGATTTTTTTGGACTTTTTCAGTTATTTGAAAAGCTTGAAAAAAGAATAAACTAGCTTTATAGTTACAAACTAGGAGGAGACGAGTGTCATAAGGGCAAACAAACTAGTTCCAAGCAGTGGAACATACCTATGCTCAATGCAAGGATACATGTGTAGGATATCAACACTCGGGGGAAAATCCCCTCCCGGTAAAAAGGGAATCAAGCTGCGAATGATATAAAGAAAGGCTCTGCATGGCTAGACATGAGACAGGCTCGGGCTATATGGCTGAAACGCAATGTCAGGGGAGCCAGCATAAAGCTCAATAAGACAGGAAAAGCTCATGATAATGCATTAACAACTTGACATAAGGGGAGTTCGGAGGGAAAAAGGCCAGCATAAGATCAAGAGGAGTATGAGGCTCTTGCGAAATGTCATGGCAGTACCATACAACGGACTCCTGGACCTAAGAGAGGACTCATAGCATGGGTACCAAATGCAAAAGGGAGCTAACTAGGGCACCCATGTAAAGGAAATCTCTACCATTCACATAGTACCACTTCTAACAGCAGCATGAAGGTTCCGTGATACCATGGAATGGGTTCGTGCCTAAGGATATAGTGACATGGTCATAAGGTCATGCAAAATGCAAATGGTGGTGGACCTAACCTATATTCCAGTGTAGACATGATACCTGAGATAGGCATGAACAGGTCGAAACCTCGGAGAGAGTGTACAAAAAGTGGACCCTACATGACAACCATATTAGTCCAAAACAACCCAAAATAGTCAATAAAGAAACCAAACTATAGGATATAGGGAGGAATGATCATGACAATAGCACCCAAAGGAAACAATGCCGTGAACGATGGGACATAAAAAGGAAAGTAAGGTGTAGACCCAACGTTCATGTATCCACTACCACCCCCCATGAGGGTGACCACTGGTGTAAAGACCGAGCGAAGGGAATAAGAGGCCTCCACAAATGAAGTAGAGGATGGAATATGACCATTCCCAAATCAACGAGCACGGTAAGGGGTTGTGATGCCCCCAAGTCTAACACCAGTGTCTGTACTGGGACCAAGGACAGGTGATAGGATATCAGGCATGCCAAAAATAAAAGGACCCAAACTCAAGAGAGCATAAATATACTCAAGTAACCACGATCCCAAAGGCCAACTAGCGCACAAAGATCACACTCCTAAGAAAATCTACAGCCAAAATACAAGCAAACCACAGGGAGGATATGTGAGCTCCTGAATGCAGCAGGTATGTCTCACTTGGGAGAAGCTTGAAACTCCCATACACTACAAGCAGAGGTACGCAATCAATTATAGTGGCCCTTAGCTTCAACGCATAAAGCGACTGTGCTGTCCGACCTCTACCTGGTCGGAACACATGCAGAATAACCTCTACAAGTACCCCCTCGATATCCTAGGTAAGGTCACTAAGGTCACCTCAATATAATCAAAGCTCAGGCGGACGGTCGCAGGAGGGATTGACCGTATGGGCAGGGTAGCAAAGCCCGAAACTCTCGAAAGAGCCCCCATATACGAATACAATCCTGGCAATATCGCCGGTGCTACTCAGTTATGACTAAGGGTCATCCCAATCAATAACTGCTCACACTGCCTCGTGCTTAAATCCCTTTTGAGAGGAGGATCCTGAGAATGATGGTTATACCAAGGATTTCACACACTCCCTGGACAGACACCTAGTTGTTGTTGTTTAGTGATCTTGGAGAATTGACTTACAATGAACTATTCCAAGATCCTAAAACCTAAGCTTGTTGGTGCACTCTAGAAAAGAAAAGAGTGTAATTCATATTATTTAGCGTTGATTTTAGTTGGCTGTAATTACTCAAAGGGAAATGGCCATGCAACTAGTGATATGAAGACACAGTAGTGAAATAAAAGTGCACACCATAACAAACAATGCTAAGTGCAATCATTGTCAAATGAAAAATAGGGTATGCCACTACATGAGATGCATAAATATATATTTCTTTCCGAATGCCAATGCAATCCTTCCTATATGAAAGCCTAAACACAACTCTCATCCAAGCAATCCAATGCAAGTACCTCCTCAAATCCATAGCTAAGATGCAACTAAGAGTGCAACTACTTTGTATTTTTCAATATAAAAGAATGAAAAATGCAATAAAAAGTCATCTAAAACTCTCAGTCTCTACAGCAAGTATAAAAGACAAGCCCAGCAAGACACCAAGACAAAAAGAGTAATGCACTAATGGCAAAACAAAAAGGAAGAACGACTAAAACTACTTTCAAAGAAAAATCAATGAAAAAGTGGTCTTTGGTCACAAAAGAAGCATCCAACAGACAACATCAGACCCAAGGAAGACCCAACCACACTCACAACCCACCCAACAACTTCCCCCAACATCAAACTCACCAAAAGGGAGGATGTATGCGACTGTATAAAGAACAACTGCGTATGTATGCGACTTTAGGCCAAAAACTCGCATGGGAAGGCCCATATACGTGACTTTTGGCCAAAAACCTGCGTGAAAAAAAGGATTTTAGTCTAAAATCTACGTGTATACGCGACTTTTGGCCAAAAATCCGCCTATGTACTTGAATTTTGGCCAAAAACCTGTGTATACAGAGAAGGCAGTGGTAAAAAGCAGGCTAAGGGTCAAACAAATAAAGGGGAGTGTCAATGGATGAACATACTATAAAATGCGACCTAGAAACAAGGAGAAACAAAGAGCAAGTCAATCATATCAAGCCCATTGTTGCCCCCAAAAGATAACTACTAGGAATTCCCCAGCAGAGTCGCCAATTCTGTTATGGAGAGAAATTCCTATGGCTTGGGGTACCACAACAGACAGCTAGACTCCAGAAATCAATCTTTCCCAATATGCAATAGAAATAAAACGTCTAACGCTAAAGGATCGAACCTCGTACCTTATTCTGGACGGTTGAAGTAGATCCCCGTTGAGCTTTCCAATCTTCAGCTTGAATTGATATAATACTTCCTAAACAATAAGTAAACAATACAAGCATACTATATATCATGGTGTTAGATCTATTCTAGCATATATAATCAATAATGTAAAAGCATTTGACATATTCCAATGGATACAATATTCAATCAAATACACATTACTGGACAGGAAAAGATATTTCTATTAATATAAATCAGAGATTACAAGTGACAACCTCTGACGGCACATTTGCGAACCAGAGAAACTGAATCCCCCACTTGGGTCTCCACCACCTCAATCCTCCATCACTTAGATAGCAAGCTCACTAGCAAAAGGAAAGCTTGGGAAGAACACAACAGTGCTCCAAGGGACAAAGGGATGCGGACTCAAGCATAAGTTCTGGAAACAATGGACTATAGTTTCGTTACTCTCAATTCTCTCTTATGATTTCAATGTCTTAAGGGGTTCCTTATATAGCTTTTCAAAGGGATACTGAAAGGTCGAATCCATGCGATCTCAAGGCATATGGAAGGCCAGGAGTCATATGAATTGTATCCAAGTCAAGGAAAACTCCAAAAGGATTTGGATTATGCACACATCTTGATGTACGCGGCTATAGGGGTCATATCCGCGTATGTACGTGGTTATCGGGGTAAAAGCCGCTTATATCACTTTTCTTATGTTTTTAGGGATGATCAAGAACACATCAAAAGACAAAAAGTAGTCCATAGGGGCTAATGAGTCTGTAGCGAGACAGGGGAAGGCCATACAATGTGTGATTCACCTAGTGTGGTGAAATCCGCTATAACACTCCATGAAAGATGAAGATACACCATGGATCAAGATCTCCATAATGGCTAAAGATATCCGACATACACTGGAATCAAATCACGAGAGCTGAAATATCATGAACACTGGCATGATTAAGGATGTAGCATATATGAAATGCCACCAATCTCGAAAGTCTTCTACACAAACCGCTATGAGTACATGTCCTACTATGTGAATAAAGGTGTTGAGGTTGAACATAATAGTCCATCATCAGATTACCGGTCATTGATGTATACCGTTAATAGATGCGAGATCACCCACCAATAATGAAAATGGGAATCAAGGTACTAGAGTGCAATCTAATAAGTGTGAATAAATGTGTTGAGGTCGAACACTTGGAAGAATCCACTGATCAGGGGACATTGATGTATTCCCAAAATTGTCGATGGTGAGAGAACCTACCACTGATGACTATAAGTCTTAAGGCACTCAAATGACTCTAGAATCCTATCCCAGAATAAATGATCTGAAGTTGATGGGATGGAATCCAATGGAATGAGGGCATTAAGGAATCCCCCATCAACCAACATGAGGTACTCAGAAACGTTGTATAATGTGGAAGGACTGGAACAAGATGTGCACGAACCAGTAATAGTACTAGGAATGGCTGACATGCAACGTCAAGACAACTGAGGAATGGTCGACTTAGACTTCAACTTCCTTCGAACAAGAGCATAAAGGTGAATGGTGACTGAATGTAGGCAGCATAGACTCGATATATAAAACTGGGACATCTCTACGACACAGGAGGCATCAATAGAGGCTCCATGGGGATTGGAAGCTTAACCAGTCGGTGGAGGTAAACTCAGAAAAATGAGTACAGCTCCTATAGTCAAACTACTAACCCAACCAAAGGATGTGATATACAGTGCTCTTTTTGAAGGCGACATGAATCGACTGCTACCAGAGATAACATATTTTCTTGTCTGACTTTTTGGTTTTTTGATTTTTTTTGGGCTTTTTCAGATATTTTGAAAAGCTTGAAAAATAATAAAAGTGCTTTATAGTTACAAATCTAGGAGGATATGAGTGTCAAGGGGAAAACAAACTAGTTCCAAGTAGCAAAACATACCTATGCTCAATGCAAGGGAACATGTGTAGGATAAAGACACTCGGGGGAAAGTCCCCTCCCAGTAAAAAATGGGGAATCAAGCTGCAAAAGATATATAAAAAGGCTCTGCTTGGATAGACATGAGACAAGCTCAGGTTATATAGCTGATAATCAAAGTCAGAGAAGCCGGCATAAGGATCAATAAGGCAAGGAAAATGCATGATAATGCAATTACAACTTGACACATACAAGGGAGTCCAGGGGAAAAGGCCAACATAAAGGTCAAGAGGAGTATGAAGCTCTTTCTCAAAGTCACAGTGGTACTATACAAAGGACTCCGACACCCTTAAGGAGAAATTTCAGCATGGGCACCAAATGCAACACATGATCTAACTAGGGTACCTATGTATGGTAAAGCTCTATGATTCACAACATGTCACTTCTAAAAGCACCAAGAAATTTTCATGACAAGATGGAATGAGTTCGTACCTAAGGTTAATATGAAACGGTCATAAGGTTATGCAAAATGAAAACAGATGTGAAACCTAACCTATATGCCAGTTTAGACATAATACCTGCAGTAGGTATGAATGGATCAAAGCCACAGTCAAACCGCACTCAAAATGGACTCCTACAACATCAAATTAGTTCAAACGGTCCAAAATGGTCAAAAACTATAGAAAGTGGGTAAAATTTTCAAATTTTTTTTTTATAAATAGTAAAAAATTTAAAATTTTTCATATCATTTGAAAATTTTACCCAACATAGTGTATTTGAGCTTAGAACTTCAGAAGCGAATTTCGAGAGCATCGTCCAGTGGAATCTCTCTCCGTTTGATCTAGGTAGATTTTCATGCCCTCCTCTTTTATTTTCATGCAATTTTTTTCAATTTTCATGGTCCATTTTATTTTTTAAGCCATCCATACTTGTGCATTTCAGCCCATGTAGAAATTGGGATTTTTTCTGCATATAGGGCTCGCCATACGCAGAAAAAGCACCGAAAACCACCTACATACGTGGTTGTTTTGAGAAAAGTTGTGTATAAGGCCGCAAACAAGGTTTTCAAAGGAAAAAATTGATCAAAACTTTGGTTTTTTGTGCAGGATGGTGCTAGAGTAGAGGGAAAGAGAGCATGGTGATGTGGAAGAAGCCATGCAAGGTGTTCTCATGGCCTAAGAAGCATTACGGACATGTGGCTTATACAAGTTTTGGTGTCTTGGCAACCTGAGGGCCAAACCAAGACTACTCCAGCTACTGGTGGACTATTGGGATCCAGAATCTGAGACATTTCAGATAGATGGGATGTCACTCAACATTGAGGTTGAGGACATATATTTTATCAGTGGTTTGTCTCTGCGAGGAGATATGGTGACCCTCCGATCTTGTGGGCCAGGAGGTAGGTTGACCATCGATGATTACATAGTGGCATACTGCTTTCTAGAGATGAAAAATGTTAGGAGTCAAATCATGACAAACTCTATCTATATTTTGGGGTTGCAGGGTTGGCTTCACTCCACTAGGCCTTGCAACCAATAATGTTCTATGTGGTAGATTTTATGCGACCTACATGTGTGACTAGAGTACGATGCTATTGAGAAACATGAAACAACAGCTCAGTGACTGCAAGATGGGAAGGGTGTAGAACTTTGGGTTTGGCAGCATATTGAGCATGTTTTTCTTTGAGCAGGTGCCAAGGCTAAGCCCTAGGGTGGAAATTGCTCCACATGGAGTTTGGGATCCATCCCAGTGTTGCTGTGCGAATGTCATGCGTAGACTGGGCGGAGGTATGGTGGCTAACCCCTACCAAGAAGACTTCTTTCCATGGTGGCAGAGACAGATCATTGCCATAGACAACTACCCCTATGCAAGAATATACTTCCACAGAGATCCGAATATGCCTCTACCACTAGGAGCAGCATATGGCAGCATAGGTAAAGAATCCCAAACCCACTTTTTAATTTTTGAATTATTTAATTTTTTGTGTTTTTTGATATATTGACTCAAAAGACATAATTTTTGGTGTGGCGACACATAGTGACAATCTGTCATGTATATGCAGATTGTTGGGGAAAATATCATCTTGAATAGTTTACCTAATATTTAATTATCGACCGGGGTTTGTAAGCTTGGAGTTTCTACAAAATATATGCAAAGGTAGAAGGATTCCTAATGTGTCATGGAAATATTTTATCAAACATAAATCAAAAGATCTTTTTGAAATAAGAAGCAAAGACTCCTAAAGATTCAGCAGTTAAGAAGATTAAGCTAGAATACTATACTAGTGTAGTATCCAGTTATACTACTCTACTTTATACATATTTGATGCAAAATAAAAACAAGATAACAAACTACCCCTTAAAACCTATTCTACTACTTTAAACAACTTTGAAAACTAACTATACAAAGAAAGACTTACAGAATTACATCAACTAGAATAAAGAACTAAGGATATACATGGCAGTTCAAACTAATTCCACTCTCCTGGATTGTTTTGGGGATAAGCATTTAAAGTGACTGGGACAGGGGTAGGAGGAGAGTCAAAGTGGCTTTCAAAGGAAGTATAGAAACTAAAGGGAATTAATTCTAACTTTACCTCTATGAAAATATGTAAACTAAGGAATGTCTAGTTGCAAGTAATGGTAAACATAGTTCTTTATATCATGGACACTTATTAAAAATGCAAAAGAAAAGACCTATCTAAGAAAACCTGATGATGATCTAAATTCTTATTTAATAACCATCTAATCTGGAAAGAACAACCTCTATTGGTGACCAATCAATATATCTACCAACTTATAATTAACTTTAAATCTCATGTACAGGAATCGAATGAATTCAAGCTAATATAATCATATGGTAAAAAGACTTAAAGGCTTAATAAATACTCTAAATGATTTAATCACAAACTCTAAAAAGAAGTATAATTACTGTCTAACTATCCTTAATCCAAACTTGCTCAAAGAACTGAAGAAACAGACCTAAATTATGTAAGATATGCTAAGCATTGTATGAAAGACTAAACAACAGGTTGAAATGGAAGTCTATATAACAAGCCGAACAGTATGTCTGTATGACAGTCTGTATACAAAAATACTTAAAACTTTACAAAATTGACTAATCTAGATGATTTCGGCCAGTTGACCTATGCCTATGATAACTAGGATGTAAATACAAGAGGTTAAACCTATTTAACAACTAATTCACATATAATTTATAATTCATAACTCAAACCTATTTACCCTACAAGATACATAATTTAAAAGCATTACTACCTAAAGATTTGAAAGGAAACTAGAGATTGAATAAATTCAGAACATACTAAGAACTAATAGAATTA
Source organism: Pseudotsuga menziesii (assembly GCA_001517045.1). NCBI lineage: Eukaryota > Viridiplantae > Streptophyta > Pinopsida > Pinales > Pinaceae > Pseudotsuga > Pseudotsuga menziesii. Next base: position 277,299 of record LPNX011179823.1, read on the forward strand.
AAACTAACTAAAATTAATTTCTACAGTATTGAAAGCAATTTTAATCTATTATCATTGAATCAACTAATAACTAGAAATGCATCAAAAGAATTACAATCCAGTTTATATGCAAATGCATCAAAACGAAGTTTACAGTCTAATCTATATGGAAAGGAGTTCAATCTAGTCTGTATGCAAATGCATCAAAAGGAAGTTTACAGTCTAATCTATATGAAAATGCATTAAAAAGAAATTACAATCAGTCTAATAAACTGGAAATGTAATAGAAGAAATTGCAATCTAATCTATATGTAACCGGTTGCCAATTGAAATGAAAGACTATATAAGCATCATAATATTTAAAATGGAATCTAAACTACAAGCATCATAAGACTGGAATGAAACCTAAGTTACAGGAAACAATATACACAATTGCATAAATGAAATTCTATGAACAAAATTATGCTAATTATAAAAAGGAAAGAGACTATATGAAAGATAAAAACTCTGATTGGCAGGGCGCCCTCCCAACAAACAGAGTCATAGCTTGATAATGGAACATGATCATAAACAGTATGAAAACACTTCCCATTAAAAATAAAAAGAGTCTGAATTACATAAACTTGTTGAGCTAAAGAACTACTTCTGCTTTTTTTTTCTCGCATACAAGGGTTCTCATATATATAGCTTTTGAGAAAGCGAGCAAGTTGACCCTTTTGTGGTCGACTGCTCTTCTAGGATAATTCAACCATTATTACAATTAATTGCTTTAATGTGAACACACAGTCGCTCTCCTCCCTTGTTGCAAGTTGGTTTCCATCAGGCGTGAGGTGGCTCCCCTTCTCTAGCATTATGATGTATGCTGGCAACCTGCCAGAATGAGGCCCGTGCTAACGCTTCAACAAGTGGACAGTTGGTGGTTTCTAGACCACTCCAGGCTTAAATGTTGGAGAATGAATGAGTTTGAATGCGTGGTTGGTTCGACGAGTTATATGATGAGATGGATATGCTATGCACATATCTAGCTGAACATGTGTCTGTATGTAGAATTCACCCAAAAACATGCTCTGCAATCCACGAATGCATTTGTTAATGGTTACATCAAATAATCATCAAATTTACTCATTAAAATAGTAAAATAATCAAGAGTGAATCAATCTTAAAATAAATCAAAATAAGATCATACCTGAAGCTGAAAGGTAGTTTGTGTGATGAAAAGACACCAAAATGACAACAAAATATGCATTAATACATAGGGTTTTTAGCTCAAAAAGGGTAAAAAAATGGGTCTCAACATACCCCGAAACCAGAAGGATGCTAGGTCCCACTGGTACAAGGTAAGAGATATCATTGGGAAGAAGGCATAGCTGCGCTAGCAGCTACCTTCGACCCTATTGACAGAGCAGGTGGATTATACTTCAAATTTTTAGCTTGTGCTTTCAAGAGAGCACACCTTGCACTCTGGTCCCTTTGTGTTGTACTGACAGTCTTATGAATATCTTCCATAGCCTTAATCTGTATCCATAACATTTTATTTTCTTCTTAAAGCTCTGAGATTAATTTGACATGTGCTTCATTCTGTTGTGTCGACTATCTCAACTCAGAGGTTAATTGTTCTACTATTGGTTGCAGTGGTTGACATGGTTTCAAGGACTAGTTACAATCCCATAGAGGGCTCTCTTCTTTGGTCAGGACTTCAACATCAACACCTAGAACTTGACTATTAGAGTTTAAATCTTGAACGGGTGTAGAAGCATCTTCATGAGTAATGTCTTTCAACAAATTGACTGAAAGGTTAACCAACATGTATAAAGGTGAATCTGGGTCAGGCATATGTGTTTTAGCTAGACTATTCGGATGGTCTCTCTGTATGTCAGGATGGACGCTTGACTGTACCAAGGGCTGGGCACACAACTTACGACTGGTCTGTGCAAATTCCACCTTCCGTTTCCTAGTACGGGGTCGTGATAGAGGTATGAATTGAGCAGTAACAACAAGGGAAGACCGTGTATATGGGCTTGCCTCTAATACATCATCATCTAGATGAACTATGCTAGGGTTTTTCTTCCCTATTGATGGAGATGGAATAGACTCTTATCCATGAGAATATCGGGGGCGCTTGGGAATATTCAAATGAGGGTTAAGGACCTTGAAAACGAAAGTATCCCATGTTTGGTTTCATTCTTTAAGCTGATCGAGGATGAGAATTTTTCTGATGCTATGGTGGTATAGTCTGTTTTTGGGATGGAGGGTGTTCTTCCGAATCAAATTAGACATCTTTTTGAGACTCCACAGAAAGAAAAATGGGAAATTCAGGTATTTCTGATCCACAAAGTGAGCCAATAGACGTAGATGACAAGATTTAAAAATGCTGAACTTACCTTCATAGGTGACTAGGTGGATAATAAATGTCAATGGATTAAGATATTCTGGTTTGATCCAACTATGATGATAGCATTTGCTTCCTGATACATGAAAACATTCAGGTTTCAATGCAAAATTGTGCGATGCTCTAGGGACGAACCAATACTTATTCCAACATTCTCCCTATCGAGGAAGCTTGGTGGCCTAGGCTATTGACTCTTCAGTGACTTGAAAAACTAAATGGTTGATCCTCACTTCTCTCCCATCAAATTCCATTGCGAATAGTAATGAGATTTCCTCATTAAAACCATACAACTGATGTAGGAAAGGGTTCCATCCTGTGCGGAAGAAGATTTGATGACAGTCTCTAAATTCGGGTATCTAGAAGAGGTCCTGATAACTCTCTGGTTCGAAATGGTTTGGAATGGTGAAGCCAAGGTGATGAAACAGGGCTCTACGAGAAATATGGAGAAAAAGTTGGCGATAGGATTCTACAGTAATAACGGTCATACAGAAACAATGGAAAGGATTCACATCATATTTAAAGCATGACACATTCAGTCGATCAAATGATCGTGCATCTAGCTCAGGGTATTTTGGATGACCGTTCCATTATGACAGCCCTTAAAACGTGTGCCATCAAAATGCAACTTATAACGAGTTCAAAATATTTTTAGCTCGTTCAACCCTGTCTAAAGTAAACTTTGGACAAGTTGAACATCAACTTAATGCAAACATATGACCATGCTTATTACCATAATCCCAATTTTAACGAAAATATTGATCATCTAATGGCTTATGCATACGAATGAAAGATATTTAGCAGTTTATACGTGCGAATGCAAAATGAGATGAGGTGGTGACATCCGAAGTAATGATTAGAAAGTACCCTAAGATATTTTCAAGCCTATATGAGGATAAAATGAAATCATATCAGATCAATATCGTACCAAGTCATGAGTCAAAATTTAGTAAAAATTACCCTTATGGATATGATTTTGAATAATGATGATATGGCTTAGCCAAAAAAAAAAAGCTAGCTTTAATCTTGGGAAAAATATCATCGTGCATATTTAGGACGTCATTTTGCTTTTCAATCAGGTCGTTATTCAACCCTTCATACGATCCTTCATATAATCCTTCATATTTCTTGTAATAAAATAAGTTTTGCTTGATCAGATCAGATTACTGATAATCATAGATTTTCTAAGCTTGGAACCTACAAGGAGAAAAAAAACAATTACTTTGATCCTTTTAATTGTACTTCCATGATTTTAGAGAAATAAGTTGTCATTTTTATAAAGGGCAGACAGTCTGATACTCCCCCTTAAACCTAAGATATGGTGTGTCCACAAGCCATACAGGAAAATTCAGCAGTTTCCAAAATAAGATAAGAAAGTCCAGTCATGCTGTTATAGGTAGGTAAAAGAAAGGAAAAATTAACACATGCATGGAAAGATTTAGATAGATACATATTCAAATAGTGCTCAAATATGCAAATTCATTTTTACCATGGAATGAAGAAATAAAGGAAGAATCATAGGGAAAACTAGTCATCCTTACCTTGTTGTAAAGATATCTTTCCCCCTAAAATTTTTCTTGAGCTTTCCATCGAATTTGTAAGAATTTACTGCCATGGGTCCCATTACTAGGATAAATGGATCCTAGTTATTGATTGAATTCAGATTATTAGATCCAGATGCATCTTACAGTGATTCTTTAATGACATCAAAAACAATAGGCCTAAGCATATTTTATTGTTAACACATGTGACTAGAGGTGCATTAACCAAGCTCTTTTACCTGATATTGCCCCGCTGCCAGCGAGCCTGTTCAGTACCATGGTGGGTTTATCTTGGTACCATGTAAGCATAGCCCCCCTGCCAGTGAGCCTGTTCAGTACCTTGATGGGTTTACTTGCATTTATCGAATTTCCTTATTACTATATTGTTACTTAGCATTGACCCACTACTAGCAGGCCTGTTCAGTAACCTGATGGGTTTGCCTCATATAAAAATAGGAAGTCGATGGGTACTAGAGTGTGCTAAGCCGTGCTAGACACATTAGTAAAAATTTTCATAAAAATGGCCTTAATCATAGATCATGTCAAAAGAGAATAACTCAAAGGTGTTCCTGGGCCTTTTAGTCTGTCTTGTTTATAAAAGATAACATTCCCCATAAGCAGAAATTCCACTTATCCTAGAGTGTTCTTAAAAATATTTTAAGGGTCAAGTTTTGAAAACAAGTGTAGATGTACTAGTAACCCCTAGGTATTAAAAATATTAAAGAACATGATGATTGAAATAATTATTTTGAGCACTTGCTTAAAGTAATCAAGAATGTACATATCTGAATAAAACCATAATGTATAAGAAAAATCATTTAAAAGAAATGGTCTGAGAATCAAATTTTAGAATCAAAACTAGTGTTTTTAGAGCACTTTTAGATAATGTCTTTATAGAAAAGATCCACCTTAATTAAATTTCCAAAACCATTTATTAGATGATTGGTTTTATTTAAAAACATAGAAGAAGAGTCTCCTAGAATTAGACATGAATCTTGTTTATTCGAAAAGCATATCTACATATGTACAAATGATGACAACCCTAAGTAAATTTTAAGGATCAGGTAAAGGAGGAAGAGTGTTCAAGGAAGGAGGACCAACTTCTATTCTAGCAAGGTTCACCCTTGTCCCCTGAGGAAAAAGATGATGTCCTGTATAAGTATGACATGTGGAAATTTTGAAAGGACATTCTTGTGGGATATGTTTAGCTTTACATTTCGAACAGAAGATGGTCCTTGCTAATGACTCTTATTTCTTTTTCTTTGGGTGATTTGGGTTGCTGAAAGGAGGCTTTTTCTGAGGTAAGACTGAGGTGTCCCAGTGTCCTTTTTTAGGGGATATCTTCCTCCTATTGGCCATGCTCATATTGGACCCTATAGGATAAGTAGACTCTACTTTCGATGTTCCAATTTGTGAAATTACAGAGTCGTCGAGGAGTGCTTTTATTTGGACAGGGTCAACCAAGTTTGGGTCTCCTACTAGAGAATAAGTTGTATTGGGATGCTTAGATATTTTTAATAACTGATCTCTTGAAATATTTTCAAGAATAATATCCTCACATATCCTTGTCAAAGAATTGTCGATTACTTCTCTAATAATACTTCCTAAGAGAGTCTCTTTAGATTTCCAGGCAGATAACTTCTTATAGGTGTATTTTGGTATCTTTTCACTAAGTAAATGGTGGGGAGAGATATGTCCCTATAATATTTATTTAAACACAAATTTAATATCTACTCTAAACAAACTTAAAAGAAATAAATCAAGCTTTGCATAAAGTGATCACACTTGTACAAAAAGGAACAACAGGGCTTTGGGGGAACCCACTAAAAGTGGATGCGTCAGCCTGTCACACTATGGAAACTTTGTAGTGAAGTCATATTTGCATCTTATCATTTCCCCTCCCCCTTGCTATGTAATGTAAAGGCAACCTATCTATCCTGATATATTTAGACTCTGTTCATGAAGAACAACACTTAAAGGAAAACCTAGACTATTGCTAGCGGCTAGGTTTGGGGGTGCCTATTATAATAGATCCGTAGGCTCTTACCTCTCGTCTTACCACTCCCCCGCCACCAACGTATCACTAAACTTCAGAAAAGAAAATTCTATTTTTCTACCTTACAGAACAAGTCCCCAGCAACGACGCCAAAATGCTGGGCAAAATATCGTCTTGAATAGTTTACCTAATATTTAATTATCGACTAGGGTTTGTAAGCTTGGAGTTGCTACAAAATATATGGGAATGCAGAAGGATTCCTAAGGTGTCATGGAAATATTTTATGAAACATAAATAAAAAGATATTTTTGAAATAAGAAGCAAAGACTCCTAAAGATTCAGCAGTTAAGAAGATTAAGCTAGAAGACTAGACTAGTGTAGTATCCAGTTATACTACTCTACTTTATACATATTTGATGCAAAATAAAAACAAGATAACAAACTACCCCTTAAAACCTATTCTACTACTTTAAACAAATTTGAAAACTAACTATACAAAGAAAGACTTACAAAATTACATCAACTAGAATATAGAACTAAGGATATACATGGCGATTCAAAATAATTCCACTCTCCTAGATTGTTTTAGGGATAAGCATTACAGTGACTGGGGTAGGGGCAGGAGGAGAGTCAAAGTGGCTTTCAAAGGAAGTATAGAAACTACAGGGAATTAAGTCTAACTTTACCACTACGAAAATATGTAAACTAAGGAATGTGCAGTTGCAGTAATGGTAAACATAGTTCTTTATATCATGGACACTTATTAAAAATGCAAAAGAAAAGACCTAACTAAGAAATCCTAATGATGATCTAAATTCTTATTTAGTAACCATCTAATACGGAAATAACAACTTCTATTGGTGACCGATCAATATATCTACCAACTTATAATTAACTTTAAATCACATGTACAGGAATTGAATGAATTCAAGCTAATATAATCATATGGTGAAAAGAATTAAAGGCTTAATAAATGCTCTAAATGATTTAATCACAAACTCTAAAAAGAAGTATAATTACTATCTAACTATCCTTAATCCAAACCTGCTCAAATAATTGAAAAAACAGACCTAAATTATGTAAAATATGCTAAGGAATGTATGAAAGACTGAACAACAGGTTGAAATGGCAGTCTGTATAACAAGCCAAATAGTATGTCTGTATACAAAATTGACTAATCTAGATGATTTCGGCCAGCTAACCTATGCCTATGATAACTAGGATGTAAATACAAGAGTTTAAACCTACTTAACAACTAATTCACATATAATTTACAATTCATAACTCAAACCTATTTACCCTACAAGATACATAATTTAAAAGCATTACTACCTAAAGATTTGAAAGGAAACTAGAGATTGAATAAATTTAGAACATACTAAGAACTAACAGAATTAAAACTAACTATAATTAATTTCTATAGTATTGAAAGCAATTTTAATCTATTATCATTGAATTAACTAATAACTAGAAATACATCAAAAGAATTACAATCTAGTTTATATGCAAATGCATCAAAATGAAGTTTATAGTCTAATCTATATGGAAAGGAATTCCATCTAGTCTGTATGCAAATGCATCAAAAGGAAGTTTACAATCTAATCTATATGGAAAGGAATTCAATCTAGTATGTATGAAAATGAAAAAAGGAATTCATAGTCTAATCTATATGAAAAGGAATGACAATCTAGTCTATATGCAAATGCAAAAATAATTCATAGTCTAATCTATAGGCAAATGCATTAAAAAGAAATTACAATCTAGTATAATAAACTGGAAATGTAACAAAAGAAATTGCAATCTAATCTATATGCAACCGGTTTCCAATTGAAATGAAAGACTATATAAGCATCATAATATTTAAAATGGAATCTAAAATACAAGCATAATAATACTAGAATGAAACCTAAGTTACAGGAAACAATATAAATAATTGAAGAAATGAAATTCTATGAACAAAATTATACTAATTATAAAAAGGAAAGAGATTGTATGAAAGATAAAAACTTTGGTTGGCGGGGGCTCTCCTAGTAGACAGAGCCACAGCGTGCTAATGGAACATGATCATAAATAGTATGACAGTACTTCCCATTAAAAATAAACAGAGTCTGAATTACATAAACGTGCTGAGCTAAAAAACTACTGCTTTTTTTTTCTTGCTTACAAGTGTTCTCATATATATAGCTTTTGAGAAAGTGAGCAAGTCAACCCTTTAGTGTTCAAATTCTCTTCTAGGATAAGTCAACCATTATTACAATTCATTGCTTTAATGCCAACACATAGTCTCTCTCCTTCCTTGTCACAAGTTGGTTTCCATCGGGTGTGAGGTGGCTCCCCTTCTCTAGAGTTGTGATGTACGCTGGAAACCTTCCATAATGAGGCCCGTGCTAACGCTTCAACAGGTGGAAAGTCGGTGGTTTCTAGACCACTCCAAGCTTAAATGCTAGAGAATCAATCATTTCAAAAGTGTGGTTGGTTTGGTGAGTTATATGACGAGCTGGATATGCTATGCACATATCTAGCCGAACATGTGTCTGTATGTAGAATTCACCCAAAAACATGCTCTGCAATCCACGAATGCATTTGTTAATGGTTACATCAAATAATCATCAAATTTACTCATTAAAATAGTAAAATAATCAAGAGTGAATCAATCTTAAAATAAATCAAAATAAGATCATACCTGAAGCTGAAAGGTAGTCTGTGTGATGAAAAGACACCAAAATGACAACAAATATGCGTTAATACATAGGGTTTTTAGCTCAAAAAGGGTAACAAAATGGAGCTCAACATAGATGTAGGACCACGGTGGCTAGAAGGCTTCCCTCATCATCGATAGAGGGGAAGAGGAGATGATATCATGGACTCATATGCAGAGCGAATGATCCAAAGAATCCACATGAAATTTGTTCGCTTAACACATAGGCTACCGACCATGGCCAAAGCCGAAGACTTTCCTGAGGCCATGCAGCGTCAAGTGGTTGGTGTACCATGAGCATGGGTTTGACTCTTTCAACAGCTAGCTAGAGCTATAGTGCTATATCATTATCAGAACCCCCTTCCTCCTCGGGCTTAGAGACCTGAGTGTATTCATTTTTGTATGATCATGTATTATATTTTGGTGGCTCGGAAGCCCCAATTTTGTATATGACATTTATGTATTATGAAGTCACTTTTTGGTTATTAATGAAATTTTTTTATGATGATCGATCCTATTTATATTTACATTTGTGTAAAATGTATGTTTGTGATATGCTTATGGTCTATGAAACAAATTCCAGTCTAACATATAGTTAGCATATGAGTCAGCAACTTGATTACAAATTCTTGGAACATGAATGTATGTTATATTCTCAAATTGTCGTTTTAGCAATCTAACACGTAAGAATATTCGTAATAATGTCGGATCCCTAATATGATACAAGCCATTAAGCTGTGAAACCACTAACTGCAAATCAAGACATACCTCAAGAGAATGAACACCATGTGAAATGGTATCACGTAATAACTCAATGACGACACTATATTAAACAACATTATTTAAAGAGGGATATAAACATATGCTCCTGAAGACAATACTTGACCCGTAGGAGTATAAATCACCCAAGCAACGAAAGTTGAGTTTTGAGTGTGGCAGCTAGCACCATCAGCGAATCCTTTGTAAACAAAAGACTCCATCGACATCTGTCATAAGAAATGAAAGATAATCAACAAACCTGATCACCATAAGAAAACCTAACTATGCAATGTAAAACTGTACAATAATATACAACAATCAGCCCTGGCTAAAGATCATACATAGTATTTTTTGAGATATAGCCCATTTTTATGCTCCTTTAAGGTTGTCCCTTCATAATCAACTAGCTCATAAGCACCTTTCTCTAAGACTCATTTAACCACGTAAGGACCATGCCACATGGTATTAAATTTCCCTGCCCCAAAGGGTTCCTTAGCTTGATCCCATAGCAGGACCAAGTCACCTTCATTAAACCTCCTTGGATAGATAGACTTATCATACTGGACCTTGACGCAATGCTTGTTAACCTATAGAGCCACTAAGGCATCTCGGTGCTGCTCATCAAGCTACTCTAAGTGGACCAAATGGTATTCCAATGTGTAAGTGTCAGGTAAAATCTCCATAGCTAGCTTCATACAAGGGATTTTGCATTCAACCGACAAAACTAACTCCACCCCGTGTACACGTTGATATGGAGAGAAACCGGTGGCAGTCTTAACCGCACTTCTATAGGCCCATAAAGCAAGATACAACATAATATGCCAATTAGTCTTGCTTTGTGTGATGGTTCGCTGAAGAATAGAATTAATTGATTTGTTCATGCTTCAACTTGTCCATTCGCCTAGGGGTAATAAGAAGATGAATGCTCTTTCTTATACCCTAACTTGGAAGCCAACTCTTCTATCATTTTATTCTAAAATTTCCTACCATGGTGAGTGACAAGCTCTTTTGAAATGTCAAACAGGGTGATAATCTGGTTGAAAATGAAATTCCCAGTTGTCTCACCATCGAATTTAATTGTGGGCATAACCTTTTCCCATTTCGTGAAGTAATCAACAACCACAATAATATGATGATGCCCCCTAGCCGAAGCTGTGTTGCAATCCATAAATTAAAGTCCCCATTTAGTGAAGGGACTGACAGTGACAATAGGATGTAATGGGGTTGGATGTGAGCGCATATTGCATGCAAACACCTGGCAAGGGTGGCACTTCTTGACTGCATTAACGTAATATTTGAAGATGGATGGAAAAAAATATCCTACTCTCAAGATTGTATGGGCTATAGAAATCCCAGATAAATGACCACCACACGCCCCTCTGTGAAAATCATTCGGCACAACTTCAGCCTCTTCATGGGTTAAACAATGACGCAAAATGGAATCTACCCCATGGTGGTACAACGTGTTATCCACTATAAGGTAGTTCTTAGCTAAATGACGTAATCGTCATTGCTTATCCCATGAAAGGTGAGTAGGGACCTTCAATGTTTGCAAATGTACAATGATATCCCTATACCAAGGGTCTAAAGTTGAGATAAGGAAAATATGCTTATCGACAAATGTATCCTCATAAACTTCCTCCTACTCCAAAATTGGAAAATTGGATATAAGCTCCGCAAAGATTAATGACTTCTTTGATTTCGTCGAAATGAACTTGAGATCAAACTCTTGAAAAATGACAATCCATTTATTGTATTTTCCCCCAATCATCCTTCTAGTGAGGATGAACTAAAATGGATTGATATGAGCTACGACCAAGTTTTGACGAAGGAGAATGTAATGTCTCAAATGCTGAACCACATGAAGGTAGCCAAGGATAGATTCTCCACATGAGAATAGTGAAGTTTCACATCAAATAATATATTACATTCTCATGGATCTCCTCATCCTCTTGAACCAAAACATACCAACCGTCTCCATGGACACGGCCATGTAAATAAATAAATCACGGCTATATTCGGGTGGACTAAGCATGGGGGCCATTGCTAAGGCTCACTTAAGAGCATCAAAGGACTCTTGGGCTCACTCATCCCAGTAAAAAGGGGTGTCCTTCTTGAAAAGAGTCATAAAACCTTTAGTCAAATTGGAAAAATTAACCACGAATCTCTGCACGAAGTTTGTAATGCCTTGCAAACAATGAAGGTGTCTAATATTACGTGGGGGAGACAATTGGAGTATTGCCTCAATATTTAAGGGATCGATTCTTATACCCTCCTTGGATACGATGAACCCTAGTAAGAGACCAACAGTCACACAAAAGATGCACTTATGAGGATTTAAACGAACCTGGTAATGACGGCACCTTTCGAATACTAATCTCAAATGATATGGATGATGCACTCTCAAACGAGAGTGGGAAGTGAGATCATCCAAATATACTTCGATAATCATTTTGAGATAGTGAAAAATTAAGGTCATGGCCTGTTGAAATGTAGCTCTGGCATTTTTAAGGCCGAAAGGCATCTTCCAATATGCAAAAGTACCCCAAGGAAAAATAAATGAATTCTTATGTTGATCCTCGAGCTTAAGCTGAATCTGATTATATCCAAAAAAACTATCCATAAAGGAAAATACCTCACTCTCGGCACACTCATCCAAAATTTGATCAATAAATGGTGTGAATAAATTATCCTTAGGACATGCACGATTTATGTCACGGAAATAAGTGCATATACGGATCGCTCCTTGCTTCTTATCTACCAGAATGGGATTTGAAACCCACTCCATCAAGGGAATAGGATATATAAAACTATCTTTCAATAGTTTCTCTATCTCAACCTTAATGGCGTGTGCTTTTCTATGATTCACCGCACGCAACCATTGTCAAACTAGTTTTGCATCTGAATACATTTTGATATCATGTTCAACATATGAGGGTTGATACCTAGCATTTCTTCATATGACCAACAAAATATTTCATAAAAATCTTTAAACAACTTGGTATACTCCTTGATCTCATCGGTGGAATAATCTTCCCAAATGTAGACATTCTCAATCTTGCCAGGATCACGAGAAATATTGATAGGAATGGTTGGTGATAAATTAGCCATGTTTCCATCAGCCATCGGACTAGGAGAGCTAAATGGAACCATGGGGTTACCAATATTCTCGCTATTAATCTCCCTAAAGCCATCACACTCCATACGATCAATCTTAGGAAGAAAATATGATCGATGATGCAATTCCTCCCAAGGTTGTTCAACTCCCGACATGGCCTAAAGAATAGCTTCATCTGATGAAAAAACATCATCAAGGAAATCATGTGAGTGAGATGACTCTATTGCCCATGCAGGAAGTACATACAAGTCCTCCTCCTCTATCCATGAAGAGGAAGGACTAGGCTCTACAACCTGATCAAGATTTGCTTGATATGCCACCATTGTTGCAGGAAACGACACGTCCGTCTCAATGGTCACACTCGATGTACTCAGTGAAGGAAGAATCCAAGGATCTTCGATATGGGTAGTGCGAAAATACACCAAATTCAACAAGGATGAAGCCCCACCAAAACTAGACCCAATCATAAGAACGGGCATAGGACAAGTAAAGGTTCCCATAAGAGAAGGATACATACCTACACCCACACTCCTAGTTGTTAGCTGAGAATGATCGATAATCAGGATAGAATCTCCTGATGATGCATTGACACTTGGATTTTGGAATGACATTTGATCAATCGTAACAATATTCCCATTAAACAAAAATCATATCACTCAAAAGAGGGAAGAAGCTATGGCTTGCATACTATACATCCAATTCTGACCTAGCAAAAGATTGTAGTCAAGGGGTGCAACATGGACATGGACATCGCACAAGGAGTCTGGCCCAAATTCTGAGCAACTGAATAGTTATGGGTAGTTGGGGAATTAGGATTGTGCCCCAAATGCTTTAATACTCCTTTAGGAATGCGAGGTAGAGCTTCAGGTTTATCCATAGGATTTTCGATTCGCAAAGGGCTCTCGAGTGGGGAAGGTTCTTTCCCAAGGTCTGCTTGTGATGAATCATAGTCTTTCGTACAAGTCACAACCTTAGCAACACTCATCATGTTGATGCAACCATGACAACTAGTGGTCTTCGACGGGTTTTGATTTCCACTCGATGCATAACCAGGATCAATGGTCCTTGCATTCATATTTTGATTGTTGGGTAAAGGATTATTTAACACAGCTGGGCCCTATTCTATGAACCTCAAGGCATGTTCCATACGAAGGCACAAGTGAGTGAGATGGTCTTCCTTACACAATTTGCAAGGAAACTTCACCTTACGTTTAGATTGCTTGTCCCCCCAAACATTAGTGTTCTTGTCATTATTATTATCATTTTTCATTTTTGTTCCCACCCTTATGATTATTGTTTCCTTTTTTCTTATTCCTTCCAAGCTGCTAGTTGCCTTTCGGGTTTGACTAGTGCACAGAAAGTACATCCACCGATTGGGTAGGATGAGATGAAGCCGTAGCTTGTCCCGACGTAGATTGGTTAATTGACAATTGGATCACTTGTTTCACAACCGAGTCCATAGGTTTGGTACTTGTAAATCCCACAATACCATCAACATGTGGCCCAGGCTTGACCTTGGGGTCGAAATTGGACCTAGGAGCATTAGGTATAATCTCATACAAAAGTCCAAATTGAGCATAGATCAAATCCAACTCTTATGCCCTAAAAATAACTTGTTCCTTGTTTTGAACTCTGGATGTAAAAACATCCTTCGCTATGTAAGGTAATAAAGATTTGAGGAACCACTCAAGAAGAAATTCTAGTGGTATAAAGGCTTTGATTAACTATTTTCCTCTATGCTACTCTTGAATATGATCCAAAATGTGTGTGGATTTATCTTGCGGGAAGGTCAATAAGAGTTTGGTACCAATGTCGTAACATATGGGTAGCTAGAAACGATTAAGGAAAGTCAGTGCAAGATCATCAAATGTAGCATAAGCCCCCCTGGGAACTCTATATACCATTTCACCATAGGACCTATTAGGGTGCATTGAAATAGCCTCAAACGAATGGAATTGTCATGTAAAGAATTGGAAGTGTAATCAAGAATATTGCACCTTCTGCGGACAGAAGTTGTTCCTCTAGCATGAATGGTTCAGATACAGAACAAATGAGTGAACAACAAAGGATGAAGACCTTCTGTGAATGTCATAGACACCTGGAATGTTGCTTCAATAGTGAACCTGTGTACCTACAATCAGATCAAACATGCAAACACATCAAAGCTACCAGAAAATCATCTACTTATCCATGTTAGTGACTAAGGAATCTAACAACATGTACATGTGAAATCAAAACAACAATAATGTGGGACAAAAATCAGCTTTGCATTAAAGATGTATGGGGAAGCTTACAACCATTTCCTTAGTGTCGACAAGAATCTCCATGAGACAAACACTTCATCCCCATAAGCTCCAACTTTGCTCTCTATTGTCTCCAATGACTTGGGCTAAGTGGTCAATCCAACAGCATAACAATACCTCTATAGTTACCCCCCTCAACTATGGACATGAGTGTTAGCTGAAATATTTCACCTCCTGCGGACAGCAAGGTGTTCCACTGGTCTGAATGGTTTAGATCCAGAACAAATAGAGGACAGAGGTTGAAGACTCTCCCTAGACATCGTAGATACCTAGAATGCAATGCTTTGATAGTCACCCTGTGTACCTATAATCAGCTCAACACGAAACAGATCAAAGCAACCAGAATATAATCTACCAATGTATGTTAGTGAGTAAGGAATCCAACAACATACATGTGAAATCAAACATCAACAAAATATGTGGGACACAAATCAACTTGCATTAAAGAAATATGAAGAAGTTTACAACCAAGCCTTAGTGTTGACATGCATCTCCATGAAACCAAGCATTCTCATCCCCATAAGCTCCGACTCTAGCTATCTCTATGCTCTCTAATGATATGGACCAAGTGATCAATCCAACAACATAACAATACCTTAAGAGTTCTCCCCCTCAACCATTGCCATAATATTGTATTTATAAGGCTAGATGGATAGGGTAGGTTGAGAGATAAGTGGGTGAGGTGGCCTCTAAGATCCTAGGATGAGGGATCTCGAGCTTCAACTAACCCAAAATAGTAGGGATAAGGGATATCTTGAGGCTTATCACCTAGAAGTCTCGAGAAACTTATCTTTTTCCCTTTTTTACCCAGGGTACCATGTTTCTCCTTCAATGATAGAGCGGTTCTGGTAATAACCGCTTATGGGCCAAGGGCCACAAGCGGTGGCACCGCTTGTGGGCAATAGGGGATGGGTGGTTCGAACAAGGGTACCTCTTCTAGACAAAGGGGAAAGCGCGATGTTGGGAATTTTCATAGAAGATTGATGATAACCATGATTTCCACTCCAAGAGCTGGGATTCAGGGCAAGTAGGTATGTCAAGTGTCTTATCACATGATGGTGATAGGTTTTTGGTATAACAGGATGCCCCCCAAAGCATGAGACTTAGAGGGATATGATAAACGAGAGCTTTGAGAGAACAAGTCAACACCATGAGATGAAAATGTTGGCTCGATCGGAGCATGTCATCCAGTAGGAATCTGTAGTACATCAGTATGTTGACTCATAGACACAAGTAACCAAAATCATGGCTACATACCAATACAAGGCAGATACATGAGAGGAATAAGCAAGCATGGCTACTAGAATACAGTGTAGATCCATCTGATAGAGGAATCAAACTTGGACATAGCTACCAAACATACAATGTAGATCTATGTCATACAGACTCAAATTTGAGCATAGCGATGACCATACAAATGTGGATCCATGCTAGATACACAAAACTCCATCACAACCTGGGGAAAAAGCAATGAGCACTTTTAAAAAAATTCCTAGGGTCTTCATCTCATCTTCCACAAAGTACGATTCTATCCATGTGATTACCATGATCTAAAGTCAAACATGGTAGAAACCACTTGATTACCAGCCAATGATGAGAACCATTAACAAGTGCGAGGTAGATCACCATTAATGTCAATGATTCCCAAGGTACTCTAGTACAATCTACTGAGTGTGAATAGGTATCCTGATGTCAAACACCTAGTCGATTGTATCAATCAAAGGTCAATGATGTGAACCTATGTTGAAAGTGAGAGAATCTGTCATTAAAGCATACATATATCAAGTTACCAAATATTGTTTCTAGGACTGTTTCTCGGATGATGAGCTGATGTTGATGGGAATAGTCTCGTTGAAGGAGGGCCATGATGAGTCCCAAATCGATGACATGAAACTCGGAACATAGTTCTAGAATTATGTGAATGTAGTAACCATACAAATGACTCAAAGATACTGACACAAAGACTGTGTAGATTGCAGATGTAAAACTTCTTCAAATCCCCTTTGAACATCGGGCGACACGAAAAAAAGACTTGGCAGCATGACTGAACGAGATAGACACATAATGCGACAGTGGACAATGCATTCTTTTGAAAGACTCAAAGGATTGACATGACTCATGAAAGTGGATCGTCACGGAGATCAGATGAATACCCAATTGACTGACATGAATGTGCAGATAAGTGCCATGTTCAAAGGTAATGACAAACAACTACCATTATTTGCAAAATGATTCCCTTCCCATTTCTCCCATCATGATTGATGAGTGCCTCTTTTTGGTTTTACAAGTTCAAAGAGGGTAACAAACACTCGATATAGCTTGTCGAAAGACAAGTCCAGACTCATATGTTTTATGAACCTAATACAGGAGGGGTTCATTCCCAAAATGGGTCTCTCAATGTTTAATTTAACAAGTCCACTAAAAGAAAACTCGGTATTGTTCATGTTTAGAGAGTCTGAACAAATACGGAAGAAGAATCCAAAGGGGTCCTTTTTCACATGATTTAGTCCCTAAGGCCCGAAAAGGTGTAAAACCACACCTTAGAGAACTCTTCCAGTCATGATTGGCTGGAGTGTTCATTTTTCATAAGTAGTCCTATCCGAACCGAAAAAGAGATAACCTACCATCGGATGGACAACTCTTCAAATAATTTAATGAGCGTGAAGAAGACAAGATTGCTCGACAATATTTTCGTATTTAAGGAGCTTGAAAATAATTTAAAGAAGACTCCATTAACCTTTTTCATGTTTGAATCCAGAGCATGAAAAAGTAATAAACTAATCTCAAACCACTTTTCATGTTTTAACTAGAGCGTGAAAAATGAAAAGTAAGCTCAACACCATCTTATTGTTTTTAACGAGCTCGAAGATTAGTTGAAAGAATGCTCGAAGATTGGTTTCATTTTTACGCAAGCTCGAAACCAATGGGTAAACTATGCTTGAAAAATCCCATTAACATGATATACAGAGGTTGGAATATTTCCCCCAGCATGATTGCTAGTGAACCCTACCCCTAACATGGTTTCTAGGGGCTCGACATGCCCCCCAAGCTTCGTTTTGTTTGACGATTATTCTTCCATACCCAACCTAAAAAACTTGGTTACTAATGTGAAAATGTTCACCAGGGGGGTAGGAAGAACGAGAACCAGGTAGGTGAAAATAAGGTTCAAGTTCTAACACTAAAGTGAAGACTCGACTCAAGGGAAGGGGATATGTTTCATTTTTACACAAGCTTGAAATAAAAGGTAACTATGCTTGGAACATGATTTCATTTTTATGCAAGCTTGAAACCAAAAGGTAAACTATGCTTAAGGAAACCTACTTCATTTTTTAACGAGCTTGAAATAGAAAATGAACTATGCTCAAGAATGATTTCATTTTTATGCAAGCTTGAAACCAAAAGGTAAACTATGCTTGAGGAGATCCATTTCATTTTTTAATGAGCTTGACATAGAATAGGAACTTTGCTCAGGGAAAACTGACATGATGGTCAGAACCTAACATGATGGTCAGGTGCTATTTCATTTTTTAACGAGCTTGACATAGAATGGAAACTTTGCTTAAGAACGATTTCATTGTTATGCAATCTTGAAACCAAAAGGCAAACTATGCTTGAGGAGTGGTTTTATTTTTTAACGATCTTGAAACCAAAAGTAAACTATGCTCTCAAACCTACACCTACCGAACATGATATCCAGAGGTTGGTACATTTCCCCCATTTCATAAAAGCTAGTGACTTAGCTCCATTATGATGTCCATAGACTAAAGCCATTGCCCCCATTTTATCTATGATGGGAAGAAGCTAACTAGAAGAAGGGGAAGGAACCACAAGAACATGCGATACATTTAGGGCAGTCTAATTTCTAGGAGTAATGCGATGGTCTAGTTTAACAAAGGAAAGATAATCAAAGGTCACAATCTTCCCATCATGGGGAAAATGCATAACTCTAAAGAGTGTGGACATTACGGCTTTCATAGCATAAACATAATCACCTCCAAGGACCATATTAAAATCTCAAGGACCTTGGACCACCATAACATCAATACATATAGTTTTCCCTCCTAATGTAATAGGCAAGTAAGAAAGGGTCCCTAAAGGTGCAGTAGGCCTGCAATTAAAATCTAGTATCTGATCGGTGGCTGGCACAAGCTGAGGAGAACCCAAATCTTGCCAAGCAATTGAGGATAGAATACTAATAGAAGCCCCTTCATCAACAATAGTGTGAAGTATCCGCCTAGCAGTAACATTCACAACTATCTGGAAAGGAACACTCAAATGAAGACGAGACTTTGTTAGATTACTCCAGTCAAAGGAAATAACGTCACTACTCAAAGAGAGCTCTGTCGAAATAGACAAAATTCCTCTTGTCGAGAACAATAAGAATGAAGCATAAAAAATTCAGTAGGATTCAATTCATTCTCTACTGGAAGAGAAGAAGAAGACAAATATTTGGTCAAAGAGACTACTTCAGTATTAACACTCTCTAATGAAAGAGCGGGATTGGGTGGAAATGATAGTGACTCGACCACTTTAACTTCATTCTCCAAAGGGAGAGTGGGATCAACCATAGATAAATCTGAATCGACCACTTTGTCAACCAATGGGGGATCGAGGGATAACTTACTATCACTTGTTGGAATCACCTATTGATGATCAGTAATATTTTCCAACCAATGCAAAGCTTCATCCATGTTTGGGAAAAGAAAAGTACGATGCATAGCATTGCATATCAAACAAGGATACAAGACTTTATCCTTATGACCTTTTACCAATGGGTCACTGGTTGAGGGAATATCATCAACATGATGATCAGAGGTTGATGACATAGACGGTTTGGACCTTTTAGACCACTCTTCTTGTACACGGGAGAGACCGGGACACTCCTTAAGAAGGTGGTCCCCCTTGCAAAAGCTTACAAGGGAACTTGGGTTTTTTGAGTGTTCTCTTAGAATGAGCACCATCAAGACTAGATGGTTGTTTCCTTTTCTCTTTCTTATCCTTATTATTTTTACCCTTCCCTTTCTTCTTCTTCTTATCCACATGACTACTAACCATAGGGATTTGGTCAAGCAAAGAAGAAGAAAGAGATGAATCCACAATCGGTGAAGAAGGAGCAGGATTAAATTGAGGTCGATCCTCTCTCAGAGGAGAGGTGACATTTGAGACATTAGGTGTAATAGGAATTACTGGATTAAACATCCATACCGGTAATCCTATAGTTAATCTAGGAAGATTTAGAGTGGCAATAAAGGGAGGACCAATACCTTCACTTGGAGGGAATATAAAAGGTACACCTTGGAAAGGGACCTCTTGAGTGGTAGTCCCAGATGAGGATGCCATCTCTAAAATCTCTAATAACCCTCTAACTACCACGCACAATAAAGTACTACTCAAACTAAAAGCAATAAGAAAACATGTGAAAGGAGTGGATAAGAGTCAGGAACCTCACAGGAATGGCCAAAAGGATAAATCAAATGGTTTGAGGATTCCTAAAAGGGTCTCCCGATATACGCAAAGTATGCGGGAGCTCAAATTGGTAGTAGTGTTGTCTAATGCATAACCGTACACAAGGGGCCTTCCAATATACAATTGAGTATGTGAAGTACCTTTCTATATACCTAAAGGGTACATGAAAGGCCATTCGATATACCGACAGTACGTGGAAGAACTACGTGAGTCCCGAGATGTAATGCAGACAAATAACAATAGCTCCTACGCTTAACGATGCCCAAACACGTCTCTAACTTATCACTCAAATTGCTAAAAGTTTTAACCTAGTACTACCATTAACTTTATCTTGTGCGTTTAGGTGGAACCATGGACTGAAAACTTGAATTTAAAGAAGATGCAAACTGCTCTATATGATAATGCAAGTTTTCCTCTTCAATGAAATTCTACCTAAGGGAGGGAGATAGATTTACTTTTCTTCCCAAAAATGCACACCCAAATGCCAATGCAATTCTATCTTTTCAAACAAAAATTGAAATATCAATGCACCCCAAACAATCTTCAAAGCAAATAAGAAAGAGATCTAGAGAACATATAACATAAATCAAAATGTTTCCTATCTTTTCATGCTTGAAAAAGACACATAAAAACTCAATGGAAAGATGATTTCACTGACGTTTCCAAACGAAACTAACTCTAATGCACGCAAAGCTAAAAATAGACATTTCTTCTCAATGAAAGTAAGATCTAGAATTTCAAACAATCATGCACAAAACAAGAAGAAAACCATTCAACAAGCTTGCAAATAAAGCAAAAGAGAGAGAAACTAAAACTTCTCTTTGAAATAGATAAGGAAATGAAGAACCAATCTTTCCTACCAAGCACTGAAAAAATCAGCATGCAAAAGGAAACAAGAATCACCCCAAGCAAAGAAAGGCTCAAAACAACATGGATCACTCATGCATTCCAAGTCCAAAACAAACCGAAACCTACTCATGAAAATGAAATGTATATTTTCCAATTCCAATGAATAATATCTACAGAAAAGAGCAAGATGTTTCAAGAAAAGAAAAGGATGTAGAATCTAATGCAAGAAACACAAACTCTCTTTAAATGCAAAGGGAATATAACACTCAAAGTGACTGCAGAATACACTTCATTTTCATAAAAAAGTAAGCCAAAAAAACACAAAAATCAAAGTCTAGAACAGGGCCTACCTGGCACCGCACAAATGAAGCTACTGACAGGCAGTTTTGAGGCAAAACCTCTCCTTGTTCACTGGATTCAGGCAGTGGCACCACTTATGGCTAACTGGACTCAGGAAATGGCACCGCTCCTTGCCAACAGAACATGTGCGATTCCCTGTAAAAAGCAAAAACACAAAGAGAACGATAGATCAAGTCATAAAAGGACCAGATCAGGGTAAAAATTGCTAGATTGAGACTGAGCAAGAGCATAAAAGGTCGAAAATAATTCAGATCTAAATAGATCTAGAAGTTTTAAACCCAAATTCACCGAGTCAGATAGCATATCTGACTGAAGAGTGTTGGAGACGGAGCCTGTATTTGGACAAGAGTTGAAAAATGAGGAAGATCAGAACAATGGATACACAACTAAATCCCTAGTGGAGTCGCCAGATTTGTTATCTAGAATATTTAACCTCCTCCAGACAACAAGGTGTTCCACTGGTCTGAATGGTTCAAATCTAGAACAAATAGAGGACAAAGGTTGAAGACTCTCCCTAGACTGTTACAGAGAGAAATTCCTATGGCTTGGGGTACCATAACAGATAGCTTGACTCCAGAAATCAATCCTTTCCAATATGCAATAGAAATCAAATATCTAACACTAAAGGATCAGACCTCGTACCTTATTCCAAACGGTTGAATTAGATCCCCGTTGAGCTTTCCAACTTCAGCTTGAATTGATAAATCACTTCCTCAACAACAAGTAAACAATACAAGCATACTATATATATTGGTGTTAGATCTATTCTAGCATATATAATCAACAATGTATAAGTATTTGAAATCATCCATGGATAAAATATTCATTCAAACATACATTACTGGATAGGAAAAGATATTTCTATTAATATAAAATCAGAGATTACAATGGATACAACCTCTGTCGGCACATTTGCGAATTAGAGAAACTGAATCCCCCACTTGGGCCTCCACCACATCAATCCTCCATCTCTCGATAGCAAGCTCACAAGCAAAAGGTAAGTTTGGGAAGAACACAAAAGTTCTCCAAAGGACAAAGGGATGCAGAATCAAGCACAAGTTCTAGAAACAATGGACTATAGTTTCTTTGCTCTCAATTCTCTCATATGCCTTCAATGTACCATAGAGTTCGTTATATAGCTTTTCAAAGAGGTAATGAAAGGTCGAATCCAAGCGATCTCAAGGCATAGGGAAGGCCAGGAGTCAAGTGAGTCGGATCCATGTCAAGGAAAACTCCAAAAGGATTTGGATTATGCACACATCCTAATGTACACGATTTTAGGGGTCAAACCCATGTATATATGAGATTATAGGTTTAAAAGTCACGTGTATTAATTTTCACATGTTTCTAGGGATGTTGAAGGAAACATCAAAGGACAAAAAATGGTCCAAGGGGTCTAAGGATTCTGCAGAGGGATAGGGGAAGGCCATACAAGTATGATTCACCTGGAGTGGTAAAATCAACTATAATAGATGCCCCCTAATGTGTGAGGTCATAGGGGTCATACGATGGCCGAAATACATTATAATTCCATCCCAAAAGTGGAGTGATGAAGGATCCCAAATGGAAGACCAGCCACCCAATCAGCATAGTACAATGATACAACTCCGTACGTAACTACAAATACATATAGTAGTCCCAGACACATAAGAGTACAATGGCCATGAATAGGCATGATACAAGATATCACATAAGTGGTCATTGCCACGTACAATATACATAGATTAGAATATCCATGATGAAGATATACAAAAGACCATGATATCCATGATGGCTAAAGATATATAATGGATCAAGATCTCCATAATGGCTGGTAATGTCTGACATATACTGGAATCAAGTCACTAGAGCTGAAATCTCATGAACACTGGCACGATCAAGGAGGTATCATATAAGAAATGCCACCAATTTGGAAGTTCTTCTACACAAACCGCTACGAGTACATGTCCTACTATGTGAATAGAGGTGTCAAGGTTGAACATAGTAGTCCATCATCTGATTACCAGTCATTGATGTATACCGTTAACAAACAAGAGATCACCCATTGATAATGAAAATGGGAATCAAGGTACTAGAGTGCAAACTAACAAGTGTGAATAAATGTGTTGAGGTCGAACACTTGAGAGGATCCATCGATCAAGGGACATTGATGTATTCCAAAATACTGTCGATGGCGAGAGAACCTGCCACTGATGACTGCAAGTGTCAAGGCACTCAAAATTAATCTAGATTCCAATCCTAGAATGAATGATCTGAAGTCGATGGGATGAAATCCGTTCGAAGGAGGGCATTAATGTATCCCTAATCATCCAACATGAGGTACTCAACAAAGCTGTATGATGTGGAAGGACTAGATCGCAAGGTGCACAAACCAGTAACTATATCAGGAATGGCTGACATGCAAAGTCAAGATAACTGAGGAATGGCCGACTTAGGCTTCAACTTCCTTCGAACAAGAGCATAACAGTGAATGGTGACTGAATGGAGGCAGCATAGACTCGATATACAAAACTAGGACATCTCTGTGACACAGGAGGCATCGACAAAGGCTCCATGGGGACTAGAAGCTTAACTAGTCGGTGGAGATAAACTCAGATAAACGAGTACAGCTCCTAAAGTCAAACTACAAACCCGACCAATGGATGTGATATATAGTTCTTTGTTCGAAGGCGACATGACTTGACAGCTTCCAAATATAACATCTTTCCTTGTCTGACTTTTTGGTTTTTTGATTTTTTTGGACTTTTTCAAATATTTAAAAAGCTTGAAAAGGAATAAAACTGCTTTATAGTTATATACTAGGAGGAGACGAGTGTCATATGGGAAAATAAACTAGTTCCAAGCAATGGAACATACATATGCTCAATGCAAGGATACATGTGTAGGATAGTGACACTCAGGGGAATGTCCCCTCCCAGTAAAATAAGGAATCAAACTACAAAGGATATAAAATATGGCTCTGCATGGCTAGACATGAGACAAGCTCGAGCTATATGGCTAAAACTCAAAGTCAGGGAAGCCCACATAAGGCTCAATAAGGCAGGAAAAGCTCATGATAATGCAATTACAAATTGACATAAGGGAGTCCGGGGGAAAAAGGCCAGCAAAAGATCAAGAGGAGTATGAGTCTCTTGCCAAATGTCATGGCAATACTATACAATAGACTCCTAGACCTAAGAGAGGACTCACAACATGGGTACCAAATGCAAAGGGGAGCTAACTAGGACACCCATGTATAGGAAAGCTCTATCATTCACATAGTACCACTTCTAACAACAGCATGAAGGTTCCATGATACCATGGAATGGGTTCATACCTAATTTTAAAATGAAACAGTCATAAGGTCATGCAAAATGCAAGCGGATGTGAAATCCTAACCTATATGCCAGTTTAGACGTGATACCTATCGAAACCTTAGAGAGAGTGTACAAAAACTAGACCCTACATGACAACCATATTAGTCCAAAACAACCCAAAATAGTAAATAAAGAATCGAAACTATAGGGAATAGAGAGGAATGATCATGACAACTGCACCCTAAGGAAACAATACGGTGAACAATGGGACATAAAAAGGAAAGTAAGGTGTAGAACCAACGTTCACGCATCCACTACCACCCCCGTGAGGGTGATCACTGATGTAAAGACTGAGAAAATGGAATAAAAATCCTCCACAAATGGAGTAGAGGATGGAATATGACCATTCCCAAATCTATGAACACGGTAAGGGGATGTGATGCCCCCAATTATGACACTAGGGTTCATACTAGGACCAAGGACGGGTGTTAGGATACAAGGCATGCTAAAAATAAAAGGACCCGAACTCAAGAGAGCATAAATATACTCAAGTAACCATGATCCCAAAGGCCAACTAGCGCACAATGAGCACACTCCTAAGAAAATATATAACCAAAATACAAGCAACCAAAGGGAGGATATGTGAGCTCCTAAATGCAGTAGGTATGTCTCGCCTAGGAGAGGCTTGAAACTCCCATACACTACAAGCGGAGTTACGTAACCAATTATAGTGGCCCTCAGCTTCAACATGTAAAGCGACTGTGCTGTACGACCCCAACCTGGCTGGGACACCCGTAGAATAAGCCCTACAAAGTACGTCCTCGACATCCTAGGTAAGGTCACTAAGGTCACCTCAATATAATCAATGCTCAGGTGGACAGTCGTAGGTGAGATTAACCGTATGGGTAGGGTAGCAAATCCCAAAACTCTTGAAAGAGCCCCCAAATACGAATACAATCTTGGAAATATCTCCAATGCTACTCAGTTATGACTAGGGGTCATCCCAATCAATAACTGCTCACACTTCCTCATGCTTAACTCCCTTTTGAGAGGAGGATCTTGAGAAACACTAATAATACCAAGGAATTTCACACTCTCACCTGGACAGACACATACATGTTGTTTAGTCGTCTTAGAGAATTTACTCACAATGAAATTTTCCAAGACCCTAAAACCTAATCTTGTTGGTGCACCCTATAAAAGAAAAGAGTGCAATTCATTTTATTATGCATTGATTTTAATTGGCTGTAATTACTCAAAGGGAAATGGCCGTGCAACTAGTGATATGAAGACTCAGCAATGAAATAAAAGTGCACACCATAACAAACAATGCTAAGTGCAATCTTTGTCAAATGAAAAACAGGGTATGCCACTACATGAGATTCATAAATATATATTCCTTTCTGAATGCCAATGCAATCCTTCCTATATGAAAGCCTAAACACAACTCTCATCCAAGCAATCCAATGCTAGTACCTCCTCAAATCGACATCTAAGATGCAACTAAGAGTGTAACTACTTTGTATTTTTCAATATAAAAGAATGAAAAATGCAATAAAAGTCATCTAAAACTCTCATTCTTTGCAGCAAGTATAAAAGACAAGCCCAGCAAGACACTGAGACAAAAAAGAGTAATGCACTAATGGCAAAACAAAAAGGATAAATGACTAAAACTACTTTCGAAGAAAAATCAATGAAAAAGCGGTCTCTGGTCACAAAAGAAGCTTCCAATAGACAACATCAGACCTAAGGAAGACCCAACAACTTCCCACAATATCAAAATCACCAAAAGGGAGGATGTATGTGACTGTTTAAAGAACAACTGTGTATATACGTGACTTTTGGCCAAAAACCTACATGTATACATGGATTTTGACAAAACACCTACATGTATATGCAACTTTTGGCCAAAAATCCATGTATGTACGTGACTTTTGGCTAAAAACCTACGTATACAGAGAAGGCAGTGGTAAAAAGCAAGCCAAGGGTCAAACCAATAAAGGGGAGTGTCAATGGACAAACATACTATAAAATGTAGTACAGAAAGAAGGAGAAACAAAGATCAAGTCAATAATATCAAGCACATTGTGCCCCCAACCCTAAAGAAAAACAAGGAACGTCCCCAGCAGAGTCGCCAATTTTGTTACAGAGAGAAATTCCTACGGCTTGGGGTACCACAACAGACAGCTTGACTCCAAAAATCAATCCTTTCCAATATGCAATAGAAATCAAATATCTAACACTAAATGATCAGACCTCGTACCTTATTCTGGACGATTGAAGTAGATCCCCATTGAGCTTTCCAACTTCAGCTTGAATTGATAAATTACTTCCTCGACAACAAGTAAACAATACAAGCATACTATATATATTGGTGTTAGATCTATTCTATCATATATAATCAACAATGTATAAGTATTTGAAATCATCCATGGATAAAATATTCATTCAAACATACATTATTGGACAGGAAAATATATCTCTATAAATCTAAAATTAGAGATTACAATGGATACAACCTCCGTCGGCATGTCTGCGAATCAGAGAAACTGAATCCCCCACTTGGGCCTCCACCACCTCAGTCCTCCATCTCTTTATAGCAAGCTCACAAGCAAAAGGAAATCTTGGGAAGAACACAAAAGTGCTCCAAGGGACAAAGGGATGCAGACTCAAGCACAAGTTTCGGCAACAATCGACTATAGTTTCTTTGCTCTCAATTCTGTCATATGCCTTCAATGTACCATAGAGTTCCTTATATAGCTTTTCAAAGGGGTAATGAAAGGTCAAATCTGAGTGATCTCAAGGCATATGGAAGGCCAGGAGTCAAGTGAGTCAGATCCATGTCAAGGAAAACTCCAAAAGGATTTGGATTATGCACACATCCTGATGTACGCGGTTTTAGGGGTCAAACCCACGTATATATGCGATTATAGGTTTAAAAGTCACGTGTATTAATTTTCACATGTTTTTGGGGATGGTCAAGGAAACATCAAAGGACAAAAAATGGTCCAAGGGGTCTAAGGTGTAGAAATTCAGGCCTGCAGTAGATTAATTTCACCCACAACAATTAACAATTGATCATGCAAAATTATCAACAATGGAGACTGAATATGGAGCTGTAACACAAAATTATATTAACTGAGTGTACAATAGCCAACCCTGTAATAACATAGGCTGCTGAATATATAGAATACATGAGCAAATCGAATGCATAAGGAAGCATCCAAATCTAGCATAAAGCAGGCTTACCCAAAATAGGCAAATCCCCCATAGGTGTAAAAAGCTGATCCCAAATCTATCAGGGACCCCACAAATTAGCAAGGGCACATAGGAAAGCTAAAGAGTGGTCAAATGGCAGCTCATACATGCTTTTTCATGGAGGAAAGAGTGGAGGAGGAAGAGGCAACAAAGCTGATTCACCTCACCTAGTCTTGCTTTCCTATGTGCCTTAAAACACTGAAAAAGCAGGGAATAAAGCAGAAAAAGAAGATAGGCAGCTAGAAGGCCAGGAATAAAGCAGATTTGATTCCTAAGGCTTTCCCAAGTGCTACATGATTCAAATATGGCAAGTTTGACCTCTATGGATAGGCAATTAGCAATTTGCACATGGTGGGACTCATGGACTAGGCAAATAAGACAAAAATAAATGAATTAATGTCTAAGTGGGTAAATACTATGGGTTGATTATTCTAACACCCCCCCTTAAGCCTGACTTTATGAGTAATAAATCAAAATATAGGGCCTAGCAACAAGGCTTAGTCACCCTTTTACATACTGCAAGTCCATATGAACCAAGGAAAGAGGCAAAACCAACTTGGAAAAATCCTCCCTTAAACATGGACTGTAAAAAAAAATTGTAGAATCTTGTCTCCACTCATGCCTTTACAGCATGATCAGTAATCCCCAGCAGTGATTTGAGATTTCTGAAGGTCTTCTCACAAAATGCTTTGGTGAAGATATCAGCTACTTGTTCTGAAGATGAACAAAAGAGTAGGTGAATGGTGC